>CAHIKZ030000914.1:37500-532500 GCA_903632075.3 Acanthosepion pharaonis | reverse complement strand
TAGACATTGAAAACAAATATATGACTAGTTTAGATATACAATCTCTTTATACAAACGTCCCCATAGACAAATGCTTAAATTTACTTAAAAAACACCTAACAAATGCAAAAATCCAATTACCTATATCTACACACAAAATTATAAAACTGTGCCAACTAATTACCAAGCTATGCTTCTTTACTTTTAATAACCAACATTACAGACAGAAATTTGGTTTGCCAATGGGATCTCCTCTCAGCGGCGTTCTTGCATGTCTATTTTAGAATTTCTAGAAAGTGACTCATTCAAAAATATTCTCCCTACAAACTCTTCATATTTCAGATACATAGACGACTCGTTATTAATAATTCCAAAAACACCAATTTAACGGATCTTCTCTCCAAACTTAACAACATTGAACCTACAATAAACTTCACTCTCGAAAACTGAAACCAACTACACTCTTCCGTTCCTGGACATTTTGTTAATTAGAAATAACAACGAACTCAATTTTGACGTTTACAGAAAGGCTACAAACAAAAATGATCTCATCAGCTTCTACTCAAACCACCCTTCAAAAATTAAATCTGGAATTATTATAGGTTTCTATCTAAGAGCATTAAGAATCTGTAGTCCTCAATATTTATTTAAAGAAGAAACATACATAGAAAAAACACATTCAAAAACCTACAATACCCATATCATTTCATCCACAATGCAAGAAGAAAGGCATACAAAATATACAAACGAAACAAAACTAATAACACAATCCGCAATAGTAAATCACATGAAAACAGATACATAATACTACCGACCAATTCTGCCACGTCCACGATCCAGAATAACCTATCCCATCTAAATAATCTTGAAATAGTCACAAACACCTCCAAAACCATTATAGATATACTAAGATCTTCAAACAATAATAGCACTAATATTTCTGAAGCAGGCATTTATAAAATAAATTGCCAAAACTGCTCCTCCCAATATATTGGAGAAACAAGTAGAAGTTTGAAAAAACGCATTTATGAGCACAAAAAAGAGACCTCACAAAAACAACTTAGCTAATGCAATAGTCATACATAGAAATAAATACAACCATAATTTTGATTTTAAAAATGCTACACTCATAAAAAAAGAAAATAACTCACTCAGAAGGAAAATACTGGAGAGTGCCGCCATAGAAAATTATCCAAATATTAATTTACGCCCAGGCTTTTTCCCTATTTCACCTTTCTTAACAAAATTAATGCTCTTACAAACAAATATGCACAACAGATTCATAAAATCGAAAGAAAATGGTTGAATACATCAACACAGATATAATGACAATATTCTCCACACGTGACAATCTCTGACGTTATTTTTCATTTAAAAAATATGAAAATAGCGTTTCTCTACATTCCAGTTGCTAGGTACATTCTGTTTTTGTTTTTATTAGTTACGTTGTTCATTTAATTTCATTTTCGTATTTTGCTTTGATAAAGTCCACATTGGACGAAACGCGTCAGCAATTACCAGTTTTCCTATTGTCATTTTTATTCATAAATATATATATATATATATATATATATATATATATATATCTGGTGTATACTACACCTAAACCCTATAGTGGGAGCCTGAGCAGTGCTTTGACTCGTGTATCTTATCAACATTTACTTTTTTTCTACCTATATTTATATACATTACAAACTAAACTCAGCACGACCAACTATTAAAAGATGAAAAGTTTTGCAGATTTTGACAACATACTGTTTTTTTTTTTTGTTTTGTCCACATCCATGAATTTGTTTTACTCATACTAAGTTTTGAAAAAATACGACATAAAATTCACTATTTTTTTTATCCATAATGTTGAATGTATTAAAATCATTCAACATTTTAACAAGAAAAATCACAAGTGGATGTTAAAAATTGCTGCAAAACATTGATTTATTTAAGATGGAATGATCTATTATGACAGGTCTCTAATTTGTATTTAGATAGATTGTATTTATTTTCAATTTTTCTAGTTGAATTGTTCACCTATATTGCATATAATCCATTATTGTACAGGTTACAATAAAATTTGTATTTTATATGAATACTACCTTATGAAAATTGAGATGTAATAGAGTAGGGCCCCCCCCATATCATAGATTTGGGGGTAATGGCACAAGACCCTTGCACCAGCCGTGGTACATGGGCAAAAATCTTGTTACTATAATAACCAATTGGACACAATAGTAAAGAATTACTTCTTCTATGTGCCATGTCCCTTCAGACATTTTCCAACAACTTCTTGTCCTTTGTAGCCCTTAGTAAAGTTTATCTTTTTGTTATATCTCTTAATCCTTGTTCTGTCAACCATTTACACAAGGTCATTAGGTAGCGCTACTTTCCTCTGTCTCTCCTACCTTTATTATATCTTGTGAGTGTCACATTTTCCAAGCCCTCTTTCCTCATTGTGCCCTAGAAATTTCAGTTTCTTCTTTCTGATACTTCTGTGTTGGCTATCAACACTGTGCCATCTGCATATCTAATATTTTTTTAACTCCTTTATTTACTTTTTCCGTAAATTCAGATTGTTTTTTATGCATAATTGTATAATGACTAGATTGAATTAGTAATTTTCTATACAACTGTATGTATGTTTAGGTTTTTTTTTTTTTTTTATTTAATAAAATTATATAAAAAATATATTAAAAACATATTAGTTACATGTATTTTATATATTTTGCCTTTTCTTTTATATAAGGATGTGTGTGTGTGTGTATATATATATATATATATGTGTGTGTGTGTATATGGCTCCTTTTTCTTTCCTCCACTCCTCTCTCCAATAATGTAAATCCCCAGGAATTTTCTTCTACATCAAGTAATTCAAAATTTTACTTCCTGTTCTCTTTGATTTAATTTTAAAATAATTTTTTAAAATATTGTCTGGATAAATTTAAACCATTTGTGTTTTCAGTCTGATGAGGTAGGTATTAAAAACTTATCTTTTGAAATAAATTTATTACCAAATTTTTCAATGATGTAAATCGTTTTTCATATATACACTATATTGAGCATGTTGATAGATACAAATATATTTTCTTTTGTAACCTTTTGCATTTTTATTTTAAATGTTGGAATATCCATGTGTATCCACACACACACATATATAATTGCATATGTTGATATGTCATGACATTTATGTGTACATTTGTATTATATTTATAATTACTAAGGTGTGCATATTTGTATTTGAATTATAATTACATTTTTGTAGTTAGAGGTATTTAAGTTGTGTGCATGTGTGTTTTTTTTTCATATATTTATATGTGCATATAGTATTTATTTTTATTTATTTTATTTTTTAAAGGCATCCCATAAATAATATGGACTGCACCACTATCATTATAGTCAAGTGTGTGTGTGTGTATATATATATATATATATATATATATATATATATAGTTTTAAGCTATGCTATATTTATGAATAAGTGTTCAATATCAGGGATAGACCATATGTAAATATAAAAGTGGACACTGAGGTCAGCACCAAGTGGCAGCAGTCTGTTTCATACTTCAATGCATCGCCTAAAAATGCATTAAAGCCTGAAACAGACTAATTGATATATGTACAATTATATAATTTAATGTATATCAAAGTGAACAGAATTTAGGCAATAAGATTACACAATAGATAACTACAACAATAACTGCAGTATTTATTATTATCAATAAATAACAAGTTAAGAGTAATTATCTACGGTCAACTAAAAGTTTCACAATATTCTTGTCTGACCCTGAGGAGCAATAACACTGAGACACTATATGTAGGCAGAATATCTTCATTCAAACATGTTTCATTGAATAATATAGACATGTCTATTTATTTATTTTCATAGCGATCCTTTTCAGTTCTCTAATCAGTTTCTTGATGTTAAGATATGACAACCACAACATTATCAAGATGTCTTACACTTCATTTGTTGGATACAAGTTCTATTGCACAACGTTTAAAAACACATTCCTGTCCACCTTCACAATACAAGAAAATACTTGTTGACAATACCAATATACTACACCACAAAAATAATAAAGAAAACTTCAAATTCTCAAGGCCTTCTATATCAAAATCAATCAACCAACACTCAACAAAATTTATTGTGACTGTAGCAGTAATGTGTTGAAGTGCATATAATAAATATTTAATGCTATTTTGCATTTCTACTAATTTCTGGTCAGCTCCCTTATATTGGAACACTTGTTTTCAAAAAATTCCATAGCTATAAGAGATAAATTTAAAACTTTAAAATAATTATAACAGAGCGTGTTCACACATGTTTTTTAAAAATCACCATCATAACAAAATGCAGATTTTTATCACAATTACAATATGTTTGTCTTTGTAATTCTCCCCTGAGAATGATCTTGGAGGAGATCAAAAGTAACATATTTGAGATATATAATTCCAGAATAAATGATTTACTCTTTCAGATTGAAATGACAAAAAATATCCAGCTCTTATTTTGGAATTAGAAGATTAATCTATTCATAATTACTGTATCAAGATTTTTTTAACTGAGTAGTTATTATTATATGATAATATGAGTAAACAGATAATTACAATATAATGTACTTATATACATGAGTACAGACATTCAGTTTAAGGCTAGATTATTCAAGGGAAATTAAAGTGAATTAAAGCATTGGTTAAATATCTGCTCCCATGGTAGTTGTCAGTACTAAATAGTCACTCTAGTTCAGTAGAGTGAATAAAGGTTTTGGTTTGAAATTGCAAGAATGTTACTGTGTATGAAGACAGATTCTTGAAGAAGGTTGGACAATACCACAGCTTAAATGTGAATATAACAACCAAGATGAGCATGGTGGTCTGAATAATAGGAAAGCATATACTAAGTTTTAGACAGTATGGTTAGATATTGTTCCATTTCTTTCCACTTTCTGAATTTTGTGAACAACTTCAGTAGCTTTGAAACTTAGTTTAAAATAATGACTAAAAATTGCAAGAATCTCAATATTTGTATCTAAAACAAAAGGTACAGCTGATGTTGATAATGAGCCATTGACAGTCTTTAGATGTTTACATGAAATAAACTTTGGAATAAATATCTGTAACAAAATAACAAAAACAAAAAATGAAAATGCTTTTGATACACCCAAATAAAACTTCTATTTTTAATTTTTTTTAATTTTATTTAGGCAGCTGATTCGACAATGTTTCCCCAGTGCCATTCCTGGTTCTGTACACTGCTTTGAATTAATCTGCATTCATATTGGAATTGTACCAACCAATGTCATCTCTGTCCACATTCAACAGTTGTCAAGCCGCTTATGGGAAATGGCTGGAGATGGATTAGCCTCAATCAGTTTGCTCTAATGAAACCTCATTCGGCAGCATCTCCATTAAAACTCTCATCAGGAATTCTTTACTGGTTTCTCTTGTGCCAAACAGTGAAAAAAAAATCAATCCTTGTACTTCATTATTTATTTATTCTTCTTTTTCAACCTAAAGCCTAAACTAGCCAATTCATTCATTAATATGTTTTTTGAGATGATCTGTGTAAACTGTTTCTTCTGACTCTTCCGCTTATCATTTGTGGCAGTTTATTTCAGTTAATGATTATTACAGTAATCAGGAACACGTTTTGCTGGCTGGGAGAACAGATAGATTAAAATTCCAAAGACTGCTATTTTACTTGTATTTTTACTTTAATATAGATTCTTGTTATAATTTCATAACTTGATGAAATGAGCGTCTTTGAAATCCATTTTATTCAGATATCTATTAGTTTCCTTAGACAAATTTGATGGAGCGTTATCATGCATAAAAACCACCTTTTTGAAAGAGTTTGGTTTCTTCTTGAACTATGGCTCTGTGTGTGCCTTAAAAAAGAAACAATGTATATCTGAGCTGTCAACTTAACACCATCTGAAACTCACCATAGAGTCACCACTTTACCACTTATAATGCCAACCTAAAACATTACACCACATCTGCCTTTTTGATGTCTCAACATAGTTCGTTATTAACTTTTTTTATTGCCACAATGCCTAAAAATTTCATAGCTTGATATTTTTTATAACTTCTCTATTGATATGGGACACAAATCAATGAAATTTTCATCAACCTGCCTTTGTCAGACCTGCATCAAAGTTGTCCAGGATCTTTAGTGAACTTTTTAACAGTTTTGTGATACCTGCCAACCAGTTTTGCAATTTCCAGAATATTTTACCTTTTGTAATTTTTAAAGTTATTAAGCATCTATCTTTATCCGTCAAGTCAGCCTTACAATTTATTTTAAAGTATCAAACTCACAAAGTGATTATTAATTTGAGACTTTGAAATTTATACAAATTGTTACTATGTTTATATGTTTTAATCTTATTGGTGATACAATTCAATCAGGTCAACTAACATGCTACTTATCTAACAGCAGCTTCATAAGTGCCTATATTACTAAACAGGACAATAAAAAAGAAAATTTCACTCTGGCCAATATTCAGGAGATATTTGTAAATAAGAACACACACACACACAAAATATGAACTGCAAAAAAGATTACAAATATTTGAAATTACTATAAACAAAACAAAATAAAAATACAATAACCAAAGTATTATTCAACATATAAAGTGATATTTTAAATATTTTTAAAAGAATAAAACATAGCACCTTCATGAAACTATTTGAATGTCTAACAATAAATTCAAACTTAAAATATAAATTAGTCAGAGCACTTGATATAATAAAAGATTCAAATATAACATTAAAACACATAACATAATTCAGACTATCAAACATGATGAAGAAAGCAAAAACTTACACTGATTTAAAACAATCTTATTTGGTGTAGATGGGCAAGATAGTGGTAATATAATTGATGATGCAATTTTTTTAATGCTGTATTATTTTTTATCCTTCACTCCAGTTTTTTGCCAACTGACAACAGTAAGATGCAGTGTAAGTTTACAATCTCTGTTCAAGATCTTTTCTAAAAAAAACAATTTGAAAAAGATATTCATTGACAAATTTTAATAAAACATTAAAAAAACTCTGTAAATTGTGCCAATATTTTCCTTTATTTTTTTCCAGTTTGGCTAAAAGTGAAGAAATCATATGAACATTTTACTTTTCTCTTCATCTGGAAATAATTATTCCACATGTGTATATTATGAAAATTGTTAAATTATTTTCAGATACTATGATACCAAATTCTTAAATATATATATAATGTGTGTGTATGTGTTTTACTTTTTTTTTTTTTTTTTTTTTTTTTTTTTTAATTAAATATTCACCCAATACAAGGCTCAAAAGGTGGAAGGTTGCTAAATGAGATTGTTATATAGATGTAAGAGGAGGAAGTACAGATTTATATGAAGGACTGATAATGGTTGACTCTAGATTTGAAAAGGTTAAGAATGTAGCGGTCGGGGGAAGCATTGTCTCTGGAGCCTGTTGCACAAAGTAGTGGCTCGTGGGAAGAAGCTGTCTAAATGGCATTTTCTTCTCACCAATGGAATATGAAAAGAATGGGGATAGTTCACTCTCTGTGTACATTGCTTATCATATATCTCATGGAACTCTGTCATAAGTCTTTGACTTATGACAGAGTTCCATTCCTATAATGCATTGTAATGCAATGTTCTGTTAATAAGCACTTACATCATTCACCTATGCTACTACAATAGTAAGGTAATAATCTAGGACTAACACATTTTCATGACAAATGTTAACAATTAGAACTAAAAAACACATGAATGACATAATGCATATAATGAAATAAGTGTTTTAAGCTGCCTGTATATTTATTGCCAGTGATTGGCTCTCGGTAGATGAGATGAAGTGTAAGATCTTGTCTCACTTGCAGTACTCAGAAGCAGCAGCAAATCTGGGGAAGAAATAAAAACAAATGTAAGTTTGTTTGAGGAAAATGGCATAAGTTGAAACAATATTAATGGTGGTGTATTGTAAGTTGGGACTGTCATAACCTGGGGACTTATTATGATAAAAATTGAAGGTTGATGGATGGATTCATAAATTTCCCAAAGGTATTTGTGCATAACAAACCTGACAGGAATTCGAACTAAGTTCTGATTTCTCATTCTGAGCCACTATCCATTATGCCACCTGCACATCCATGAAATACTAAAGAAACAAAGGACAAAATTTGCAGTATATTTAACAATCCCATAATCAGATAATTTTGTTTTAACCCTATATGTGTACATTATGAATTACAGTAGCTGAAATGTTACTGGAATGCAGACCACACAAAGGATAGTATGGACAGCCAAAATTGCAGTTTTTATAATTTAGAAATTACAGTATTTAAGAAAATAAATCACATATATTTTTCATTTTGATTTATTTTAATGGAACACCAAATAAGAATACTACTTACTGCATAAATTTATCTAAAATAATTTTAATATTATCAACAAACTTTGAGTTAGTAAGGTACTAAGCTATTATTTTAAAAATTGTAGCAAATATTTGATATTCTTGGTGGCTGAGAAAATAGTGTGGGAATATTCTTTCTAGTAGCACCAGCCATCACACCACAAAAGCAATATGGCAGCTCATTAAGTTTCAAAATTTCAAAAGTTTTTGCTTTTAGAGGTGAAATTTCAGCCAAAAAAAGATTTAGAGGTGTTAACAGAATTGCTTTATCTCTTTTTACTGTTAACAGTAGTTTAAATGTACAAGTAATTTTTCAAATTCCACGTCATCAATTTTGAAAATTAGTTTTTTTCCTATTACTTCAACCTTAAAATGACTAATGGTCCTCCAGGTAAGAGAAAAAGGAAATGGAACGAAGAAGAGTGAGTGTTTCAAGAAAGGTGGCAATTACAGTATTTTTGCACAATGGTGAATGAAAAGATACATTGTTTAATTTGCAACAACTCCATCACCACACCAAAAGAGTACAAGTTGAAAAGACATTATGAAATGCACCATCTATATTACAATATATATATATATATATGAAGGCCCAGTGCACATTTCAAAACTCAAGGAATTAAAGGCTAACTTGACACAGCAACAGACCTTTTTTATGAAAATTCAGAAAAAGAATATTGCTTCCGTCACTGCAAGCTATGAACTCAGCCATGATGGCCATGAGTTGGAAATCTTACAGCGAAGGAGATTTTGTAAAGCAATGCCTTGTAAAAACAGCTGAAATTGTATGTCTTGAGAAAGAATACTTATTGAAAGACATTTCAAACACTGTTATTGAATGGATTGATGAAATGTCAGGGGATTTGAAACAACAGGTTTGTATCATCAGGGTTTGAACATTTTTCTATTGCTGTTGATATCACTGGAATAGCACAGCTTGCAATCTTCAGGGCCTGTGACAGTGAATTTAATATTTCTCAAGAACTGATTGAACTAGTCCCCATGCATGACACTACAACAAGCCAGGACATTGTTGAATGTTGAGAAGGTTCTGCACAAGTATAGTTTTGATTTGAGTAAACTTGCATGTTTATTTACTGATGGTGCTGCAAATATAGTTGGTAAACATAATGGTGTGGCTGCCAAGTTACAAAGAAAACTCACATCCAAATTCATCATTTGCACATTTTCACATTATTCATCAGCAAAATTAATTTGTGTTGAAAGATTTTAAAATTGGATCATGTACTTTGCTTGGTAACAAAGACAGTGAACCGATGTTGTGCTCTCAACCAGTCAGTTCAGTCAATTGTCAGAAGATATGGATAATCAGTTTACTGATATTCCATTCTACACAGAATGCCATGTCAAAAAGTGCCGAAAAGATTCTATTTGTTGAGACAAGAAATAATGGTGTTTTGATGAAAGATCAAAACACAGATGAAATAAATATGAATGTTAGCTCTAAGATCTGGCTTTTGTTGTGGATATTACTGCACAATTAACTGATCTTAATTTGAAAGTACAAGGTAAAAAACAAACTTATCACTCAGTTGTATGATGACATCAAGTGGTTCATTATAAAACTGAGCTTATTGAAGTCACAGTTGTGAAATGAAAATTTAGTTCATTTTCCTACTTGTAAAGAGCTGAAATACTGAGCTTTGCTAAGAATGATAGTCACCTGGAATTGTTGTCAAAGGAATTTCAGAAAAGATTTAGTGTTTTCTCATCTTTTAAACATCAGTTTGCATTATTCTCAGCACCATTCACTTTTGATGTTGCTAAAACAGAAGAAAGCCTGCAGATGGAACTATTAGAAATAAGGTTGGATTCTACACTCAGAGCAAAATATCTTGAAGTAGGAATACCTGGGTTCTTTTCATCCAATCCTGAAAAGTTTGAAAACTTCAGAAAGTTTGCCACAAAGAATATGTTAGGCACCTCCACTGAATTTTTGATACCCAAGATTTAAAATGAATTTTTAAAAATGAAAAAGCATTCTTGAAGATTTCATTTTAGCTTTAATTGAAAGCTAAATGATTAAATTTATTATTTCCAGTAAGTAAAATATTCTGGTGTATTTCAGATAGAAATGATATAGATTGAAATGTCGAATATTTGTTTGATTTTTAATTTTTTTAATTTTCTTAACAGCAGCCATTTTCTTAATTATAAGAAATTTGTAAACAAAACAAAATTATTGGATTTAAAAATCTTCCAAAAATAAAATATATATTTCTGACAATTTATTTGAGTAAAATTAGAAAATTTTAAGTTAAATTAATCTGACTTGAAATAAATATCACTTATACCATAAAAAAGTAATATACAAGCATTTCTTAATGATGGGTCTTGTTTTCGTTTGATCTTTATTGATGTATCAATAAATTCCAAGGTGATGACCAGAATTTACATAAATTTACGGAATCTAAGTGAACGCATTTTTTTAGCTTTTAGAAATTTTTACAAATTAACTTATTTTCAGCAATTATTTAATATGTTATTGATTTTTAGTGAGGTTTCAAGATGTTTTATGAAACTTAAGTTAATTTTTTGTTTAAGTTAAGTATGACCCAAACTAAAATACATAAAATAAAAATGTTTAGTCAAATAGTAATTAAAAAAATAATTAAAACTTAACTTTGACATTTTCAGGATTTGCAAAGACTTTAATGATGAAACAGAACTGAATAACAAAAGTGAAAAAATTGCAGTGCATCAGATGACACTTAAATCACATGACCTTTTAAAGATTGTCATGTATAGCTTCCCTTAGGTAAAAATTGGGGATGTTTATACCCTAAAAATTACCAAGATTTTCTTAAAAAAAAAATATTCAAAAATAATTTCATTCATTTCTGAATATGTCCTGAAAGTTTCATTAAGATCTGATAATCACTTGATTTTTGCAAGAATTTTCAAATTAATGTGCTTCATCGGAAAAAGTGCAAAAACCAAAAAACACACACACACACACCAGCTGCAACTGGTTCGACACCAGCTCCATTATTCCCAGCTCTCTTCCAATGTCTGGTTACCGAAGTAACTGCTTCGATCTCAAGTCTAACCTACCCAAGTTGTGATTTTGATCTTAGGTAGACAAGATCAATCAGACATCGAGCCGTAATGTAAGATGAGTCTAAACTGGAGGTGATATCACACAAGCATAAAGAAAAGAAGAAAATAAAAACCCAAGAGGTTCAAGTATGTTGAATGTAACAAATTAACTTTTATCCATCTGTTATATACAGGAGTGTGTGTTTTTCTCCATTTTTACGCTTCTTAGGCAAATTCTGGTCTTCTAAGTCAACTGGTTTAGTTTTTAAGTGCTAGCTTAGTTTCATTCATCAGTATCACTTGCTATCTGGTCCCTTCATGAAGTTAGCATCTACAGGAACCCTTGGCTTAATAAATTTCTTTATCTTCAAAGCGGCAATTCTTCAGAGATATTTTCTCATGCCAAAATTCTATAATCAACACATTGCCACTTAACTTGCCAGTACTTACAATGATCTCTTGGAAAAATAACTCGGCAAATGATTTCAAAATATTTTCTCATGCCAAAATTTTTATGATCAACACATGGCCTGTTGCCTGATAACTTAAACGCTTTTTCAGATTCTTGATCAGTACTTTTACAAACATCATTAATCAATTGTCAAAAGCTTGCATATGGTCTTTTTCTGAGTCCACTATTTATGCCAATTCTCACATTTTAGAGAAAAGTAACTTGATCTTATTTTTAACATAAAAAAGGTATTTTCTTGTTTAATTTCTATTGTTAATTAATTACCATAACTAAATAGTGTCATTACCATTATCATAACTTTCTTGGTCAAATACCTTATGCACCTGTTCATTACCGTTTAAGTCAAAGATTAGTACTTACAACACATCCCTCAAAGTGAAATTTTGGTCCCTTGATTTTATGTGACTACTGTTTTTAAATCAATATTCAAAACCTATTTCTAGGTTCTTTTTTTTTTCCTTTCTTAAAAAACAAACAAAAAAAAAAAACAAACTTCAAAAGTTCTTTTACACTCCATTTTATACCCTAACTCTATGAGCAATTTGATAGAACTATAAAGAACTAGAAAATAATAAAATCTGTTGTCATTGATTTATATTGCCTTAAATAAAATGGAATGGATGTGTGTTCAAGGAAATAAAGATTGATTGATTCATTCATTCATTTTTTATGGCTTTCAAACTTTTTGCAGGTTATTTAAAGCCAGAAAATATTTTTAGATTGGAAGAATTATTTTTTGCAATAATAATTTAGCGATACAAGTCCTACTAATTAACCCATATCTGAGGGGAGAAGTTTTGGCTTCATACCTTTCCCAAGAGGTATTTGCATGTAAGTCATTATAAACTGAAACTTAGCTCTCTGATTTCTCATTCAGAGTCTTTATCCATGATACCACATGTGCATTCAAGCCTAAATGCACATGGTATTCCCAAGTGGTCACTCATCTAGGTACTGACCAGGCTTGATATTGTTTAACTTCAGTGATTGTACAGGAACTAGTGTTTCGGTGTGAAGTGGTTATAAGCTGAGGAAATAAAGGATATACCCCAAGATGCATATGTGTTAGAATGACAGTGAAGTAATTGATGCCTATCCTGACTTCCAAAATCTTCCATTTAAGTTTTTTGGGAAATTTCCAAAATTCTCCATATTCAGATGCTGAGGGAGTTAGTGTGTTATTTTTTCAGGTGGCTGTCTTATTCACAATGTTACTTTATCTTATTCTACTTTTAATCCTGATCTGTTTTCATTGCTAGCAAAAAATGACAGATTTTTTGCACTCAACTGATTAATCTGAAAACTAATGTGTCATTTCAGTGACAAGATCCCTGATTAAAATGACTGAAGAAACAGCATAGGTTAAATTTGAAACTTGTCACTTGCATATAAACTTGAAACTACTTGGTCTCAACTTCTAATGAAATTTTTGTCTACAATTCTATTGATTTCAAGTGATAAAAGAAAAACCAAATTCTATTAGGAAGGAATAAAAAGCAATGAACATTTATTGAATGTTATTTATCTCTATGAATTTGCTTGTTGCCTCCCATTGAGCATTGTGTAACAAGTTACTTATACATTTCCTCATAAGTTTGATTTTCAGTGGATGTCCTACTGCCAGATTTGACTCAGTTAAATATGAAAAAACTGCCAAGATTATCCATAAAAGTTACCCGGTTAGTTCCAAAGTTATCTCACTTTCCTAATGAACCTAGTAACCTCTGCTTGTACTAATTTGCCTCAAAACAGAAGCAAATTACAGCTGCTTTTTCTATTGTAATTCTGGCGTAAATTATACACACCTGCATTAAACTTGCTTCTCTTAGTCTGTTTTTTGAGATAACAAATTTTACGAGTTGATGACAATGGTGGAGGAGGTTCTTTATTTTTAGAGGGGGGAATGATAATTTCCCATTTGTTTACTCACCAAAGAGCATTGCTTAATTGTCGAAATTTCTGACAATAATCATTCTTTTCTTAAATAATAAATTAATAATGAATGACTTGTAGATTAAAATACCAATTAGAAAATTAATGATTATAAATGCAAAAATCCAACTTTCAATGATTTTTGGATTTTTTATTTTTCGAAGACAAGTTTGTTTTTGTTTTTTCTTTTTTTTAAATGAAGCCAATATGGCCACCAATTTTATATTGTGAGACAAACTTTTGTTTCATTTGTCAATGTCTTGTTTATCCAGGAGTGATAGGAGATGCAGAAAGTGTAGAGTTCAGCCAACAATGGAATGCTGTCTTGTAAGATGTGTTGGTAAATTGTTGCATATGTGATTCTTTCAGATC
Organism: Acanthosepion pharaonis; assembly: GCA_903632075.3. Lineage (NCBI taxonomy): Eukaryota > Metazoa > Mollusca > Cephalopoda > Sepiida > Sepiidae > Acanthosepion > Acanthosepion pharaonis. The sequence continues at coordinate 518,285 of CAHIKZ030000914.1, read as the reverse complement.
AACTTCTTTTAAAAGTTGGATAGGTAGCAATAAATGCTTTTGTTACAAAAAGAACACAATTAGAATTCTTTAGATTTTTTTTTTTTTTTTTTTTAAATCAATTTTCAATGTTAAGAAATCCTGACAGTTTCTTTTCTGGCCTGACAATTTGCAGCTCATTCTTTGCTGGGCAACAAAGTGAAGATGAAGTTGAAAAATATGGATAGAATTATAATTTTTAGTTTTATGATAAACCAAGTGTTTTGAGAAGAGAGGTAATTAAGAGTAACTCTATGGAAACATTTTGCTTAGAGAAAGAACGAAAGATTTTGTTATATTTACAGAATTTGTATGTATAGTGTGCGCGTACACACACACATTATATATGTGTGTATTTTCTTTTATACAATTTTCATTAAAGACAACTGACAAGATACTGCAGTTAAACTTTTTGTTTAATTTTTCTTGTGTTCATATATATTTTTTTTCTTTTCTGGACATAAAGTGTGTAAAAATTGTCTGAATGTTCTATATCACCAAATGTTTTCGGTTATTCTTCTAGTCATTATCAAGGATGTTTTTATTTTTAACTGAATGTGCAGATACCCATAAGTCTAGATACATACATAAAAATCTACCCATTCAGTTAAAAATAAAAAAACATCAGTGATAATAGATAAAAGAATAATGAAAGCACTCGGACATACAGAACATTCAGATAATTTTTATAAACTTTATGTACAGGAAAGAAAACACTTGCACAAAATCATGAAAAATTTAATAAAAAGCTTAACCACTTGTCAGTCATCTTTAATAAAACTATAAAATCACAATTATTTAGAATCTCTCTTTAATAACAGGAAATTTACCAGTTATAAAAAAAAAAAAAAACTTCTAGAAAAATAAAATAAAAGTTATGGCCAAGAAAAAAGTAAAATTATAAAGATCTGAGCAAAAATAGTTGAGAATGGGTCTCTTCAGTGTTTTCAAATCAGAAATGACAAAGCCCAGCTGCTGATGTTATTTGGAGGAGATGGGGACATTGCAATTGTTTAAACTCTTCAATGCTTCTTTGAAATTAAAGGCAGCAATCTGAATGCATCTTTCAGATTTCTGCTGTGTGTGTGTGTGTGTGTATATATATATATATCAAAACAAAGACAATCGAAGTAGGAGCAGAAAGAAAACCTTTTCACACGGAGTAAACCTTTACTTCTGCATAATTTCGTCATTTGCAAAAAGTTCAAAATAAGGGGGGGAAAAAGTACCATTTTATAGTTTACATTTTTAGTTTAAAATTAAACTTGATACTTAAGCATTCATTAACAGGGGAAAAAAAAAAAAAAGAAGCTCCCTGCTCCTGTCACTTGCAATAACCCCACACACCTTCTGATACTTAGGACAAACCTTTATGTAAAAAAAAAAAAAAAATAAAAAATAAAAAAATAAAAAAAAATTGCATTTTTTTTTGTTGTCCTTATTGAGAAAATGGTGTTTCTGCTGCTTCAGGCACATCCTGAAGCAATTTTGGTAGCAGTGATGCATGTTATGGAAAAGACCATTGCCTTTCTAGATCCTAGAAAGATTACATCTGTAAAAATAGCTGTCATAGCCAAACAATGGCTGGCAGTATTTTTGTTTTTCCTTGGTGACAAGCAAAAAAGATGTTTCAACGTTTTTTTTTGTTTTTTTTTTTTGCATAGATACTGCTGATGTAGAGATTGTATGTGAAAAATGTCTCTTCAGAAATAGCTTTTTTACGAACTGTTACGTGCCAAGTGAACTTAGCAAGTCTCTAGGGTGTCCGGAGCTTGGGGGACGTGTGGCAGCTACTATTTCTCTGTATTTGGTTTCTGTTGCTTGGATATGAGTACTACCGTTGGCAGGGCTAAGAGAATGGTGTACACCTGGGTGATCTTTGCGGGGCCCACTTATAAACACACCACCTTGACCACGTTGCCTGTTGATGGCATGTCGATGCCGAGATTCATATAAATATTTCTGGAAGAAAGAAAAAGAAATTCCTTGTTAATTATGGTGATTTAAGGTTATACAAAAAGGAATCTGGAAAAGTTTCTTCAAAGAGAATGCCACAAAATAGGTGAAGTGAATGCTATGACAGTCAATAGTGACATTTGCAGCATTTTTCACATATCAGGAATGTGGGCAGACATTTTTCACCATTCTTTCCAAGATGATAGTATTGAAGAAAAAAAATCTTTTATAGGTGAATATACATTTAAAATTATCACATTCAGACAATATAAATGCTTCAAGAAATTAATATTCTTGATGAGTTAACTAATATTTGCTAAGATGTACTTTTTAATATAATTATTATATGATTATGAATCAATTGCTAGGTCTACTGCTAGGGATGTTGGTTAACTGTGTTGTTCTAGATAATTTTTCTCACCAGAACCTAACTTAGATTTTTATAAGTCTACCATTTGCCCATCCATTGAATATTGCTGTCACATCTGGTTTGGTATTTAGAGATCCTTAATAAAACACAAAGAAGAATCTGCAATGTTGTTGGCCCTAACCTGGCATCTAGGCTTCAGTCATTTTCCCCACTTCCATAACGTAGCTTTCCTGTGCATATTCTATAAATATTTTCATGGTAATTTTTCTGATGAGCTTTCCTCTTTGGTACATTGACTTTATGAATTTAAGCACAGTACTAGATTGGCTGCAAGATCTCATCATTTTACATTTAAAATAGTTCACTGTAATCATAAGTTCTATGATAAAAGTTTATTCTTTCACACTTCTTACTTATGGAACTCTCTTCTGGCTTCTTGCTTTCCAGTTAATCTTGATCATCAAAAATTTAAATGCCATGTCAATTGTTATCTTCTCTCTTCTTCCTGTTCTTTTATTGTTCTCTTTCCTTAATAATGTCTTTCTCATATTCTCTCACACTCAGTAACACCTTGAATCTTAGTACTTTATTGCCTTGTTTAGAATGAAATGATTAAAAGAAATTAAATCAATTCAAGGAAATCTGTATTTAATTCATGTTGCTTTTAAATGATTACTGATAAATTAGTGTCTTTTGCAGGATCCCTTTCTTAGACAAAGAACTCTGTTTGATAATATGGTATGAAAAATAGCATGGAATTTGAAATGCTTATTTTTCAGAGAAAAGCAGATGAAAAAAAATCTCTCGACTGAATTTCTAGGATGATCATTACTTACATTCAGACTAATGTCAGTCTTGTGACCATTGCTATTTTTCAGATCAATCTGGGTAACCTCCAAGAAATTTTGAACTGAACACTTTAATATATAGGGGTAAATTATTCTTATTCTACTGTCTATGGATATCTCATCTTGTTCTTTTTTTTTTTTATACAGTTTAGTTATTAATCACCCACTTTCCACTGATTTTAAATCTGTACTACCTGTCCCAGGGATTGAACTCACAATTACTATACCACCAAATTCATGAACTAACACTTTAATCCACTACACTGTTGTCCTGTTGGTTAGTAGGTTATCCCAGATTGACAGAAATCAGAAAAAGGCCAGAGGACAACAAGGATCAAGATAATAGTCCAGATGTAAATAAATATCTGAATATATAAATTGCTGATACCCACTGGACAGAGTAATTCCTAGAGACTTCATCTCCGAAACTCAGGATGCTGAAGCTAACATCAATCAGCTAAGTGACAAATCTTTTACTTATATTAATTTTCTCTCTCTCTCTCTATATATATATATATATATATATATATATATATATAGAGAGAGAGAGAGAGAGAGAGAAGATAGAGATAAAATTCACTAATTGAGCCAGTTCCTTTCCTACAAATAAGCTAAGCATCTGTTGAGTAAATTACTCAAGATTCTTAAATTCAAATGAAATATTTTTAAGATATTTATAATGTTAACGTCCTCATTCACAACTAATATAATACAAATGTATGTAAAAAGAGACATTTATTCACCTCCTTACCAGTCTATTTCTAAATGTTCTCAGTTTTAAGCTATCTTAAATTTAAATTTATTTTGTGAGTTAATTCCTCTTACTCTATAGTAAGTGCAAAAATAACTGATACAAAGAAACATATATTCACACACACCCTTGTACAGTTTAAATATTAATGTAACAAATACAGAAATAAAAGAAAAATGAAACATGATCAAAAATCAGACCAAAGGATATCTGATGCATTCATAAAAATGATTCCATATTTGGTTGTATAATGTAATGGCAGTTTTCAATTTCACAGGATATGATGCTACAAAGGTTCTGCAGATTTCAGTGTTTTCAGTTCATTCTTCCCTAACAAATGACTCTTAGATCAGCATGATCTTAGACTCAAATTCTCCATTGTATTCAAGTTAGGTGTCTGATTGAACCATTCTATAATTCTAATAATATTATTCTGAAACCATTCTTTTGATGATTGATGTTCTGATGATAAGTCTAACATTCTGCTAACTTCAAGTTCCCAAATCTGTCTATATGTAACATTATCCATCTTCTTTTCAACCACGTGAAACTCTCTAGTCTATCTGAAGAAAAAGTATCCCATATCATTATGCGAGCACAAATAATACAACAGATATATTTACAAACAACCAAAGGAAGTAAGTTAGAGATTGAGCTACTGATTATTATTATATAACAGTATATAAATTATTAGTTAATTGAAGGACAAGTAGAAAAAATTCTGTTAAACGTGTTTTGTTCTCTAAAAGGTCTTTATCAAACTAATGTTCTTATTGACAGAATTACATATGTAGGGGGAAGAGGGATATATATTGTATATAGAATTTTTCCCACTTTGTTATTCAATTACCTAACACACACACATTATATATATATATAAATAAAGTGATAGGCCCATTATAAAAGATCAATGTTTATCAATGTTTTCTTACTCGTCTTTCTTTAGGAATTTTTCCAAGAGCCTCTAATTTGGCTCGAGCTTGACGTCGTTTCAAGATTCGATGATACTGTTTGGCATTTACATACAAAGGTTCTTCTCCAGTCTCTCCAGGCTGTAACATTCAAACAAAAATAAAAGTCACTAAAAGATAGTAAAACCTGAGCAAATAAAAGCACTCAGATATAAAAATCACTACATTTATTTGCACAAACATTTGAGTTAATTAAAAAATGTTTCAGAAATTTAATTCTTTTGAGTTCTTATTTATTATCCTAACAAATTTATACCCAGTATAAGAAATATTTAGAATATATAATAGATGCATGAGGGGATGTTGAAAATAGTTTTATGAAGTAACAGCTAATGCAATAGAACATTGTTTTAGTGATGGACAACAAATTGATTTTTGCTCATTGCAAAACTTTTTATTTTCAGTGAGATAGAGATTAACAAATGTGTAAATATCAAAGCTTCTATCCCAGTCATATGCAGCATTTTTAACAATTTAAAATGTTGTAGATAAAAGAAATTCTTGCAGATATATTACTCAGATACAAATAATTATAGATTCATAATTTTAAGTAGCATGTACACAAAATGTTTCAATAATTTCTTATCTTGAACAGATTCATTTAACAAAAAAGGTGATATCCAAATAAATATATTTTCAAAACAAATTGACAGAGAGCTAGCACAAATTCAGTATTTGTTTCTATAAATGCATCTTTAAGCATCAAATAACTATTTTTAAATAATCTATTAATTGCAAAAATAAAAACAACAGAATTACACCTACATTTACCATAGGAAGCTGCTGACCTCCAACTTGTTGTGGGGGAAGATTAATCACTTGAATACCTGAAACATCAATCAATCAATTTTGTTTTAAATAAATCAGTATATACACAAGTATATATTGTTTTTGCTACTATGTTATGTGCACTTTTTAAAGCAAAAACAAAAAAGATCACACAACATCTTAAAGTACTGGACATGAAATGTGATTATAAAGGGTTAAATGAGGCTTACAAATCAAAATAATGCTAAAAAGGCTGATATTTAAGCCTGGATGACTCGTCATTTGTATATTATTAGCTGTTTTCTTAAATATTCTTTGCCAAACTATAGCGGCATTTTACACTGGTGTGTCTCATATAGTTGGAAATACACTAAATTTTAAGAGATGAAACAAAATTCAAAAATTGTAGATTATCAACAAAGAAAAAAACAAACACTGGAAGAAAGGCAAAAAGATATTCCCGTCTGTACACACATTTATATAAACAAAGGAAAGCTCTATAAACATGAATTACATGTATACGACATTATCTTTAATCTTGGACAATTGAAGATCTTCATTTGGCATAATTTTGGTTCATCTGTGGAAAAGGTATAACATTACTACCGTTGCATTGTCATAGAATTACAATTTTGATAAAAGACAGGTAACACTTCCAAAAGAACAATTTGCTTTATTTACTATTAAAGTTTCTGCTGATGTGGACGTACTTATACATCTTTATAACACTTACATTGCCTGCTGTTGACAAATATATACTGTTGTGTAGAAAGACGACTGACCTTCTCTACACTAATTGTCAAACATGGACTTGTCCATCCACTATTAATAGAATGTCTACTCAAAGGGGGTTGCAAAGCATAGTATTTGAGTCATACATATTGCAACACTGAACTATGGTATTCTCTATTACTATATTATTAATCCAGGTTTCTCATTTGATTAAACTTGGTCTTTACTCAACTTTTGTTCCAATGTTTCCTTACAGTATTATTAACCAGAACTATGAGCATTATATAAACTTTATAACATACATTTTAGAGACAGTGAAATGCGACTCCCTAGCATTTGTGTTTATAACACCAGCACTTTCCAAACCATTGGCAACATATAGAAGAGAACAATATGACCTGTTTTGTGATGGGTTTTTATTATATTGTGTGTTGGGAGTATAGTTTAACTTAGTCTGTACTACAGATTATCTGACTGAAACCAAAATGGTGATGGCCATGGCAATTTTCTGGGCCAACACAGCCAGGCAACAATACTATAACAGTGTCGGAGTGAAAGTGTTAATACAATTCAAATACTATCAGTTTAATGAAAACAAATATGGTAGCATACATGTGTTCAGAGAAATAAGGAATAGAGTTACATTAGATCTGGATGACTGTGAATTGCTAGCTTTCACAGCCTAATTGGTAAGGCAGATTCTACAGAAAGACAGGCTCTCTCAAGTATATGGGGCATAAATTCAAGTTTCATTGCAGGACATTTTTACTTATTTATTATTATCTACACTGCTTAATAAAAGTTGTAATAATAATAAAAAAAAACCAAAATAAAAATTAAAATGATAGAAACAACTAAAAAATAATTCAGAATTGACAATGTGTGTCATTTAAAAAATTTGAACTCCATTGAAACCTATTCCAATTTCTATTATATAAAAATGAATAAAAATATATTCAGGATTTATAATTACCTGACACTTTTTCTTCCATGGTACAACAAGAATCAGTCACTAAGTTACTAATTCAGCAAAATAAATTGTTGTTGATTAGATAAACTTTCAGAGAGTTTCCAGACAATGGTGTTCTACAAAGATGATGGTATTTATTTCTTAAGCAATGCCTCATTCAGTAAGGTTTGTGTCAGATGCATTTGTGATAAATTTATTCTCAAGATGTGAATGAACGGAAAAAAATAATTTAAAAGCAAAGGAGAGAGAGAAAGAAAGTTGTATATTTACCTTGAGGCAACTGAACAGGTTTGTTGTTGGCATCAACTAACACAAATGAGGTTTGTCCATTAATGTTCACCTGATTGAGAAAAAGCATTTGGGGTATAGCTGATCCAGCCACATTTGAAACATTGTTCTGGACCACTGATTGTGTTTGGATAACATTGGCACTTTGTTGTTGCTGTTGCACAAGTGCTGGTTGCACTTGGACATTTTGTACCTGGACACCATTGCTTGACTGCACTACTAAAGGCACTGCATTGGCGTTGATTGTGGATGTCTGTGAAGAGGCGGGTGTAGTCACAAATGTGGAATTGGAAAGGGTTGTGTAGACTGTATTCTGAGATTCACTTACCTGGAAGAACAAAAATGCTATGAAAAAAATGTGTAACAAAAGAAAAAATAAGTGTTTTTTGTCCGTTTTATAAGAATCAACATTTGTGTAAATGCTGATAAATACTGACATTCTAATAAAACTGTTGCAAGTAAGACATGGGTAGTGATAGGCCTTACCCTAACATGCTGGCATGTGATATGCTGGTAAGGGGTTTGTTGCTCCTACCAAGGCTAGAGAGAACAGTCTGACCTATTATTTTACTCAAAACTGGACAGAAAAAGAGATGGATCAATACCTTTCCATAGGTCATTTGTTCAAAGTGTACACAACCTTAGCTGGAATTTGAACTCTGCCTACAAGTTCCATTGTCCACACTGATAACAGTTATGACACACACATACCTCTTAATACAAGGTGTCTCAAAAAAAAATGTGTACACATTTTGAAGCTTTCTCAAGAAATAATTCAAGCAACTATATGTAATTTAAATAATGCATATGAAGACAGTATTAATTATAAATGCATGGTCTTAAGATTTTTTTTCATCGCATGTTTTTAAATTGATATCCGTTATGATCCAGACATTGCTGACAATGGGATGCAGCAGAATCACAAGCAGCAATCAAACATTTCAATAAGTTTCTTGAACTTCTATGAAAACTTTTCATTCCCTTTTCTTGTTCCATTATTCACACTGATAACTCTGATGGCTTGTTGATATCTGTAATCTTCTGGAATGGTTCTTGTGCACATCATGTACAATACCATCAGCTTCAAACTTATCTCTAATTTGTGATGTTAAGCTGTGTGGGCGGATCTGAATGAAACGCCCTTTGATACCACTTTTGAACTTCAACTGCATTTTTGTACTTCCAGTAGCATTTCAGGATTAATTTTCTATGTTCAAAGCTAAACCTGAATGATATTAGTAATATTAACAAGTAAATCTGAAAAGAAAGCAACTTGACTTGAGCTATACATTGTAAAAGTGTGTATACGTTTTTTGAGACACCCTGCATTTATTGTCTAAATAATTTTAACCTTGTTATAGAAACAGAAGGCTTGTTAACAAACCCTGAAAGATCAGGGTTGGGATGGTGGAGTTAATGACATATCAATTCTTATTAGGTTATTTAATGTTGAAATCAGGATTTTCATTTTATTTGAGTCTATAAGCATTACTTAGTGGATAGTGTCTTCGCAAGTAGAGGTGTGTGTGTGTGTGGTGGGGGTCTTGCACTTCTGCAATGAATGCATTCAAGCCTCCACCAACAAGACAAAAAAAAAAATTAAAAAAAAAAAAAAAAAAAAAGATATTCCAGTAATGCTTTTGTTATAAATATTCAATTGATTGATTTGTATTTTTACAGCTTACCAACTCTTCCTGAAATATATTTTGGATTGTATGAATAATTAATTTTTGTGAATAAATATTGCATTAACAATATTTTGAGAATAACAATCATTTTTCCAGATATATGTCCTACTATTTAACCCATAGCTGGGGGAAGAGATGTATTCGTACCTTTATCAAAGGTATTTGCACATAAGTGAATGTAAGGAATCTGACTGGAATTTGAAATTGGCTCTTTGATTTCTCATTCCAAGCAGTTATCCATTACACCACATGCATATCCATAAAAGTTTAATTCTGCAGAACTTAAGGGATTGTGATTTAATCATTACTTGTGTAAATTAATGATTTTAAGACATAAAGCAATTATATTTTGTAAAATACAAGTTGTTTGTCAAAACAATATGGTATATAATTATATAGATTTTTTTAAAGTACCTGTTGCACTTTGTGACCTCAAAATTTTAAACCAAGCCCTTTATTCCACCCCTTCAGATTGTTCTTATTCTGCTTTCTATGCTTAGGAGTACTACCACCATCCCCACCTCCAATAAACCTGGGTATATAATTTTTATGAATTACCTAACCTGTTGGGGGTTAGGAGGTGTACCAAAATTCAAGATGTTACAACATTTAGTACTGAAGTATTTTCATACTTGTTTACTAAAATACCAAAATTTTCCATAGTTTTAACTTTTGTTGTTTGTCAACCAAAATAAAAGGAATAAATTCAATGTAAACAATCAAATAAAAAAGGCAAGGTTTTTCGTGTGCAAGTGACACTGGACAAAAGGAAAAGTGACACTATAGCAAGCATTATAGTATGGGGAAAAGAAAAGGATCCACTAATCTGGCATCCTGCTACATACTTTTGAAGTGTATCTTCTGATCTAAGAATTTGGCCATAATGATAAAATTTAAGTGGATACCAGAAAATTGGTATATGGTTACTTAGTCAAATACCACTGTATGAAAGGGGGAGATCAGTAGTAAAGACCAAGGCATTACTGGGATTCAGCATTATGGTGATTTCTGTTAATATTTTGGAAGTATTTTGGTGTAGGTGTATTAAAATATCAAAATTTTCCATGTTTTTAATTGTTTGCCAATCACAAAAAATAAAGAATCAAATAAAAAAGTGGGTGGAACTGGATGAAAGGGAAAGTGACACCATAGCAAGCACCACACTGTGGGAGGTAAAACTGTATATTTTAAGCAATTTCAAGAAGTGTTCTGAATACCTGTATTTGCATCCAATAGAAACAGCCAGAAAATAATGACATTTTACCCACTGTAATGGTGAAGCAAAGCGAGACACGGCCTGTATTGTTCATTTCATTTTTAATTTCTGTTAAAATATGGTGCCACTATTTTAGTACCTGGGTACTTACTGAAATTTCAAAACTAAACTTACGCCACTCATGGGTCCAGTGCTTTACTTAGTACCCCACCTGGGCACGAGCATAATTGCTGTCCCAAGTACACCAGCTGCATGATTCATCTCCATAATACAGGAATAATGGATGTGAAAATTAAATCAAGTAAAAATACAGGTGGTGTTTTATTAAAATAGCCTCCAAATATTTTAGTATAGATGTATGAAAAATTAAATTTCCAGACAGGGTGGTGGCTAACATTTCTTTGAAGGTACTATGGCATCCGTGACATATTGGATAATCTAGGAAATGGCAGTTGTGAGTTCAGTTCCTAAGCCAGGTAGAACATAATGGGTCACTCAGTATGACAACCATCTGAAGAAAACTGGCATGTACAACAACCAAGATAAGTATATTAGCTTGAATAGAAAGGTATATAATGAACATGAAAGAGAGACATATATATATATATATATATATATATATATATATATATATATATATATGTATATGGATATGGAGATCTTTAATGATAAATTTAAAAACTGATCCATAAAAGACTCTCATGGAAAATATGTAATAAGGGAATTGCTACACAGATTTATGCATCAATCTTTGTATTTATGCAATAGCAGACAAAAAAAATTAATTACATTGCTTAGATAATTTCTGATATCAAACTTTAAAACCGTTATTTTGATTTAAGAAAGTTAATGTAACTTGACTATCATCTTTTGAACAAACAAAAATAGAGTGAACAAGATTATTCTCTTTGTAACTTGTGTACTTTTGCTATCATTCTTACAAGAATCAGTCAATAAGATTTGAAGGTTTCCAACAGGCAATACAATTACCATTCAACAGAAATAAGATGAAGAAATACTAGTGAAAGATTAATTATGAAGACAGAACTTACAGAAAAAAATACTTCAGGCCTGAAGATTGCATTTAAACATGAAACAAATTGTTGTCGCTCGGTGTTGACCTCAGCGTCCACTTTTATATTTATATCCACTCTATCAATGATATTGAACACTTTTACTCATAAATACAGTATACCTTAAAACTACATTTTTATCACACACACACTTTGTTGTATTCCACTGTTGTTTTACTGCCTTTTCCACTATTGGATAGTGGTGGTTACTTGTTGCAAATATTGTATAAAATTTTGTAGTAATTCTTGTGGATTTTCAATAACACTTTCTTGAGAATTATCTAAATATTATCACTGAATCTTTTAAGAAGTCCCCCACTGTCTCTGTAGGTTTCTTTAAATCTCATCCTCATAGTTACCTCCCATGACCTTTACTAGAACAGTTTATTTAATGAGGATGTATAGTTTGAATGGGAATAATGAGTATCAAGAAAGTTGATAGCTGGTATAACAATGATATAAATTTCATTTCAGTGTTGAAAAGTGAATCCAATAGTTATGCTTGCTTCATATACTTTGGAACTTTAAAAGCAGAAATATATTTAATATAGGAACAATTTATAAAATATAAACCAATTTGTTCCAGAGCAGTAAAAAAAAGAAAAAAAAAAGGATCTAGAAACTTCACAATTTTCAAAAGTAAATTATTAATGGGTAAATGTGTTGCCTCATATGATCATGTTCCTATAAGATCTGTTCAGATAATGCCTTTTGCTAATTTCTGAGAAAAGTGTAAAGTTAAAATCAAAGAAAGAACATTTTGAAAGATGAATAGGACAACTTACATGAACAATTTCTGCTGCTTGTGCCTGAGCAAGCCCAGTAACTGTTGTTCCATCAGAGGTAATATACTGAATGCTATTATGTGCATCTTCTGCATTTACAGTGACAGTCAATGGTTGGTGTGTATCTGAATCATACACTGTATAGGTCTCACCCTCAGCCATAGCTGTTCACAGACAAAAGAAAAAAAATATGGAAACATTTACATACTTTCCTTTTCATACAAGTTGGTGATTATTGGGAAAATAATCTCAGAATTGAAAATGAATTATAATTTGGTTGCTTTATATGCAACTGTATTTGCACAGAACATAAACACAAAAATTAAACAAACTCAAATCACCTGATTTAATTGATAGCAGGAATTATCCAGATATTTTAGATTCATGTTTAAATAGATATTTTATTTTTATGAAATTTTAAGAAATTTCATCATTATTTTAAGTTATTCAACAGTGAGATCCAGCAATCAACCTAAAGAGAAGAAAAGCCCGAAATCAATGAATTAGGCACATTGAAGAATGCATATAAAATAATGAACAACTTTAAACAATTAGAGTCTGTCTATATTTCCGAGATGAGGTATTATGTACATTATTTGGACTATTGTCCTAATCTTTGTCGCCATATTTATCACAACGTTTCGGCCGTTGTACGCTCCGGCCTTCTTCTTTGCAATATGAGCACTGGTAAAAATGGTTGCTGAAGACATTAGATTTATAATACCCAGAAATTCATACCCAGATGTCCTCAAGGACACATGGATAAAGGCGTTGGTTAGATCCAGTGACAGGACCAAAAGAGTGTGAGTTCAATATCCGGTTAAGGAATTTTCAGAGGGAAATTAGCAGGAGATAACTGATAACTGACATCCATCAAACATGGCATATGGAACAGTCTACCCCAGTGAGCGAAATAAAGGGTTCAGTTCAAAATTCCAACCACCTGAAGAAGGCCTGAGCATACAACGGCCGAAACGTTGTGATAAATATGGCGACAAAGATGAGGACAATAGTCCGAATAATGTAAATAATGTTTAAACAATTACTTGTAAAATGATATAAACAGAGTGGTTGTGGTTTTAGTTCATACCAGGATCAGTGGATTTTGCTATAAATCCAACCTTAAAAAACTTAAACAATTGAAAGTAAATATTATTTAAGCTAACTTTATATTGTATAAATTAAAATTTACTTAATACAAAAATGTTTTCTCAAGAAAATTAAGTTTCACTTGCTTAGCATGTAAAAATATATTCATGTTTTAGCTAACAAATATAAGATGCATTATTTACAACAGATATTCTTAGCTTAATCTATTGAGACAAAATTGCAATGAAGAACAATAAACTTGCAATAAGGAAACAACTGACATGATGACAATTGTCACATGATGGGCAAACAAATATGAAGTTTTAACAGTTTGCATTGGAAGTTTTTTAAATTCATATTCACTTCAAAATGATATAAGAAACCAAAAGTAGTAAATGATAAAAATTTAGACCTGACATTTTTCTTTGTTTAAACTTTTAGGTAAAAAAAACAAAACAAAATTTATAAGATCAGAACATTGGAAATAAAAATACGTTTTTTTTTTATTTTTTGAATACTAATGTTCTCATTTGTATTATAATTTATTTCTAATGCAATGAAAATAAATCCTTAATAGATAGAAACAATTGCTGTTTACAAGTGGAAAGTGTTTACTTTCTTTTTGCAGATTTCATTTATAAAACTTTTCTAATAATTCATAAAATGATAAAATGTCAACATCCAAAAAAGTTATTTAAAACAATTTGGAAATAGTTTTGTATAAACATAACTACAAAATCACCATAAATAGATGACATGTTTAATATTGAATAAGATCTAACATGTAAACAAAAAACATTTAAAACTGAAAGTAGCTGTGTCATGTAACCAACAGTTATAGCAACAAGAAATATGAGAGACAAAGGACCCAATAAGAAACCATAACATTAGCTGTTTTTAAATTAAGATTTTAATTCAAGATATCTTCTCTCTATTACTAAATTTTATCAACTCTTTAATTAGTGATGGAATGTCAATATTAGGTTGAGTCATAAGTAATTTTCAGTTCTGGGAACCAATTATGACAAATATATCATTCTAACTGACTATATACCATAACAGATGATGAACACTGGTTTACAACAATGTTCAGTGGATTTACAAGGATAAATCTCCATAGCCAATTTGAAAAGCTGAGCTCAGTGGAATAAAAGCAATGTTGTGTATGTGGCTTAAAATGTAATGAATCACTAGACACACATTTATACATCCAACAACTGCAACCGGTCGATAAAAAATGGGTCAAAAGTGCCCTGCATTCATCAACAGGAAAAATGTTTTTCTTTTCCATGACAATCTAAGGTTACCTACAGTAAGAATAAGACAGGAAAACATTTTTGAACTTGGTTGGTCTGTTTTTCCCAACCTGCCATATTTACCTGACTTTACACCTGCTGATTATTACCTGTTTTGATTGCTACAAAATGTTTTGATGGGTAAAACTTCCTCTAATGAAAACCAAATATAGGAGTTTGTCAAAAACTTTTTCATATCAAAACCTGCCAAAAATATCTTCAATAGGTATCAGAGAGCTGCCTAATAAGCGGCAACAAGTCTTTGCAAATAACATTAATTGAATAAAAGATAATTGTACTTTATCTTTTAAAGAATAAAGTTAATAAAAAAAAAAATTTAAACATGACTAAACCTAATACATGGTTTTGGTGAGCTCTTGAAGTAAAGGGTTTTAGTTCAACTCTCATCCAAAGCTAATTCTTTATTCCAGATTTTCTATTTAGTGGCCAAAAGATTGATTAGTTAAAATATGTTGTGATAAAAAGCAACAAAAAAGATAGTGAAAAGCTAAATATTTATAACTATGAAAAGGAAAATAATTTAACAATATTGTTTTAAATTAATTTTTTCAGAACTTATGATTTAAATTTCATTATTCTGTTTTTATGAACAGGTTTAATACCTCATAATTATTAATATATTATTGAATATTATACTCCTTTACTTATATCTAAATAATTCTGGGATTTTTAAGTGTTTACTTATATTCTATCTTTCAACAATATTTGAAGTTGTTTTAAGACATTCATTTCAACTTACATTTCTGTCAACACAAATATTTAAATAAACCTTACAAATATTCTTTTAACTATAGTGTCAAGAGAAGCTACTGTTTATCATACAAATGCTGAAGTACTAATGTCTTATAATTTATTGATTTACATTTTAAAGTTTATGTTCACAATACTAGTGATGATTTTATAATAGTTGCTGATAATAAAAAATGTAATGTCTAGCTAGAATTAGTCAAATGAGTTGGAGTTCAGTAAATATTGGTTTGCAAAAACCACTGCAAATTATAACATCATTTTCATAAAATCCTAAACCCTTTTTTATAACGACATACCAAATAAATTGTTGGTTATCATATCATGCCTGGGTATATTAAAAAGATCATGAATAATTTATTATGTCAAGAGTGTACAGAAATTCTTATAAATGTCCAACCATACAGCACCCCAAAAGGTATATATGTAAGTATTACATTCTTTACAGTATGTACTTACATAATTAAGATAAAATACCTTTCTTTTTAGCTAAAATAGACAATGTTGTGCATGTATAAAAACTCTAAGCAATTCACTAAATTTTGTGTACTAATATCTGAATTACTGACATAAAAATCAATAGATATTCTATTGTAAAAACTGTCCAAAAAACAATACTTGACTGGTTTCATTATGTACTGTAGCAAAGTGGCTTGCTGAACTCAGCCTTTTATTTTCATTTTTGGATTTGTTATTTCGAAGGGGTGATTGTTTCAATTAGAAAGATTATGAATATTTAAAAATGGTTTTTTCATTAGACAAATTAGCAAAGATAGGCATGGGTGCATCAGTGATGTTTAATGGCTTCATTGCTACAGATTAAAAAGACAAAAAAGAGAAACAAACTTCTGTTTCAAGAAATCGTTAAGTTTTTTTGTAGATCAAGAAATTCTACGTTGCCTGTTTTGTAAAAACATTTACAAAAAGACAACACAAACCGCTTTGATTTGCGGGAAATATGATTTCCAAGAGTTTTGCTATGAATAATTTTAGTATTTTTATTAATCATATTTCTTTGTTAAAATTATTAATTAGTAAATAGATATTTTTTGGTAATTAACGTACGGTTTAAAAAGGGACTGCTTTTTACATCCTTATACCAACAAAATGATTCCATGATCCTTAAATGATTTAAGGATCATGGAATCATAATAATTAAAAAATGTAACTGAAGCTTTTTTTTCATTTGAGTTATGAAACTAAAAGCTTCAGCTACATTTTTTAATTACTATTCTTTTATTTACGTATATTTGTAGTTTCGGATCAACAGAAAAACATTTTCTTTGAAGAAAAAAAAAATAACTTTTAATTTGTTCAGGAGTTATGTAGGTGTTAGAAATTCAAAGAAAAAGAAGTGGACATAAATGTATTGTAGGATATGATCTCCGTTTCTTGCGTAATCCGCGTAACAAAATTTTGATATTTTTTTTCACGGCTATAAAGTTGTTAGAATTAAAACTGTTTTTTTTTATTTTTATTTATTATTATTGCATGAAACAAAGATTTATAACAGAATTTTAACATGAAAGTTTTTTTTTTTTAATCTGAAAGAGTAAAAAAAAAAAATACTAAGTTTTGTTTTGTTACAGTACACAGATATACATGGTTAAAAAAAGTATTTCATGTCGTAAAAAAAAGTTATATTCAACAAAACCAGAAAGTAATGATATTGATACTAAATTTTAATAGAATCGCATTTAATCTAACAATGAAAACGAATTTATTGTCCATTGAAATAAAGTAAATAAATTGTAATTCTCTCCCAGTGAATAGGAAAAGTAGATTTTATTTATAAAAATTTAAAAATGTAGTATTTTATGCAATGGCGTATATCAGGCCACGCGTGCTTCTATTGAAAATGGCACAAATTTCTAAAGTATTATTTTTAGTCAAATTTGTTGGGGGGGAGGAAGTAAACTAAAAACGGTTTCCCAAAATTGTTTATAACAGCGCCAATTTTGCAACAGAAACAACAAATCGTTCTGTTTTTTTCTTCGATCGCCCAAGAAGAGTGACTCAAGTAGTTCCTGTTCATCGTCGTCTAACGACACTTCGCACATTTTTCTTCATTTGTAAAAGAACATTTTTAAAAAAAATAGATTCTCTGAAACATTCAACCCATGCCTGAAATTGTTCCCCGACACCTAGCAACGGGAAACAGTGACACTGGGCACGTGTCCGTTCGGACTTTCTAACAGAAATCTATTGGACAATAATACAGTTTGTGTTCAGGAAACTGCCAATGGCTGAACTGATATGAAGAAAGCTACCGAACTGACATGCCATCTTTTCATACTACGGATGATCAGTCGGACAACATATGAAATATTATGTGCTATATTTTTTTTAATATAGGTTACATTAAATATGAGACCATAAAGATTTTGAAGGGTAACAAACCGCAGAAATCTCTTATTTAAAGTAAGGAGGAGGCCTGAATTCAATTATTATTATATAATAATTATATTCATAAAATAGATGAAAAAAATGATGGAGGAATAAAAAAAAAACATAAAAAATTTGGATAAACTGTAAAAGTTCTTTCCATGTTAAGATTTAATTCTTGAGATGATTATTCAAATTCAAAGTTAGTAAAGCATGACTTATAACAACAACAACAAAAATAAACAAACTGACTTGTCACTTATGATGAGTTTCAAGCAATTGTTTTGGTTGTGAAATATACTAATAAACTGACTGTTTTTACTTTTCAAATACTTCATTTAAAAATTCATATTTTATATATATATATATATATATATACACATATCAATAATTCGTAAATGTTTACATTAATTTCGCGAATGAGCCGTGTGGCTCATTTTGACATTTTAGATCGATTGGGATTCCGTAACATGAAAAATAGGTCAATCATGCCTTCCTTCATCTGGTATTATATCAAAATAAACGAGAGCCAATATAAAAGTAGAAAAAGAATAAAAGAACAAAGTTTCAAACACATAGCAGCCAAGGTAAAAGTAACTAGAGACATTAAGTATGTAAATAAGGATGCAGACAGAGAAAAGTAAACCCCCCAAAACTCACCGATCATTGATGTTTGTCGACAAAAAAATCCAGGCTACATTAATTACAATGTGTTAGAAATGGCGGCGCGCTTGCGTTCTATTATGATGACGTCATAGATTTATGTGCTCAGGTTTGCTTTACTGGAAAGCATCTAGTTTAAACGTCATAAAGATTTTGAAAAGAAGACCGAGTGCTTTTTTTAAAAGTTGTAGAACTTAGCTGTAAGATTTCATATTTTTACACAATTTAAATTTAAAAATCTTTAAAAATTGCCGAAATTTTCCGGATATTTTGTACATTTTTTGTTTAAAATCATTATATATCAGTTTTACTTACTGCTTGTATTTTTCAAACAAATACTTTTTTATTTTAGTAATTATTTAGTTGATAAAATTTTACAAGTTTATTTCTGAATTGAGAAATAGAATAATTGTGAAAAGTTTAAATTAAAAATGTCGCCAAAAGATACATTAATTGTAAAAATAATTTTTGATTAATAATGTGTTTTCTATTTGAAATAAAAATAGAATATTAATGAATTCTTGTCATAAAATTCAGTTATTTGAAAATTATTTTTTAATTCTTTGGTTTTAAACCATTTTTTAAGCATTTGCATAAATTTAAAATTAGTTAAAACCAGTAACTCAAACTTATTTACTGTTATCCAATTTTTTTCTTATTATGGGTTTTAAGTATTACATCATCTATGAATGTTAAATATTACATCATAAATATTATCAATAATTTTTTTTTTTAATCAAAAGCAATACTGTTTGTAATGGACAATATTTATTTACAATTTACTCCTGTAGATTAAATAAAGGGTTCAGTTTGAAGTTCCCTGAAGGTTACCTAGACCAACTAACTCCTGAAGAAGTTGTGCAACAACTGAAACATGATAACAACAAAAATAAAGACATTAGTGAAAAAGTAAGTTCCAGTTACTATATAACACATTCCATATTTATGAAAAGTTTCCTTCTATTTTGATAGTCCCCAGCTGAACCTAAGTGGGATTAATTTTGTTAGTATTCTTCAGTTGAACCCAGACGAAGAACTACTCCAAAGCTTAAATAGGTGTTACAAATAATGCTTGAGAATTTCAGTTCCGATATAAATTGGTATTTTTACAAAATAAGGTATTTGTAAATTGAATATAATTTTTCTAAATCATGTGATAGTTGCTTTTATTAAGATATATTTTCTCATTATTTTATGCAATATCTGAATAGTCTCTACTGCTACGACTTTTGTCACTGGTCTGAAAGCATCACTGTTGGGAGAAGTGCCTTGGTATCACTGCTGTGGGGTCAGTCATTAATACTAGCCAAGTCAGCATATATGCCTTCATGGCTGAGTTATTCAGTGGCTCAGAGGCAAATGCAATGAAAACTGTGTATGAGTTAAAGAACTGGAGTTCTCACAGGGTACAAGTATATATATATATATATATATACATACATACACACATATGTGTGTGTGTGTGTGTATATATATATATATATATATATATATATATTGCTGAAACCTCCTGAAGAGTGGACTGAACAATTACAAAAGTTAATCTATGAAACTCTAGAGTTTAGGTGTTGAATATAACATCAATCAGCTATGTGACAAATTTTATAATCATATATATATGTATGTATCACTTTAAACGTTATTTTTAGTGAATACTTGTATTTGAGTAGGCACACTGTTTATTCATTAAACAGTATTTTTATTTATTTTTCATCTACTGGCCTGAATATTCAAGAAATCTTATTAAAGAAAAATTTGTGCCCTTTGGCAGTAATCAAATCTACATCCCTCAGGGCAGAGGGAGCCACTGTTTAGCCTGGCACTATATATATATATATATATATATATATATATATATATAAAGAATTAATGGATTTTATTTTTTTATCCAACATATTTTTATTTCATGTTATTTTTAGTGGATATTCACATATGAGTAGATGCTCCGTTTTCTTTTAAACAATATTTACTTTGTCTAACACTCTGTATATTCAAGAAAACTTAATTAGATGGTACAGGCTGTAAAGCATATATCAAATTAAAAAAAACTAACCTTTGTGACCAAAAAAAAAAAACAACGGTTATTTGCTTCACACTGCTATTACTGTTAACTCCTTCCACTCCCTCAGCAATATTTAAAATCAATAATTAGAATTTTAATCAAACCCAAACACATGAAAGTGGATTTATACATTTTCTTTATTCTTGAGAATTAACAAAGATATTAAATATTAAACACTATTTATATATTAGATTACTTATTTACAGAAATAATTTTATATTTATAAGATTATAAAAATATGCAAACCAACTATAATGAAATATTTATTATTATTTACCATTTTATAAAGAAATAAACATGAAAAGATTTTTTGTTCATAAATTTAAAAAAATATCTGTGAACAAGAAAATTTAAATAAACACATAATGACGAATACCTTTAATTATAAATTTTTGAAAGAATGCATTTCACAAGAATTTATTTCACTTGCTTTCATTGCATAAATGCACTAAAATAGTTTTCATAGTTATTTATAAAATAGTAAATAGATATTGCATTGTAGTTGGTTTACATATTTTGATAATTTTGTAATTTTTATAAATTTTTGAATAAAAAAAAATTATTTTCAAATTTCTTTTTTTATAAAAGGTAAATAATAAATATTGCATTGTACTTGGTTCACATATTTGTATAATCTTGTAAATAAACATTGTCGAAGGAGTTAAGTGTGTGCAGTAAAAGTGGTGTTAAGGAAATAATTGTCCTTTTGATACACCTTTTTTTGCAGACATGAAGGTTAAATATTGCCAAAAATTTAATAAAAAATGACAAGTGTAGTACTAGATTGGAAGCTAGGTCTATCAGCTTATTGTTGAAATTGCTAGATGCAACTGTAAATTCTATTCTAATAGTTTCTTCTCTCACACTTCTCACCTGTAGAAATCTCTTCCAGTTTTTTGCTTTCCTGTCAAATATAATCTTCAAAAATTTAAATGCATCGTCAATTGTCATATCGTATCTCTCTGAAACCACTTCTTTTATTTTGTCCTTTCTCCTCGGCAACGTTTTCTTAGTAACCCTTTGTAATGAGTGGCTTTATCACATTGCTTAATGCAAAATGATTTTTAAAAAAGGAAAAAAGTGAATTAAATATAAAGGGAGATAACTCAGTAAAATAAAAGTAATGAAGGGAGATAACTCAAAACTTTTAACTTGAAAGAGCATGACACTTCCACTATCAGCCAAGACTGACATAAAAAAGAGAAATTGAATGGCTAGTATATCACTTCTCCAATAGAGTATCGCAGAACAGTTTGGGATTCGTACCAACTTCAAGAACTATTCATACTGGACTATCTTATATCACCAAGTTGAGTGAAAAGAAACCATGTGTAAATGAAGCTAGTAATGGTGGACTATCTTATGGTCAATAAATTCGAACAAAAGTAACTCAGCACAGGAATTGATTCATCTTTTAAAACAAGGAGTGTGGTTATTCTTGTTGTTCTCCAAAAATATAGACAAATTCACTACAAAGTGTATTGGTTGGATATCATTATCAAGTTTTTCTTATCTCCTTCAAAAAGGAAGTTTTCAGCATTCTATTCCACAGATGCCAGAAACATCTTGATTTTGACTGTGTAGCATAATACTTGTTTAACTTGTGCATTGGCTCAAAAAGAGTTTCTATAAAAATAAGGATGTAAATTCTTTCATATATTTTTTAATTGATTGTCATTATGTTTGTTGTATTTAACACAACATTTCTGTATAGCAACAGTTACTAGTTCTAGATTCATGAGTGTCCCATGGAACAGTAGCCAAGGGAATTAAAGTATTGGTTTATGAATTTGACGATTTAGTAATTCTGCATTCAATCTTTTTGACAGGGTGTGCAGACTTAGATTTAGTGAAAAGAGAACAAGCAATAACTGAGCAATACTGAACAAGATGAGATATCTTGAGACATGGACAGTGAAGCAAAAAACATCTACCCCCATAGATTAAATAAAGGATTCAGTTCAAAGTTCCCTGAAGTTTGTCTGGATTGACAAGCACCTAATGAAATTCAGACAACACAATGTGCAAAAATGTTGTCACAATAATAAAGTCCTAATGTAAACAATATTGAGTAATATTTTCTCTTCATTTTTTTTAATGATGTATTTGTTCATTGGAGATTTATTCAGTGTTTTTAGAGCTATTGTAGGTGGCAGGTTTAGATTCCTCATGAACTTTCACTGCAGCAGTCCTTTATTTAAACAGGAATACCAACCATTCATTTTCTGTTTTGCATTGTTACAGGTGATGAAAAATGGGTTTTGCATTTCAACAGAAACTGAAAAAAGACAGTGGTTATCACAAAATGAGAAAGTAGTGCAGACACCAAAACCAGAACTCTGTATATAGAAGTCCTTGCTTTACGTGTGGTGGAATATAAAAGGTGCTGTCCAATAGAAACAATTGAAACATGAAAGGACCATTATTGTTTATTGCCAGTTTTGTGCCTCCTACATTTTCTACATAAACCAGATATTGACCACTCAATGACCCAAAGCAGACTGCATGAGTACATTTTCTGTGCATACAACTTCTTTAACCAAAAGAAAATTAATAATATGTTATAACTAGTCCCACACCCACTCAAAAAACCAAAACTTTAATTTCAAACAGACTAAAAACTATATATACCCAAATTCAAACAGATATGACACAAACCAGCATTTAATGTCAACACTGACACACTGAAAGAGAAACACAACACAGATCAGCATTTGATGTCAACACCAACATGCCAAGAGAGAGAGGCCACCGATGACAACCACCACCACTACCAATTGTCCATTTTGCTTCTAATTTAACCACTCTCTATTAGCAACAGCAACAAATAGAAGTTACCAGTCTTGTATATATGTAAATAAATTATTTATTCCTATTCAATACCCTCTTTTATTTGATGCTTGAATTTATGTTTGCCAAGGTGGAGAAGGAATTAACCTCCACAACAGCAACAACAAGGTTTTGTCTTTCTGTCCCCTGCAGCACCAGTAACTTGATTGAGTAAATGAAACATTATGTCAGAAGTATTCTGCTTTGGTAAATAGAAAAGGTGTTATTTTTGAGCATGAAAATACAAGTACATAATCTGCAAAATACCCACCCCCACCCTAAAATTAGGATGGGAGTTTCTTCCATATCCTCTATACTTGCCAGGTTTAGCAGCTACAGAATTTTTATTTGTTTCACTTATAGGATACAAATCCTATATTCCAACAAATGACTAAAAAAACACAAAGTAGATTTGCACACCTGCAAAATCGGATCAAAACGACCAAAAACAGATTTCACAATAAGGTGTGAAATTAATTTTCTGACCAATGAAAGGAGGCGATTTGCTAAACCAAAATAAAAAGATAACGAGCCAGTGTGAAAAAAAAGTCAACAATAAATACATAGTTTTCAAATCAGTCGCCAGTCAGTCAGTCAGAGAAGGGCGCAAAAGATCACAGAAGATTGACAGTAAATTTCATCACTGACTCAAACCGACACAAAGAGCCGAAAGTGGAGTAGGAAAGAACAACAACAACAAATTTACAACTGACTCCAAAACAATTCATAAGTACATTTTCCTTTTATCTTTATTCCTCATTCACACTCTCTTTTCAACTTAAATTGCTCGCCCTTTTTCATTTTACAACTATACAAAAAAAAAAGAAACAGACATTATTCTGCTACTCTGTTAAAAGACAGCGAACACAGACATTTTTTCAAAATCACAATTTTGCTTAAACGAACTAAAACAGTAATCTTTTTTATCCTATTCACAAGATAATAAATATACAATGTTCTATTTTCTATAAATGTTCCTTATCGTGTTGTTTCTTCTTGAAATTTGCGTTGTATTTTGTGGGCAGGGTATCCCGTATTAAATTCTCCTTTAATCCGAGTACCCCACACACTCACTGGAATATTTTATAAGTGGTAGAACATTCAAAAACAAAGAAGTTGAAAACAGGAGTTCAATATTTTTATTGCAGGGAAAAACACAGATTTCTTTAAATGTAGAATGAAAAAATTGCCTTACTGTTGAACAGCAGTTGTTGAAAATGTTGAAACTTGCATTTGTTGTTATATCTTTTCTGCTAAAACATAATTACTTTCGATACACCCAAATATTTGACAGCATACCTCATAAGGTATATGTCATTGTTAAATGTAGTCTCATGAAAACAAGTCATGTTAAATGTGATCCAATGAAAATAAGACATGATCATGTCATGTGAATTTAAGTATATTTGTAATTTTAAGTGTTTTTTTGATGTGGAGTGTATATGAAAGAGAATATTTGGCTGTTCTGCCAGGAAGATTCAAAGTCAAGGATACTGGCTGTTGGGATTTGATATTTGGTTATTTCAGTAGTTGACAGGCAGTAGTTAAACAGAACTGACCAGTGCTAGGTTTATGTCAATTTCAACAGAAATTTTTCTTGGGTCCTTTTGGCTGTTTGTTGGTTAGATGTTATGAGTGAAAAAAAAGGAATCATATTTCTCATTCAAATTTTTATTTTGTCTATCAATAAAATGCCATATAAAGTAAGAACTCAACAATAAAAAAATGAGTTTTATTTAGATAGTTCAACTAGTATTACTGTGGGGAAATAGGAAGATGAAAGAGTTTTATAACACTGTTTATGTTATATATTTTGTTGGTTGCAAGAGAAACAAATGAAAAAACAAAACAAAGTATTGCCAGTGAGACAGAAAGAAAAGGAAATAAGATATGTTAAAATAAAATTATCTGTATTGCTGGTATAAAGGATCAAGGCAGAATGTGTCTTTGTAGGTAAGGGAAGCAACCTGGAGGGTGAGGGAGTCAGCAAAGGAGGCAGCTTGGAAGATGGGAAGATTTGGTTGTATATGGGCCTGATGTTGAAGCTTGTGTTAGGCCAGAGGCTACTGGTGAACTCTGTGAACTGCCTGTGTACTGTCTTGAGTGTCCCCAAGTGGATCTTTTAAGCAGTCAGAGTGGATACATGACTCAATGTTTTTTGTCATGTTTTTGCTTTCATAGCAATGTTCATGATTGGCTCTGACATTTAAATTTTATTTTATATTTCTCTTATGAGGAATTTGTTTTGTGAGCTGGATGCAATGCTCAGAGATCCTACACAGAGAGTGACTTTTTTATTTTTATTGTGTAGTAGTCACATCCAGCTGACATATTTTGATGTGAAGAGCATAACATTTTCCTAAGAAGGAAGAATAAATTTATGATTATTAGGTTGTTGTGTTTCTAAAGTGGTTTTTGCATTTTGCAAATACATTTTTGATTTTAGTAAAAAATGACTGAAGTTACAGATCTGATCACCCTTATTGGTACCCATGTAAATTTAACCCATATCCTATTGACATCTGTTTAAATTGACACTTTCTTTTTTTCCATATATTTAAACTATGATTAAAAATTATAATCTTGGAAAGTGAAATTTTCACTGAAATATAATGGAAAATTTCTCAGTTTTTATATGAAATCAATAAAAATATGAACTTTGAACAAAATGGTCACAATATATGGGAGGGAAGGGGGCATCATTTTAAGTCAATGACAGAAGAATATGGATTAAGAACATTATCTTCTGAAAATAAAAAATCAGTAAAACATTTTTGTTCTATAGACATTTTTAATTTGTATAGAACAGTGAATGATAAAACAATACAAGTTAAAAAGATAAATAAACTGCAAAGCAAGGGTTTGAGAATCTAAGTTTATTGATGACCAGTTTGAAGGTAGTCATTGTTGAGAAAGGGTGTGGAATCAAACATTATTTTTTGGTGTTCAGGTCATATTTCATTTCTTCTTTGAAATTACAATATATAAGCTGAAAATATATCATTTTAAATTTTTAAAAATTCTGATTATACAAATTTGGTTCATTTTTATCTCTATCTGAAAATATTGTACAGGTTATACAAAAAACATTAAAGATTCCAATAATAGCAACTCAAACTGTACAATTGAGAGTAATAGAATAGCAGTATTAAAATGATTTATTGGGAAAAAGGGAGAAAAGAAAATGTTAAGTCTCTTACCACAAGTATTTTGAATGGCATAAACAAAAAAAAACACAAGACTTACACTTTTGAGAAATTTACAGAAAAGCAAACATTTATTACAATGATAAAAATATTTTTCCCAATATAAAATAATACAAATTACAATATAAGCCTTACACAAAATTTCCTTTATACACCTCAAATTTGCAAGGCAGGTTAACAGTTTCATTCAAATATAAATTAGATTTCTCTTAGAAGCAAATGTTTTCCATAACAACAAAGAGCTTTTTACAAATTTCTTTTAGAGCAACAGTTCATATAAATCAATCCCTTAGCAACAAAACAAAATTTACTTACTTCAAAAGTTCACAATTCAAAATGATGCAAGTTCAAAGGTTGGAAGTTGAAATTTGAAATTCAAAGTGGGAATGAGAAAAGGTTGACCTACTTCTGTGATGCTGCTTTTCTGGAGCCCTTTTGACAATTATTCAGATTTTGGGAACTTGTGTCCTCAAGTTTGAGATAAATTTACATGGGTTTATGAAAGTCCTTCATATTATGGAAGTAGTCATTTATCATCCTAGGTCACCATATGGTCTATTTCTTTTCTCAGCTGCAGGAGACTTTACACACCAAGACAGTTAAGTCTTTCTACTTGATGACAGCCTTTTGCCCAAGTGGTTTAATTATTTCTCTGCAGCAGCAGCCTGAGTTAGTCTACTAATTTCTGGTCTATAATTTTCTCAGCAGCAGCCTTTACATGGAGAGTTTTTTATGACATCAATTTGGGTTTTATTTTTTTTTTAAATCTTTACACATCATTTTTATAAATGTTTTTTTTTTAACAAACTGTTTGGCTTCATTTAGGTGGTCTCTTTTACAAAGAAACTGTGTTAGTAAATTTCTAATTTTCTTAATTAGATTTAGTACAATTTAATAATATCTTTTTTGCTTGTTTGGATTTCTGAATTCCGATTAGTCAATCTGTATGCCGGCATTTCTGAAGATTGGTTTGATGTTCGTGTAGATGTTCTTCTCATGTTTATTTCCTGAAATAGGCTGACATATAACCTTCATATTCCTGTGTTGCTCAGTAAAGTTACTTAGAATCTGTTCCATTTAATGATGAAATTGTTAAAGTTACAGATGTGTTGGAGTTAACTCCTCTTTAATTGTTCACTAGGGGTCACTCTCCCTATACTATAAATACTGGGTGACTTCTTGCCTCATTCTCTTTTTTACTTTGCATTTCAGCAGACACATTTACAAAATGTGATCTCTCGCAGAGATCTGTATTTTGCCCACTTGTGGGAAAGCACCATGAAACACACATACATGTACATATGAACATTTACCAAAATACAAACTCTTTATGTTCACACACAAACACAAATGCTAATGTCTATGTCCATTGTAAATTTTGTTGTTTAATACATATATTTGTTGTATATATATATATATATATATATATATATATATATATATATATATATATATATATATATATATCGGTCTTGTTTGTTTTCTTTACACTTCTTCATGGTGGATTCAATCTCTGAGTCCACCATGTTCTTGTAGTGGAACTTCTAGCAGGAATAAACGCACATGTTTCATTAATTCAACAACATATAACCCCACCTCCCCCCCACCCGGTCCACAATAGATGTGTAATGATGTATATGAACTCTTTAATCTTTGATTGGATTAGTAAGAGAATTTTTGTGTGAAGACTTCGAATGGAGAATCTGAATGTAAGTTGTAGTTTCAGATGAATGAATAAAATGAAAGGTTTTATAATTCAACAACATTTATTAATAGAAAGAATAAACTACCAAAAACAATCAAGAATTTGAGAAGAGATGATAGAGTGAAAGTTCATGCATATGTAATTAAAGAGTTCAGAATTTGAATCAACCGAGATAAGAAGTTTGCCTTCTACTTGTTGTTTGCGTCTGTGGGCTTGCTGTTCTAGTTTTGTGGAGATGCCAAAGTACATGTCTGATGTAATGGAATAACCAGTCACCCCCATGAATGATTACACTATAGGTAGTAAGTACCTATAAAGTCAACTGTCTACGAGTGACTTGAGGAAGAGTGAAAGCTGTGATCTTTGTCTCGCTGACTTTTTCTTTTTTTTTTTTGACTGGTGATTACCACACGACTTTTTTCCTGACTCTCTACGTTTCTCTTTGAACTGCATTTGGTTAAGTTTTGATTCATTTTTTTACCGTCTTTCTTGCGTTCTTACAACTGTTTTGAAAAAGTTTTTTGATTTTTTCTTTTTCAGTTTTTTTTCCCCCTCCCCATTTTTTATTTTTCCTTTTATTTTGCTCTTATTCTTTTATTATTAACTTTTTTTTTATTTTCTTTTACTTTTAAATTCCCTTTTAAATATATTTTTGGGGGTTTTTATTTTGTAACCCCTGCCAGAGTTTCTGTTTATTTTTCTACATATTCTTTCAACAGACTTTATTTTTTTTCCTTATGTGTTACTTCTTTATTTGTTCTTTCCTTTTAAATATCCTTTAACTTTTCCATGTTTTATTTGTTTAAAAGTTTCTGTGTCCATATTTGTTCTAATTTTTTGTATTTATATTGTCTAATCCGTCCATTTTTTTCTTTTGATTTGTTATCGGGTTGACTCGTACTTAGCGTCAGCCATTTTGGTTTTGTGATTAGCGTTGTATATTATTGTTTTGCATTTTCTCTGTATAGTGTTTTCCTTTTTCTTTGTATAGCGTTTCGTCTTATTGTTTATTCTCATCTGCCATCTATTTAATCTTTTTGTACATCCTTCTGTTTTGTGTTTTCCTTTTTACTGTTTAAATTTGTAATTTCACCTTTAGGTGAACCTTGTTCTTTCCTTCTCACCTATCGTCTATTTTTTTTTTTTGTATGTTTAAACTTGTCTCGCTTTTAGGTGAATTTTCTTCACTCATCTCTCGTCAATTTTTATACATCCATCTGTTTTGTTTTTTTCTTTTCGACTGTTTTAAATTTGTTGTTTCGCCTTTAGGCGAACCATGTTCATTTGTCATTTTTTGTCACCTGTTTTTTTTTTGTCTGTTTATATTTTGTCTGAATTTTCTGTTTCACCTATAGGTGAAACCTATTAACTATTTTTTTTGCTTTTTTCACCCCTTCACTTCCCTTTTAAAAAATGGAAAAGAAGGAAAAAAGAGAACCTTCTTTTTTAATCCTAAAAAAGGAATCAAAAATGGCTTACTTTAGAAAGTCAGTCAGGAAACACTGGTTTAATCCTAAAAAAGACCCTCCAGATAAAGACAATTTAGAAGAATACCCAGCTGTAGAATCTTCTTCCTCTAGTGAGGAGGCCGTTGGTGGCAAAATTAAAATTATGGAGGCCAATAATGGCCAAGAAAAGACCAAAGAACCCCCATAAAGTATGGAGGCCAATAACGGCCAAGAAAGAATCAAAAAAAGTCTGGTGGTCAATAATGGCCAAAAATCAAACAAAAATATGGAGGCCAAGAATGGCCAAAAAGACAAGATCAGTAATACCGCCAAGGCCAGGAATTTGCCCTGGTAAAAGCCCTCACCTAAATGCACCATCAATATTGTGGAGTTCTTGGAGCATGCCAAGAGTTACACACACCTTATGGTAGAAGGTGAGCTCTTGGAGGACTCCATTGAACTGAAGAAGATCGATAAAAGAATAGTGTCAAGTATTTGACGAAAGACGCAGTGGTTAAAACACTAGAGTCCCTGGGGTTTAAGCCACTTCGAATTGTTAAGAGTAAAGGCTTTTTCATGCGAGATGTATTGTTACCCACAGCTGAAGACTGTGTAAGCGCAACAAGTCGGGAACTGATCATGAAAGACCTAATACTCCAAACAGAGTACGAAGACAGGAGAAGGATCAGGTAGCAATATACGAGGTCCCTCTTCAAGTTATCATGGAACACCTGACGGCTTTCTTGTCCCATTAAGGAGAAATTCTAAGTGCTTCCTGCAATAGCCTGACTGGGGGATGGAGTTTCAACATCATGTTGGATTGTAAAGCCTTCATCTCCATCCCCAACTGTCTGGATGTTGGGGGCCTGAAGCTGCTGGTCATAGTGACTGGCTGTAAACCAGTTTGTTGAAAGTGTGGAGAGACTGGTCACCTCTCCTCTTCCTGCACAGAGAAGAAGGCCTCAGTTGACCAAACTTCCCTTCTGACCGCGTCTTTGAAATCTGCCTCACCTGTAATGGGCATGCCAGCTTCTGGGACCGGAGTGTTTAAAACCCTGGTTGGGCCTACACCTAAGCCTCCATTCCCTGAAGAGCTTTCTCCTGCTGCAAGTGCAGTTGTGTAGGAGAGAGATGGGGAATGACAGGTTGCTGGTCACACAGTGGGTCCTCAGTCCCCTGAATCCCCGGGACAAAAGACACTAACAGTCTCACTTCCTCTGTCAATAGTAAGGGCGACTCCTTGGCCTCAGTACCGACCCTGAAAGAACTCAAAAAAATACGATCCAGGATTTGAAAAGACTGAAAAAGTCAAAAAATTATTAGAAAAATTAGACAAAATCCTCCTCAGCACCTCCCTCTACATCCACTGGCCCTCATTCTGCACAGGCTTCCCAGCCCTCTACCTCCAGTCAGCCCAAGACCTCCTCTACAAAGAAGGCCACTCCCTCACACCCTTTGACCCATCGACCACACCCATTCTTCCCATCCTTCAAACCCTCTTAGTAGAGAGAAGACCTTACCTACCACTCCACATCTTTTCTCATCCCTCAACTCCTCTCAGTAGAGCCCTTTCAGACAAACTTATACACCTCGCCACACCCCCAGTTCTTCTCCCATTAAAACACCGGAAATGCCCCCTCCCCACACCAAGACACGCAGAAGTCCCACACAGGACTTAACAGTAAATAGGTAAAAGCAGAAGCACGTCTTCAACCCTGGGGAAGATATTTGCAGAATATCCCCTGCCCAAGCGGAAAAAGCCGGAGACTACGGGAACAGGATAAAAAACTTAAAATACCATTTATCAATTAGACAATTTGCCGATAAAGACATTGAGGAGCCCAAAAACTTTCCTAAGGCAGAAAAAATACTAACTGTTATAAGATCTGGGACAGGGGCTAAACAGGCTTGGGCCATGCTTGATGAGGCAATAGCCTCGTTTAAAATGTCCCCGCCAATTGCTATTGTTCAAAATGAGAAATTGAAAAAAATGAAACAATTTTGTGCTGGGAGGGTTCCTGTTTTTGTTCACCCTTCCCTCTATAGAGCACTAAAATTGACTTTCCCTTGGGATATAGGCGGCCTCTCCCAAGATGGCACCATCAAGACTGAGATGGGCCACGGGTCGATGTGATGGGGGAGGCGGTTGGTATCCTTACCCAATCCATGTTCAATTCAAGAAAGCAACCCTAATCGGTTAAATAAAATCTCTCTGGTTATTTAGTATAGATGTCC
Organism: Acanthosepion pharaonis; assembly: GCA_903632075.3. NCBI lineage: Eukaryota > Metazoa > Mollusca > Cephalopoda > Sepiida > Sepiidae > Acanthosepion > Acanthosepion pharaonis. The sequence goes on along the minus strand of CAHIKZ030000914.1, from coordinate 486,166 downwards.
GAGGCCTGAGGTCTGAGTCTCGCAGGGCGAGGCTCTCTCGCGACCTTCAGTGCCTCGGGGTGAATGTTTGTTGCATACAAGAGACCCGGTTTTATTCTCATGACTATGAGGACATACTAAGGGTTTCTCCCTTTATTCAGTATGTTTTGATGGTCGTTCGAGAGGTGTCTCTTGGCTTTGAAGGCTGCGTGTACTCTTGTCTTCGCAGATCCGGCGGGCAGGCTTTGCGTGCTGGATGTTACCATAAAGGATAAGGCTCTGTGTCTCATTGGGGTTTATGCGCCCAATAGCCATTCTGAGCGACCTACTTTGTTTCGGCAGATCGAGCCGTTCTTGACGACATCTCGGCGGGTAATTTTAGCAGGGGATTGAAATGCCGTCCTTGACACCGATATAGATCGCATAGGGCCAAATTTGGGTACTAACAACCGGAACGTGAGACTATTTCGGAACTATCGACAGGTTTGATCTTGTTAATAAGTGCCGAAATGAGCACCTTCCGGAGGTAGTTTGGACTTGGACAAATAGTGGCAACTCGGCTCCTGGGATGCTTGCTAGCTACATCGACCGAGTCTTAGGAGAGTCGATGTAGGGCTCTTAGGGTGTCCAAGTTTCCATTATATTGTTCATTCAGATCATAGGCTTGTCCGGGTCCGTGTAAACTTAGCTAAGCCTAAGGTTACGTTGGCTGGCTACTGGAAATTAGACTGCTCATTATTTGGTGAGCAGGATTTCCGAGGCCAGCTGCTACTAACGATACAGAATTGACGGGGGCAGTTGTAGGGAATGCCTGGTGGGATAAATTAAAATAAAAAATTAGAATGTTTGCTGCTGATTTTAGTCGTCGACTCAATCTAGATAGATTAGCGGCGCGAACGGCTTTAGAACAAAAAGTTGATCGGGCAGTTAGATCCCGTGATAGTGGAGAAATAGCCTTAGCTAAGGCAGAGTTGTCCTCCTTGCTTATCAAGAAGGATCAAGCTCGGTTAAAAAGGCGACGAATATGGCCGCTGAATTGCGTGCAGAGGAGAATCGGAGCGCGTTTCGGCAACATATCGCGTGCGTCACATTGCCGGATAAGCGGACCGTGACTACAAGCTCGGGCATATATGAGGCCTTTCGGGATTACTTTCAGGAACTTTTCATCAGGGAGTTTGGTCTGAGCCCTGCTCACTTCGACGCCTATTTAGCCGAATTTCCCTGCCTTGAGGCAGCTGAAGCGGCTGGGTGCGAGGGTCCCATTACAGAATCGGAAATCTGGGAAGCGCTGAAACAGATTAGCCTCGATAAATCTCCGGGACTATATGGTCTTCCCTACGAAGTTTACTTGAGGCAGTCACCCATTTTTGTTCCTTTGCTGGAACTGATTTTCAACAACTGAATGAAGCCGGGGTCTATACATCAACGTTTTCACCAGGGATGTGATCAAGTTGCGGCATAAGGACAAAAAACGGTGGGGATGGGTTAGATAACTTTTCGCCCTTTAACCATGTTAAACACAGAGTGAAAGATTTTGGCGAAGATCTTAGCCAACCGTTTGCAGCTTGTCCTGTCTCGTCTGATTGGCTCCGAATAGACTTGTGCTGTGAATGGCAGCACTATTCAGGACAACCTTCATATGGTACGCTTGATCTTAGAACAAGTCGACAGTGACGCCGCGCTGATCAATTTAGATCAGTCCAAGGCCTTCGATAGGGTTGACCATCGTTTCTTGGAGGCTGTCCTTTCGGCGGACGGTTTCGGGCTGGACTTTTTCTCCTGGATCCGACTTTTGTATGTGACTACCGGTGCGCTGGTGGAAGTGAATGGGGTAAGATCGGAGACTTTCGTATTGTCTCGTTCCATTCGTCAAGGTTGTCCGCTTTCGCCTTTGCTGATAACGTTTTGGTTATTGTGTCGAGTAGAGCCGAGATTGACGAAGTCAGCAAAGAGATCAGCGGGTATGAGATGGTGACAGGGGCCAAGATCAACCGCGATAAGTCTGTCGGCTTGCGGTTGGACCTTTCCTCTGGACGGATGGGCCGATCAAGATACTTGGCGTCTGGTTCGATCCTAATATCCAGTTGAAAATGAATTGGTCGGAGTTACAAGGGAAGGCCGAAATCGCAATTAATTTGTGGTCTCGGAGGAATCTTTTCTTGAAGGGGGGAAGTATGCGTTTCACACATCTACTCGATTCTCCTTTACCGACTCTCTGTACTTCCACTTCCGTATTCTACACTAATGTCATTAGTAAGGCTCTTGTTCTCTTTCTTGTGGAGAGGCAAGGCCGCTATGGTATCTCGGGAGATCTGTTGCCTTCATCCATCTGAGGGTGGTCTGGGTATGCCTAGCATTGAGATTCGTCAATATATGCTTCGCATCGCATTTCTAGACCGAATGTATCGCAAATTGGATGAGGAGGGCGCCTTCTGGAAGGAAGACGTCCGTAAGAACATCCCATCCCTGAGAAGTGTGCACTCGAGCGACGAGGAGGCCCACCGTACACCCCGAGCCGAATGCTCCTTCTACCGCGAATGTCGTCGTACTCTGAAACGCCTCTTATGGGCGTCAGATGGCCTCTCCAACGTCCAGGCATTGTCTCGTAGGGCATTATATCAAATATTAGTCAAGGGGTCTATTCGTGATGAGCTGATTGACGAGCTCGGCTTTACGAAGCAGGAGGCTCGCTCAATATGGCCTTGGGCGCCTGGGTTAAAATGCCTCAATAACGATGAGGCATCACTCACCCGGCGGGTGATTCGTGCGGCCCTCTGGGTCACCAAAAGACTTTGTTCAGCGGGCTTGGAGAAATCTCCAAACTGCCGAAACTGTGTTGGGGAAGTCAAGACCATTGGTCACACCTTTCATTGCAGGGTGGTAGTGCCGTTGTGCAAGTTTGTTGAAGGTCTTATGGTCCGCATGCTGTAATGAAAGTTCTTTGTCCTTGAGGCCAGTTCTGTTTGTAGCAATGTGGTGAGCAGATGACGAATGCTAAACAATATGTGTTCTTTTGCTTACTAGGTGTTATGAGAGTCGTGATTTAGACGACGCATCAGGAGGAATTCTATGAGGGTGAGAAGTCCACTTCTTCCCAACTGATCTTGTTCTTTAAGCATCAGCTTAAAGTCAAGATTAGGATGGAAAAGCAGCGGCTCACCTCATCAGAATTTGGCAAAAGGTGGGTGAATCTTGCGCGTTTGTGCCGAATAAAAGGGACTGAACTAGAGTGGCATTTTGATACTGGTTAGGCATCAGGATATTGTTCTTCCTGGGTTGAACTTGGGCAACCCATCCCTGAAATTAGGCTAGTGTAGGTTTTTATTTTTGCTTCTTTAGTTTTTCTTTTTTTCCAGTAAACTTAGCTAGGGTATGTTTGCTCATTAGCCCCTTTTATTTTTGTCCCTATTTTCCTTTAGTTTAACTCTCCATCCCCTCCCTCGTTAGGTGGTCAGTGATGTCAGTTCTCTGGTGAATGCGGGGCGCCTTTCGTTTTGTGCGTGTGTTTTTCGTATTTGTTGTTGTGTCAGAGTGAGTGCATGGGATGGATGAATGTTTCTACATTACTATAGTTCCACATCGATTTCGTCCAGTTAACTGATATTTCTGCCACATTTAATGTTTGTTGGGGGTTTTATTACTAACATCATTTTGTTTAGTTTTTTGGTAAATAGTTTTATATTCATATTGTACATACACTTTGGGGATTTTTTTTAACTTGTTGTTTTTATTCTCTTCCCCCTCACAGACGACGATTTGTACATATGGGGATTTCATTGAGACAATAAGATATTTTGGTGAATGTAGTAAGAAAGGTAAGAATGTGTTGTTTTGGTGCTAGGATTATTGTTTGTGTTTGGGTCAGTGGTTGTGGCTAGCTAAGTTTTAAATTAAGACAGATGATGACTGTCCTTTTCCCCATCCCCCTTCTTTAGGCATTGTGCCACATTTTCTGTGTATTTTTACAGAAATAAATAAAAGAGTGAGAACCAGACGCAAACATGTCTAACCTACCAATTAAAATTAGTGGCACTTACTACTAGATTGACTTGTATGTATAACTATACCATATTTCATATTGTACTGGTTGTGTACAATAAACCTTTCTTCTATTATCCACCTGGTGTTAAGTATAATATGGTGATATTAGATGACAGCTGACTTATTTTTTGCATTATAGAGTTTTTTGTGTGTTTGATTAAATCCTATCACAGTTTCATAAATCTTAACCCATAATATCAAGGGTTACATAAATAGCTCATAATTAGGAAGGGTCCTGTTATTCTCTGCCTATTGTGGGGTTCAGCGTACCCGGATTAAAGGAGAATTTAATACGGGATACCCTGCCCACAAAATACAACGCAAATTTCAAGAAGAAACAACACGATAAGGAACGTTTATAGAAAATAGAACATTGTATATTTATTATCTTGTGAATAGGGTAAAAAGGATTAATGTTTTAGTTCGTTTAAGCAAAAATGTGATTTTGATAAAAATGTCTGTGTTCGCTGTCTTTTAACAGAGTAGCAGAGTAATATATATTTGTATAGTTGCAAATGAAAAAGGGGCGAGCAATTTAAGTTGAAAAAGAGAGTGTGAATGAGGAATAAAGATAAAAGGAAAATGTACACTGGCTCGTTATCTTTTTTTTTGGTTTAGCAAATCGCCTCCTTTCATTGGTCAGAAAATTAATTTCACACCTTATTGTGAAATCTGTTTTTGGTCGTTTTGATCCGATTTTGCAGGTGTGCAAATCTACTTTGTGTTTTTTTAGTCATTTGTTGGAATATAGGATTTGTATCCTATAACCCCCCTCCAGATTGATAAATAGTGAAAATATTTTTCAATATCTAATATATGTTTTAAAATGAGTAGGCCAGTGTACGTGTCTACCCGATCTTGTGGTAATGTTTTTAGGTGGGTTTGGAGGTGTAGAAAATGTTTCACTTACGTTGGTATTTGTCTCGGCTGTGGAATGTTCCGACGTACTTTCCTTTGTAGGTAAATCCAAGTACGCTGGTTTTAGTCTGTCTATAGAGACAGTGTCTTGCTTGCCTTTTGCTACAATTGTGAAATATTTGGGTTTTCTGTTGACTACTTGGAAAGGTCCCGTATAAGTAGGGCAAAGAGGCCTTTTTACTGTCGTTTCGTACGAAAACATATTCACAATTGTGGAGGTCTTTTGGAGTGTAAAGGTCTTTTGCTTGTGTTCTAGTGGGTATGAACACTAGTTCATTCATTCTTTGCTTAAATCTTTGTACAAAAGATGTAGTTGGTTGGAGTTGACTGGATTTATCACAAAACTGTCCTGGTAACGTCAAGGACGTTTCAAAAACCATTTCGGATGCTGTACATCCTAAATCTTCTTTGATTACATTCCGAATGGATAGTAATATTAGCGGTAGATTTTCTAACCACGTCTTAGAATCATTATTTTCAGTTAATGCTGTCTTAAGTTGCCTGTGGAAACGTTCAATTAAGCCATTGGCACATGGGTGATAAGCCGTTGTTGTTATATGCTTAACTCCCAATAGTTTTGTGAACTCATCAAAGAGCGTAGATTGGAACCGAGAACCTCGGTCTGTAGTTATTACTGAGGGACAACCAATAACGGCAATCCACTCATGTAATATACTTTTAGAGATCGTTTCTGCAGATATATCCCTTAGAGGAACAACGACAGGCCATCTTGTGAATCGGTCAATAATAGTGAGTAGGTAACTATGTCCGTTTACTTCTGGTAAGGGACCCACTATGACCATGTGAAGATTCGTGAATCTACCATCTGGTTTTAGAAAATGCCCAGGAGGGACTTGGTATGTCTGTTTACTTTGCTTTTTGGCACTTTAAAAAGTTTGAGTCCAGCGTTTTATGTCAGTATGCATGTTTGGCCAGACAAAACAACTGCTAATCAACTTGTCAGTTGCTCGGTGTCCGGGATGTGAGAGATTGTGAAAATGCAGAAATATCTTTTTTCTCAATGAAGGTGGAATGTATGGTCTTGAATAACCAGTCCCAACGTCACAGAGTAGTGTTTTTGTTCCAAATGGGACGGGGTGTTCCTTCAATTGTAAAGGAGTGTCCTCTTTTATTTTGTATAATGTGGTATCTTCCTTTTGTTCATCTGCAATGAGGTCGAAGGTAAGGGTTTCAGAATTGATGGATTGTATCGTGGAGCGCGAGAGTGTATCTGCCACGATATTGTCTGAACCTTTAATATAGCGGATATCCGATATAAATTGGGATATGTAGTCCAGTTGTCGGGTATCTCTGGGTGTGTATTTATCTGTGTTCACATGTAAAGCGTAAGTGAGGGGTTTGTGGTCTGTGAAAACAGTAAAGTTTCGTCCCTCGAGCAGATGTCGAAAATGCCTTATTGCTAAGTAAATAGCTAGTAATTCTCTCGAGAAGGTACTATACTTCTGCTGTGCTTTGTTTAATTTGACCGAGAAAAAGGAGATTGGCTTTTCTGAACCATTTAGCATCTGATGTAGAACTGCTCCAATTGAATCTCCCGAGGCGTCAGTTGTCAATGTAAGTGTTGAGTTAGCATCGTCACTGATGTAAGAGAGCTTGGTAAAATCTGCTAACGCTTTTTTAGCATTTTGAAACGCAGCTAACGCTTCTCCGTCAATCAGTATTTTTGCATTTTTCTTCTTCTGCTTTTGCAGCAAGTTTGTGAGTGGGGTCAAAATTCTGGAACAACCTGGAATAAATCTACGGTAGTAATTTATTAAACCGAGAAATCGTCTTAATTGACGCAGTGATGTCGGCTGCTGAAAGTTTTGTATTGCTGCTACTTTCTCTGGGACAGGTGTGATTCTGTTTTTTGTCGATCACATGGCCCAAGAAATTTAACTTTGAAACAGCAAAATCGCATTTGTGGACATTTATCTTTAAGCCAAAATGTGCCAGTCTCTCGGAGACTTGTTGAATATGGTATAGGTGTTCTTTTCCATCACGACTGGCGATAAGCACGTCATCGATATATGCAAAGGTAAAAGGCAATCCTCTCAAAACTTCATCAATGAGTCTTTGAAAGGTTTGGGCGGCATTACGTAACCCAAATGGCATCCTGGTGAATTCATAGAGTCCAAAAGGAGTGGTAATTGCAGTTTTCTTTATGTCTTCTTCTGCTACTGGAATTTGGTAGTACGCCTTAACCAAATCCAATTTTGTAAAAACTGTGGTTCCTTGCAAACCTATGGCGAAATCATGTAAGTCAAGTGCGGTATAGGATATCTATCAGGAACAGTTTTTGCATTGAGATTCCTAAAATCCCCACAAGGTCGCCATGCGCCAGCTTCTGGTTTTGGAACCATATGTAGCGGAGAGGAGTATGGGCTATTTGAAGGACGTATGATGCCTAACTGAAACATGTGTTGAAATTCGTCTTTTGCTATTTTATATTTGTCCGGATGTAATCTGCGTGGTGATGTGTGTGTAGGTGGTCCAGCTGTGGTGATATAATGTTTAGCAGTGTGACGGATTTCATCTGTATGTGTTAAAGGCGTGGTTAGTGTAGGAAATTTTTTTATCAATTCATGTAGGCCATTAGCCGTGGGTATTGCTGAACTAATTCCTGTTGACTTGTAGATTGAGGTGATTCCCTTTGTTCTTAGGTTTGTGTTACTGTCAATGAGAGAGTGTGTAGCCATATTCACTGATAAATCGAAATGGGATAGGAAATCTGCACCTAGGATAGGTGTTTTCACATTTGCTTGTGTGAAAATCCATGGAAAAGATCTTCTTAGACCTAAATCGAGCGTTAGTGATATCTCACCGTATGTTTTTATCTTTGATCCATTTGCTGCCTGTAATGTGTATGTGGAGAATGTAGGCTTTTGTTTTGTATTTGGTGGGATAACACTGATCTGAGCGCCGGTGTCGACTAAAAATAAATATCCGTTACTTCTGTCCCAGATGTAAAATAGACGACTCTCTTGTTTTAATCCAGCAGCTAATGTCGTCTTTACTTGCTGCTAGCATAGTCGTTTTTTTGTAGTTTGATTTATTTAATTTATTACTACTTACTACTTTCCTTTCACTTTCTGCTAATATTAGCCAGAATAAATCTTTTTGGGGTGGGGAAGTAATAACAATAGCAGCACAGACAACACAAAAGACATAGGTAGTAAATTATAAAATGTTTATTGCACAATAAACTATTACAGGTTATCTGGGGCATAGTACATTGTGTGCCAAAAATATGAAATTTTAGTTTAATAACAAAATTGATGAAATAACACAACATAAATCAAATTAATCTTGATAGGTAGTAGTACAGTATTTACATTAGTTGGACTATTGTCCTCATCTTTGTCGCCATATTTGTCACAACGTTTCGGCCGTTGTACGCTCCGGCCTTCTTCAGGTGGTTGGAATTTCGAACTGAACCCTTTATTTCGATCGCTGGGGTAGACTGTTCTAATTCCACGTGCCATGTTTGATGGATGTCAGTTATCAGTTATCTCCTGCTAATTTTCCCTCTGAAAGTTCTCCACTGCCTTAACCAGGAATTGAACTCACCTTCTTTGGGTCTGTCACTGGATCTAACCAACGCCTTTATCCACTGTGCCATGTGTCCTTGAGGAAGGCCGGAACGTTGGTGACAAAGATGAGGACAATAGTCCGACTAATGTAAATACTGTACATAATACCTCATCTCAGAAATATAGACAAACTCAGGTAGTAGTACATATTCAAAGAAGAACAATAGTACCAGATGGATGTAAAAAAAACAGTTAAGTTTCCAAAACTATGTATTATTAACTTACATAAAAAGGGTAAATGTCAAAAAAGTTCAAAAGATAGAAAAGTTTGGGTTTATTTAGTTTAACGTCATATCAATCTCAAAGGGTTATTTAATGCTGACAAGAATTTTCAGATAGGTTTGTATGAATAGAGTATGTATTCTTTGTAAGGAATCATTTTGTCGATCAGGTTTCATTGACATATTTTGTAAAAGGGAATTTTGTTGAGAGTCAAATGTATTGTTGCTAATAATTTTTCCTTCAAAAATTGGTTACAAAACAATGTAGGTAAGCAGATTTGGTAAACAGTTTTTTTTTATATTTTCCTGGAGAGCCTAATTTCTTTAATGAAATTTATGTTATTTGGATTGGCATTTTCAAATAGATCCTTTAAGTTATCCGATTTGTAGAGTTTGCTACAAGTTACAATAATTTAGTACAATGTGTTTAATGGTTTATAATTCTTGGCATGGGACACACATTGGCAGTTTCTCATTTTTTAGTAGATGTTAGTGGTGTGTGTCCTATACAGAGTTGGCTAGAACCACTTGCTCTTTTCTTTCTGTAACTTGACTGTCTTTCACTGATAATTGGTTGGATGTTGAGAAGTTTATTGTTTACACAGTTGTTCCATAATTGCTGCCATTTTTCTTTAATGGTCCTGTTTATGGTGAGTTGGAAGTCAGTGTGTGGCATCTTTACATTTGAGAGGGCTATGTCCAGTGATTCCTTTGCCATTTTGTCAGCTTTTCCATTTCCTTGTATGCAAGTATGGCTTGGTATCCATTATAGGATTATTACAACACTTTATCCTTATAAATAGAGCCAATCCTATTTAATAATTTATTTACTAAGGGCTTTCCAGGTTTTTATTCTTCAGAACTATGAGAACTGGAGCGGGATGCAACACAAGGTCAGTTATTTAACGTGGGATACTTGAGTGCATATACTTGGGTCAGAATATCGGTCAATTTTTATCCAGCCCCTTCTTGCACAGGATTGGGCACAAAGTTTGTCTTATCTGAACATGGCAGCAGAACAGATACTACAATATGATCATAGCATTTGACTGCGGAACACTTGGGTATTTACACATGACCCCCACCACACACAAAGCTTGTCTTAGCTGGACATGGCAGCGGAACAGATACTACAATATGATCATAGTCACTGATTGCAGAACACCTGGGTATCTTCACCCCCCACCACTGGAGCAGGATGTGACACAAGGTCAGTTATTTAATGTGGAGTATAGTCACTGATATGTCACAAAAATATTGTCCTGGTAAGGATAGGGGTGCATCAAAAACAAATTTGGCTGATGTGCAACCTAAATCTTCCTTAAGAGAGTAGGATTATTGGTATGTCTTCATTCCAGTAAGTTGTTGTTAGATCTCATAGTCAGGGAAGCTTTTAGGGATCTGTGAAATCTTTCAAGCAGACTGCTCCACTCGCAATCATAATTACTTGTGGTGTTTCAAAAGTTGAAATCCAGTCTTTTGGAATCGCTTTGAAGACTGTGTTAGTTTTAATGCCTTTGATTGATAAGGCAGTTGGACATCGGAAAAAATCAATCAATGATGGTCAGTAGGTATTGGTAACCCTAACACATTGGTAAAGCTTCAACAATATCAATGTGTATGTTTGTGAAGCGGGCATCAGGGTTAGTGAAGGTGCCAATAAGGGATTTTGTGTGGCAATATACTTTACACTTTTGTCATTCCAGACACATGGTAACCCACCCACGGATGTCGGTGATCATTTTGGGCCAGACAAAGCACTTCCTGATGAGCTTGACCATGTGTTGTTTGCTGGGGTGTAACAAACAATGTAAATGTTCCTTAGTGTGGGAGAAATATAACGTCTGTGGGCGTTTAGTGTGATATCACAGTAGAAGCTCTTGTTGCTGGGAATTGCTGGCATTGCAGTGAAGAGCTTGTGTGTACTTCTTGTAATGTTGAGTCTAACTTTTGTTCATCAGCTTTTGTTCATCAATTGTGACTCAGTATGCCATCAGCAAATGTATTAATGTCCACGCTTGAGAGTGTATCTTCTACTGTGTTATCTTTACATTTTATGGGGCACATGTTTAGGGAGAATTGTGAGATGTAATCTAAATGTCTAATTTCTCAAGATGTGTATTTGTTTGAGTTAGTCTTCATAGCTGTTGTTAGTGGTTTGTGGACAGTATAGATAGTGTAATCACTTCCCTCAAGTAGCTGGTGGAAATTTTTGATGGCTAAGTAGATAGCCAGTAATTTTCTGGAGAAGGTACTATGTCTGCTTTGGGTTGATGAGAGTTTAGCTGAGAAGAAGATGATTGGTTTACACTGGGACTTTAGTTCTTGCTCAATGACTGTGCCTAGCCCTGTGTCAGATGTGTCTAGTCAGTAAGTGCGGTTTTTGCAGTGTTGAATGCATGCATGGTATTGCCCTCCAAAGTGATGTTTTTGTTCTTCTGAAGGTTAGTTAAGTGGAGAAGTATTTCTGAATAATTCTGTACAAATCTTCAGTAGAAATTGATCATTCCAATGAAACATCATAGTTGTCTGATTGAAGCTGGTGTAGGAATGTCCTGGATGGTTTTAATCTTCTCTGGTAGAAACAAGATACCATCAGTGTCAATTTTGTGTCCAAGGAAGTTGATGCTTGGTGAGCCAGAGACGCATTTGTGTAAATTGATCTGAAGACCAAAATAAGACAATCTTTGGAACATTTCATGGAAATGCTGTTTATGTGTATTGATGTTATTGTTATCTATCAGGATATTGTCAATATAACGTATGTGGAGGGAAGACCGCGTAAAACTTTGTCGATTAGACATTGAGATGTCTGAGCATCGTTCCTCAGGTCGAATGGCATTTTTATGAATTTGTATAGGCCAAATGGTGTAGTAACCACTGTTTTGGAAATATCTGTAGGCACAGGGATTTGGTGATATGACTTAGTTAGGTCGATCTTAAAGAATATGTGGGTACTCTGTAGTCTTGATGCAAAGTCATGGATGTGAGAAACTAACTGGGTAGTGATCAGGGATGGTGGAGGAATTAAGTTTTCTGGAATCAATGCATACTTGGAAATCTGTACTTTCAGGGTTCGGGACCAGGTGTAGTGGTGAAGCATATGGGCTGTCCAATGGACAGATGATGATATCATTCAACATTTTCTGAAACTGTTTCTTTGTAGAGTCATATTTGTGTGCTGACAATCCTCATGGGTGAGAACTTGCAGACTGTCCAATTATGATATGGTGCTGGTTTTGATGCTTTTCTGAATCAGTATTCTTAAATGGCTGCATGATTTCTGTGTACTGATCCAATATATCCACGAACTTGCTATTGTGGCAAGTTGCGACACTGATTCCTGTCATGTTATAACATGTGCAGGTACCAATGACACAGATGCTTGTTGTATTGTCTGACAGAGTTCTTGTATTCATGTGCACCTACAGATTAAAATGTGCCAAGAAATCTGCTCCAAATACAGGTGTCCTAACATTGGCTTGAGTAAATAACTATGTAAAAATCATGTTGCATACCAATGTTTAAGGTGAGAGTCTTTTTACTATAAGTCTCTATGGGGTGGCCGTTAGCTGCTTGAAGCTTAAACAGGTTTGAGGGCATGACAATCTGTAGTGGGGTAGCACACTGGTTGCTGCTCCTGTGTCCATGAGAAACTTTAGTTCATTGTTTTTGTGACATACATAGAACAAGCAGCATTGTATTTTTCCACCAGCTTGGTCCACCACTGCTACCCTCCAGTCTTTCAGTTTCCCTGGGTCGTCTGATATTTGCAAGACTTTTTGCAGTTCCTTGCTTTGTCTCAGCAGGTTTGATGGAACCAGCAAATATCTGGGTTGTTCTGTCTTTCCTGATTGTGGCTGTGTTTGTGCAATCTGCTGTCGATTCTTGATCTGCTCTGGGTAAGTTGCATCTCTTGCATTTGCTTCTGCAGGTCTGCTAACACCTTTCCAATGTGCTGTGTTTCTGTGTTGACAGGTTTGCGGGCTTCATGCAGTGAGTTAACTTCCTGATTACATGTGGCAAATATCCAGTCACTGACATCAGCCAATTTGTCCAGGGGGAGGGGAGGTCCTTCAACCATTGGTGCAAATATCTGTCTATCCATAGAAGATGGAAGATGGGTTCTGCCATGGTGTGTTGGCCTAAGTGGATTTTCAGTAGCTGGGACAGGGACCTGTCACCTCCACTGGTGTGGGTGAAAAGTTTGCAGAATAATTCTTTGTCAGAGAATCCAGTCCTTTTGATAATTGCACTTTTCAAGTGTGTGTATGGCTCTGATTCCAGGAGATTTTCAACTATATCCACTACTTTGTTGACTCTGGAAGGTGAATATCACTTCAGGTTAAAGAAATCAGTTGCTGTATTGACCGACATCTGGGTTGTAGCTTCATTTGGAACCATAGTAGATGCAGTGTTTTTTTGTTTTATGTCAAGTAATCACTTATTGCTGTGTCATATCGCATCATAGTCACTATTTATTGCGGTTGATATATTGGCAAACAACAACAAACAAAACAAAGACTTGAGTGAAAATAAATATTGCCAAATTTATTTTTGTTAAAGAAAAATACATAAACAAAAATAATGAACTAGGCAAGCACATGTAGAGAGTGAGAAATAGCATTGACCTGAGAAAGAGTTTTGGGGTCACTAGAGAGTGTTCTCCTGAAAAGGACAGTTTATGGAATATTGTTAGAAAGGATGGCTGGAGTGGCAGGATCTAGAGATGGCTGAAGCAATAGCTGAAAGCAAGCTGGAGATAATGATGGCTAGCAAGCTGGAGCTGCTGATGATTTCAGTAAAGGGATGGGTGCACAAGAACTGGTGTTATACCCATGCATTGTGATGCTAGTGCTTTCACATGGGGGCTCTCAGTGTCCATCAGCTGCCGGTTTGGAACAGCGTCTCTTGCTGCAGCAAGCATCCCCATACCTTTGAACTTCCAGAGAGGTTCTTCAGGAATGTCATTAATATCTGACACTGAGGGAAGTTGGCAGGATTCTTCACATCCTTCCCTCCTACACTTTGGAATTGATAAAAGGAGCAAAGAGTTGACATCAGGTGTACTGTACGGTTCTTCTCCAGGATGTGCCCCTCCACCACACCCACTTCCTTGACAGTGCATGATACATTAGGGGACTTTTCTCCACTCTCCTTTGCCTCTTGTTTCTTTTGCAAAAAGGCAGTTTTCTTTTGCTTCTCTGGATGTTTCGGAAATGTGCTATCAATTCCACTTTTGTTTTCATCCTTGTGTCTCATTTCCTCTCTTTTCCTTTTTGGGTGGCATTCACAGAGGTCCAGTCAATGACTATAGCTCCCCTTCAACTGGTTTCCTGGGTTGTTGTATTGGTTTTTCTTTTCTTCAGTCAGCTTTCCTATTTCAGACACTGGAGTTGGAACAGGAGCTGGTTTAGCCTTTCCTTTGTGGATGACCTCAGTCCACACTTCTTGTTTAGCAGTGTCATTCACTGGGGTCTGCAGTTCTGAAGCTGTCCACTTTACAGGTACTCTGGGCCTGGTTGTCAAGCTTGGGCATGCTGCCACCAGATGTCTAGTTTGCTGGCAGATCCAACAGGAGTGGCCTCCGGGTCTCCCCATAATAAGTATAGCAAAAATACTCTTGTTAGGAAGAATTGTGATGTAATTCCTGGTCTTACATCTGTTGCTGGCAATTGTGGTCATCTCCTCCAGCTGCCCATACTTCAAGAGGAAGGCTGCTAGCTGCTTTTCTTCAATCTATGCAGGGACACTGTAAATGTTAATTTTTGTCCACCGCCATCCCCAATATTCAGGTATAAATCTTATACCTCTTAATGTGTAAGAACTGTGTGTAAACCTTACACATTCCTCAGTGGTGCCTAAGAGTAGGTTCCATGTCACATAGCTATGCCTGTGGATATATTTAATGTCCACTTTTAGGGTGGACAGCACCTCCTTTTGCTGTTTTTGTGTAGAGTTGGCTGGCTTTCCAACACCTGGTGTCCATTGCCACAAGAGAAATTGTCCTTGACTCTATTGCTTCTAGTCTGCCCAGGTAAACAAAGATTTCATCTGCCTTTATATACTCCATGTATTTTGGGGGCCCCCTTTTAGAAGTCTGCTTGTCGACTTTTGCCCCCACAGATCTTTCTGTAAGGGCACTATCCCTTGGGGAGTCTCTCCTGGTCTAGAGACAAGTTTTGGCTATTGATTGCTTTTGAGGTCTCTTTATATCCTGAACCAGTCTTACAACAATGCTGGTTAAGCTTTTTCTTCCAGTTGTTTTTAAAAACTGTATGAGTGCCAATATAATATAACAATACAATACTTAATTTTGAAAGGGGCTTTCTCATAATTGTTGCATTTGTATGAAGGGTTTCTTAGGCCTTGAGGCTTAGAATCACTGGTAATAAGTTAGATTAAATGATCTGACATAAAATAATATTAAAAAATGTTTAAAACAAATGTAAGAGAGTTCGTTGCTCACAGAAATGATATATGGTTGCATATGTTCAAAAGTAGATGAAGAAAGATAGTTTGAAATAATTAGCCTTTTTGGATTGTTGAGAGAAAATTCTTTCAGGGTTTTCATTGGTCCAAAGAAAATTTTATATAGGCTTGGGAATTTCTTTCCTTTTTTTTCCTCAGGCCTCCGAATTTGAAGGGAATGGTTAAAGGAAGTTATTTTCCACTCACTACAATGCTGTCAAAAATGTTGAAGGGTCAAAGCAACCGTTGTTGCTAGACCCCCAAAAAATGTAATGTCAGCAAAATTCCTTCAATAGAAACTGAGTCAGGTTTTCTAAACCTGGAAATTCCACAATGGTAATAGAATTTTTAAATCAATAAAATATATTTCTTATGATCTTTTCTCTATCACATTTGAACTTTAATTTTATAGTTAAAGTAATAGATCAGATCATTATGGAAAAAAATTGAAGATTCCTTTTAATCATAAGCTAGAAGTAGGTATTCATAGTGTAAATGCTGCTTTCCTAAGTGTTGGGGTTACCAATGTAAATGGTGTTTTGTTTTGTTTTGTGGCTGCGTGTTGAAGAGCATTTAACATTTATTTTAAAATCAAGGAAAAACAATGGAAAACTGATTTGTGTTTCAACAATAAAATATATATATTAAAATCAACAACAAATACAGGTAATTTTTGTAATGTGTGAATAAGGAGAAAAAAGTATTTTCCCTTTAGCTGTTAGTTGAATATGGTGATATTTAAATAAGCAAGTTTTCTGAATATAATGTTCAGAGTTCTGTGTTAAAATAGAATGTGTATTCAGAAGATCATACAGTTGTGTGTTTTGTAACTAACAGAGTTGTTGTAACTTGGCTTGTTTACAAAGAACTGATGGTGAATGATATTCAAGTTCTGTGTCTGTGTGTGTGCGTGCGGAGTGAGTAGAATGAATAATCTGTGTAGACGTGTGTGAGTTCTACTGTCTTCAACTCTACTGTTTAATTTGGGAATGAATCCGAACTTATATTACTATCGGTAGGCTCCAAGCATGAGCGCAGGATAAATTTTGAAAGAACACGAAAAATATCTGATTGGATGAAAAATTAACCAATCGGTGATTTTATAACAAAAGCATGTTTGTGAGTTAACGGTAGGAAAAATTCAGTGTGGTGAATGCGATCAGTAAATTGTCCTGTGATATTTAGTATATATTATTTGAGCAATCACAGTTGAGAAAAATGTAGGCGTGGCAAACATCACTACAATAGTTACAATGGGCTTCAAGTAAAATATGCATACCTATTATTCTACCAAAAATATGATTGCCAAGAATTGGGGTTACCGTTTTTAATAACATTTAAGTAAATTTGTGAGTATTTGGGAATTGTAGTAAATTTATTAAATAAGCCATCATAACACTTGAAAATCTCATTTCCTGCAAACATTTTATTTTTATTCAAACAATTTAGCAAACAGTTTCATGAATTAATTCAAATTATTATATAGTTATTGATTGAGTGACATCATTTTTATTTTAAAACCCTATATTTTTTATTTTAAGTGTTTTTTTTTTATTTTCAACAAATTTTTATTACATATTTAGTACAGGACTTAAAAAGCAAATTACCCAAATTCAGATCAACAATAAAAATAAAATGAAAGAATGTCTCATCGCTTGATTTGTGGATCATGAGTAGTAAGTTCAAAAACTAATAAAATCAGCAGTCATTACTTCCTGTTTTTGTATTAGAGAAAAACCGGAAGTCGTCGCCATATTGGTGTGCGCATTCTGAACTGGAGTAGAAGGAACTTATTTTTTATCTTATTTAGATCCACAATGAGTAAGGCACATCCACCAGAGTTAAAAAAGTAAGTATATTCTTTTAATGTTTAATATTTTTAAATGCAGTTATTTTTTCATAAACTGATTTTTGTTATAGTGAGAGCACATGACGACGCGGTTTATAAACAACGCTGTAACCGGCGTTATGTTCCTTCCCGAACAGTTAAGAAATTATACAAGTAATTTTTAACATAAATGCAAATTGCTATTTTTTTTCTTTCATTGACATGAAATATTTATACAAAAGTAAAGTATAATTTCGAATTATAGCAATAGCATAATTTTCTTCGTGAAACGAACTAATTTTTAACGTTTCTTTTGTCTTGTCTGTCGCGGGCTTAAATCTGCGCAAAACCAGTCCTGTGTGTTCGTAAAAACGTAAATTGTCCATAATGTAGTTTAGGCCTAGAAAGAGCTTTAAAATGATTTTTCCATTTCTTCAGTTATTATCTTGTGAGACTAACAAAAGACTGTTTTCCCAAGGTACACCAAACTCTATTTTCCCATAAATTAAAAAAAAAAAAAAAAAAAATTAAGTTTTTTGTAACTTGTTTACTGGGGAGATGCTTTTTCTCTGTGAAAATTCTTTGCAAGTTTGGGGTATTGTTGAATTTTGAAATATAGTTGAAATTACATACATACCTTCGTGTTCTTCGTCCTTTAGACAAACTGATCATGCTATTCCGGGAAGCACAATGTTTCTTTTCTTTAAATAGGAAGAATTTTGATGGCCACTCCACTAATGTTTACGCACGTGTCTGCATTCGCCCCCCCCCATTTTTTATGCACCTCATTAAAGGTTACCGTCCACTCTACTATTCTTTTGAAACAATTATTTCAAAAAGTATTTAGGATAATAATATCGGCCACATTGCGTATAATTTTAAATTGTGCTACATTTGGCGCGCCAATTTTTACAGTACACATGGGTCATTGACTCATTGAG
Organism: Acanthosepion pharaonis; assembly: GCA_903632075.3. NCBI lineage: Eukaryota > Metazoa > Mollusca > Cephalopoda > Sepiida > Sepiidae > Acanthosepion > Acanthosepion pharaonis. The sequence continues at coordinate 468,174 of CAHIKZ030000914.1, read as the reverse complement.
TAATTGACAAAGGCGATCGATATATTCTTGACATTGATTCAAACTTTTAAAATAAATGATTTTCTTTGCCGACATTAAAAATGTTCATTGCTTTTGAAGAGAAAATTTGCAAAACTTTGGTGTGGAAGTTTCATACCATCATGAACTCTCTATTTAAAAAAAAAACCCCAAAAACCGGAAAAACTCATTTTAAATAACTTCAAAAATGTATTTTAAAATTTCAGTTCTGTTTGAAAGATATGGCTTAAATAAAAAATTGTTTATAAATAATTCTTTTAGGTATTTTTAAAAGTAAAACCTCTAACTTTTTTCCTCTTCTCCCGTCATTCCATGCAAAAATAAAGAAATTTAAAATTCTTTTTTATATAATTTTTTTTAACTACCCAGTAATCTTTAAAATTCAGGAAAATATTCTTCGTAATGTTTCATTGTATTTTTTTAGTTACTTGTCTTTAATTTTATTGTCTTAAACTGTTTTCCCGATGAATAATGAATTTTTACTAGTATTGTTTTTTTTTTTTTTTTATTTATTTTAAATAACTTATTAAAAGCTTTTCTCGTTAATGTCATAATTTTGTATTTTTTATTTTCTGATTCCAGCTTTACAAAAAAAAAAAAATTGATTAAAATTCTCCAAGGTCTGCATATAAATAAGCGGTACAAAAATTAATTTCTCTAAATTTCATAAATCAATTGGGAGGGAATGTTTTTTACTTTGAGCATGATTTTCATAAAAATTATAAAATTTCATTCATTTGTGAATAAGTCTTGTAAATTTCATTAAAATTTGACAATTATTTGATTTTTGCAAGAATTTATGAATGTGTGTTTTTCAGCCCCCAAGGACACAAGAAAAGCAAGATTTTTAACCAAAATTTCGAACATTCTGAAAAGCACAAAAAAAAAAAAATATATATATATATATATATATATATATATATATATATATATATTTAATAACCCAAAAATCATTTGGTCTTTCCTCTTAAGTTTTTTTTTTTTTTTTTTTTTTTTTTTTTTTTTTTAGGATTGGTGCTTGCATAGTTTCTGATCTAATTTAGTTATCTCCCGTTCAGTCAGTTTTTGTGTTTTGGAAACACTGCTTTCCTATTCGGCAGTAAGAGTGTTTTTGTTTTTGTGTGTGTCTCAGTTTTCCTGCATTTATTTGGGTTCTTGTATGTAAGAATAACCAGTACTTCAGTAATTAACAAATAAGTTTTTCGTTATTTTAAGAACAATTTTTTTTTTTTTTTTCCTGAATAATTTGTTTCTCTTACCACCTGGGGAAATTTTTAGTTATGGAACTGACAAAAAAATAAAAACCTGATGTACGTCACTTCACCACTAATCAACATCAAACATGCTAAAGGACAACCAGGCTACGGCTTGGCTGGGAGCAAAATCGGCAACTGAGTTGCAATATGTTTTTGACATTTCAAGAAGTCATGTGTGGAAGATTTACAACCAAGACAAGATGTACTTCTGAAACTACATGTACAGGAAAGGATTGCTAAAAATGAGAAGGGGAAGTGTCAAGCTGCTGCTGAGAAACAATCATTAGCTCGGTTGTCAAGCATGGTGGCTCCTGTGAAGTGGCTTGGAAGACCTGAAAGATTAACATAGATGTTTGAAGGTTCTTTTAGGTATCAAGATCAAAACCAGTGGAAGTAAATCTCTGTTGAAAGCTGCTCTTTGCAACTACTTAACAGGAAAATCAGATAATTCATTTCCACCTTTAAGACAAAGGAAAGAAGAAAATTCACTGTTATTCTAAGTGTTTAAACAACTCTAGCAGTTGTGAAGAACAATACCCACCTCAGGTGACCTTCAGCTGTGAGCACCAAGGCCAATGTGTTGCAGTATATTATGATTCCAACTTTTACATTGGTCAAGTTATTGATATTGCAGGAGTGGAATCAGCATTTGACTTCAGATGGGACTTTGTTGTAATGTCAGTTTCTGGTAATAGCCGTATTAGAGACTTATAAGGAAATTTAGTCGGCAAATCCCCATTAGGAGAGGAAGTGCAGGAGAACCATTCACAATGTCCAGAAAATCTTTTCTATCAACTTAAAACTGAAACAAATTTCTAAGTCTAGTTATTACTGTCCCAGTTTTGACAAGTTGAAAATTTTATGTGATTTCACAATTTTCCAACATGAGATACATATATTACAAAAGGTATTGATATTATAGTGAAAAGAGTTGTTTTGTTGAATTGCTGATGGTGAACATGTGTTTAGACTGACCAGTGTTCATGACACAAATATATCCCACACCAATACAGATTCATCACACCACCAGCTTGCACAGAGCTATGTTGACAACTGGGAGTAGGGCCCCCAATTTTTTTTTCAAATTTTCCTTGATTCCGTTTCCACTTTTGGTAAATTCTGTTTTTTCTTTTCCTGTCTTTTACTTTTGGGGAATTTCATTTTTTTTTTTTTTTTTTTTTTTTTTTTTTTCATATTTGGAAAATTGCAATAAAATATTCTATAATTATTAAAACATAAACATAATTCAAAGTTTTATTGCAATTAAAGAAATATCAAAAATCTACAAATCTTTTATTTTTTTTTAATGTTAAAATAAATATATAAAAATACATGACTAGACAATAAAACAACAGAATGTTACTGTGCATAATCATCTTTGAGGTAGAACTTTTAACCAGAGCTATCGTTAAGAATACATTAATTTTTTTTTTTTTCTTAAGTAAAAGTATATTTATTGATTCATAATATAAAAATCGCATTTAAAGTATCAACTGCAAATAACCTGAATCTCAATAATAAATATCTGAATAAAGTTACATTTTTAAATTTAAAAAAAAAAAAACAGTAATTAAACCATAATAACTGAATCTTTGTAGCAAAAAATCAAAAAAAACAAATTAAACATATTAATTCAAAATTTAAATAAAACAACTTATCCCAAGTTGAAATGCTGCTCAAATTTAAAATTAATTTCTTAATTTGGGAAATATTTAATCTTCAAATCTCTTCTCTAAATCTCCATTGTAATACAGTGTGAGTTGCTTGGTGTTCTCGGAGCTAAGACTTTCATGTTTGAGTAAATGTTTATACTGAGAAAATGAACATTCAGCATCTATGCTGGTAACAGGCATCCATATGACCTTATTGGCAATCGGTTCCAGAAGAGGAAATCTGCTGTTATTTGCATTCCAAAATGATGGGATATTAAAAGGATTTGGTAAATCATCTTGGTAATTCACATACATTTGAAATTCAAGATCAGTAGAAGGACATTGCAAGTCCTTGATGGCTGCAAAACTGTCTAAATTATGGTCTATACAGGGTAGCTGTCTAGGATCAAACTGCCTTGTAAAAGTTATACACAGGGTGGGTATCCAGGTATCTTTTCAGTTTTGAAAAAGATGCGCTGAAAAAAATCTTGGAAATTTGAGATAAATCTCTCCCTCTCTGTGTTTTCTTGTTCAGACAGAAGACAATCAGTTTCTAGGCCAAATGTTGATTTTGATGTACCAGTATGCAAATACTATTTTACATCCTTCATCATGTCATATACAATACATGCAAGTGGAGACTTAGTTTCTTCTAAGTTTGTCAAAGCTGTTATTAAATGAGTACAGTTATCATTTATAAAATGCAGATTTAGGTGAAATTATGGTGTGAGGCATGATGTAGTTGACAATCATCTACTAATTCTAGAATCCTATCTACTACAAAGCCATGGCTCTTTTCTTGCTTAAAGAATCCATCATAAAACTGTACAAAGGATGAAAGTAGTGACCTGAGTAACATTATCAAATACTGACCAGTGTGAAAATATTTCACTAACAAGATTGTTAAGCACAACACATGGCAACTGTTAAAGACATTTGACAACACTTCCTTATGAGCTTTTTTTGCAATAGGCTGCAAAATCTGTTACAAAGGCAATAATATCCTCAAATGCAATATCCACACGAGTTACAGCTTGGATTCATGCCTGACTTACAGTTTGATGATTGCATTCTCCCAAGGTAACAACATTAATGAGAAATGACTCCCCATAAATGTTTGCAATTACATTCAAAATGCTGTGGTCATGATAGTCAGTTGTTTCATCTGTTATGATGCTGACTGATTGATTAGCAAGCTAGGCTTTTAGGGCAGCAAAGTGACAAGCAAACAATTTTGGTAGATGAAGTTGCCTAACACAATTGATACTTTATGATGTTTTAATATGAATGGCCTCATTTTGTCAATTATGTGTAGGGGAATGTCAGGCAAAGTGCACATTTTCAAAAAATTGAGGACAATGTCATCTCTTACCTCCTTCAACAAAGTTGTGATTGTCTTCTGTTTCAGTTGAACTGACTTTTTTTTTTTTTTTTTTTTTTTTTTTTAAGGTTTTTTGTAATAACAATACCATCAAGACAAAGTGTAGTATATAAAGTGCACATTCACAAAACCTGATTTCAAAAAACTAAAATTTCCCCTAAATGGTGACTGAGTGACTTCTGACCAGGAGTTTCCACAATGCGTCACTTCGGTCCCTACCTGGGATAGACTGGTGGATGGAATAGCCCAATCCATTCCATGAAAGTGTAAAAATAGGTTCTAATACCAGAAATACTTTGTAAAAAATTACCGGCAATACATTTTTGAAAAACAAATATCACCAGCAATATATTTAAAAAAAAAAAAAAAAAAATATTACCAGAAGTAGAATTTTTGAAGGAAAACTTTTATCAGAAGTAGAATTTTTGAAGGCATTAAATAACCCATTGAAGTTGATATGCTGTAAAGCCAAAACAAACCAAACCAAACTGACCTTAGCACAAATTTTAGATACTGGGGTCATTCCCCCCCACTTTTTTTTTTTTTTTTTTTTTTTAAGAGCAGCAGACTTAACTTTAGAGGTTGATTCAGTATATTGACTTTATTCAGTCATCTTGGCAATTTGTTGCTTATTCATAGAACTAGTTTAGATTACAAAATATAAATAAAATATGAAAAAACCATTGATATTGAATATTATTAATGGAATTTTTTTTTTGTTCACTTTAAATTTGTTTACAATAGTGAATCACTGAAGATAATCAATTATTAATCTAGGAGATTTGTTGTTTGATGGTAAGCTTAGAAAAACCAGTCATTTCATAGAATGGTGTTTTTGGAGAATTTTTTTTCTTTTTTTTTTTTTTTTTTTTTTTTTTTTTTTTTTTTTTTTTTTCCCTAAAAAGCATGTGATTGCATTTACTTTTCCATAGTCATAAAGAAAGTTGTTTAGAATCTTGTATATTGTGTGAGGCCTTAAAGGAAATGAATTTGTTACACTTAATGGTTTGATCTTAATCTCTCTCTCTCCCCATTCTAATTTTGGCAGCAACTAATGTCTGTCTTCCATTTCCACTTTAGCAATGGATCACAGTAGCCACAACTGAGTCATGACCTGACTTTTGTCTTGTATGCTACATAGTTTCTTAGAAAAGTTTTAAAATATTTAAAAATAGACTAGCCAACATATTCTCAGAAAATTGATAAGTGACTTTTTTTTTTATGTAAACATTTTTGCTCTTAATTATTTTTTGGGTTTTATGAAGAAAATAAGTACAAATATTTATAACAAATTTTAAGGAAATAACTGTTATTGTTATATTTATTAAAATGCTTAACAAAATCGGAGAGACAATTAAGTTTTGGAAAAAAAATCCTAAAAATTTGATTTATTATTGAAAAATACATTAAAAACCCAAATTCTGTTTAAGATTAACAATTCCATAGTCACAGAAAAATTTATTCCTCTATGGGAGTCATGACTTCAACCTATGATGGTGCCATATACCGTTTCAGTTTCATACAATTTTTCTATGATTTGGAAAAACAGTGTATAGTGAAGATACAATTTTATTCATTATATAATTCTCATTTCAAGTTTTTAGTAAAACTGTTTTAAGTTTTCAAATTCTGATATGAAATTAAATATACTCTTGTAAGGATTCAGTATTTGCCCCAAAATATTGAATCTCTGAATCGAGTAATAAGCAGTTCTTTCAGACTATAAACTGAAGGTTATTTTTATTAAGATCAATTTAAATATAACAACTTCTAAAAATTGTTTATATAGTAGCAAAAAAAAAGTCCTATTGACTTTACAAAAGGCATCAGTACACCTGCTTTAAATGAAATATTGTCAGATTATTAGTAATATTTACTATATAGTTTTGCACAGCAAGGTTACAAATTACTAGCCAAAAGACAAGTGAGTCAAAATACTTTTTCTTTCAGACTGAAATAGGGTGGATATTTACATAAATATGTCGGGTTTTAGTATTTCACTGCTGGCTCTTTTTTACTGCCAGATATTGATGATTGCTGACTGACATTAAGATTTTTTTTTTTTTTTGTTTTAGTAACAAGATTCTACTTGTGAAAAGCTCTCCACTTACTCACTCACCAGATATTTTAATCCAGGGAATAGTCTTACTGTTAAAATCAATTGCAAACATATCACGGTATTTATCTGATTATGGAGTAGTTGATTAGCAATCTGCACTATTGCTATTAGATTACCACTGACTAAGTTTAGTAAAAAAAAAATTAGCTTTCACCAAAAAGTAAATTTAGTCTTCTAACTTTCCTTCAGAATAGGCATTCCTCTCTCAGACCTCTTTTGCAGTGTTGGTCTCCCAGAATAAAGGGTGGGGGGAACATACTATCCTGTTATAAAATATTTGCCAAAAATCAGAATTACCTGATTAAACAAAATTTTCAGTACTTATTAATGAATTTATTTTTCCACATAAACTCTGCCTTTTGTAACATCAATAGGACTTTTTTGCTACTATATAAGTAATTTTTAGAAGTTATATTTAAATTGATCTTGATAAAAATAACCTTCAGTTTGTGTATTCATGGCATACTCTTGCAGAACTGCTTATTGCTTGATTCAGAGATTCAATCTCGTTGTGTAAATATTGAATCTTTACAAGAGTATATTTAATTTCATGTTGGAAGTTGAAAACTTAAAACAGTTTTACTAAAAACTTGAAATGAGAACTATATCATGAATAAACTTGTATCTTCACTATACACTGTCATTCCAAATCATAGAACAATTGTATGAAACTGTAATGGTAGATGGCACCACTATAGGTTGGAGTCACGATTCCCAGTTTTCAACATAACACTATGCAAGCTGGTGGTATGGTGAATCTGTACTGGTGCAGGATATGTTTGTGTCATGGACACTGTTTGGCCTCAACACCTGTACACTATCAGCAATGGGTTATTAAAGTAGAATAATGCATTGTTATCAGACTCCATATTGCCCTGGAGTTTTGTTGATTCAAGGCCATGTCAATTTGGTGCACTTCACAGACTTGAGTATTCTATATAATGCTAGGCATGTAACACATTGAAGTCAACACTCTGAAATGACAGGCTGTTTCATGCTAGGCGCTGATCTCAGTTACCCTCTTTACCCTTGCCATAAATATGGTGGTCAAATCAGCTGAAGTCAAGGACCTATGATGAAGACAGGAGTGTATAAACCTCTGATCAGGTCATCTATGGACAACCTGACTATATCTTCAGTTACAGGGAGTATGTGGATCCTACACAGGCTCAAAGCTTATAGCTTGGACAAGAATGAATTTCAAGCCTGCTAAATCGGGGTTGTTAATTATGAACAAGGGAAAAGTAGTGTATAATTTGCATTTCTTGATATCGGGAACAACCATCCCCACGTTGACAGTGACCTGTGAAAAACCTAAGAAAAATTTTTAGTGGATTTTTTAAAGGATAGTTCAACCACCTGAGTGACAATCTCTGAATTGGAATGATGGCTAGCCATGGTGGACAAATCCGGACTAACAGGCTGTTTCAAGGCATGGATTTATTGGCACGCTGTGCTCCCAAGAATTTTTTGGCCTTTGTTTATCTGACTCCCAAATGAGATCAGTGAAGGCCATGGAAAGGAGAATTAAGTTACCTCCACAGATGGCTACGGATGCCAAGAAGTCTGTCGCATTATATGGCACCTCAAATGTGCTACAACTCTAAAGGTCTGGTGGATAAATTTGTGGTTCTCTCAGACAAGAGAATTCCTACAGTATAGGGACTCTAAGGATCCAAAAGCAGTGGCAACAGGCATCAAGGTCTGCACTGGAAGGAAATGGAGTGAACTAAGTATAGCAAAGAAGCATTTAAGGCAGAAGATTGTTGTAGTGATGGTGGCAGCAGGTCATGCTGGTCTAGGCTTCTTTCCTAGCACCTGAATTGCATACTTGGGGGATGAGTGAGACACCATCATGCCTACTCTGTGTCAGGAAAGATATGCTGAAACACATTCTATGTGCATGTCCAAGGGCCCCTGGTGATGGGAGGTACTGATGGTGACATGACCAGGTACTTCAGTTATTGACCGAAGTAGTAGCCACAGCAACAGTGTTAGCAGTTTCAAGCCTGAAACAAAAGTGATTAATTTCACCAAAGCTGGTGAAAAACCCCCTCAGTGCATAAACCATCAACTTGCATGCTCTCTTCTGTCTGAGACTGGCAGCTGAGAGATGTCAGGAGTCAGTTGAAATTCCCAGAGCATATAGAAACATTTTCTCTGCACCTGGATTTAATCTTGTCAATTGTCTCCAGGCAAGTTGTAATACTCAAATTTATAGTCCTTTGGGAAGAAAATTTGGAAGAGGCCTTTGAATGAAAGCTCAAAAAATACCAGGAGCTAGTAGATAAATGCAAGTCCAACCATTGCTGACTACCTGTCTTCTGATTGAAATCAGATGCCATGGTTTTGCAGGAAGATCTTTATGCAGGACCTGAAGTTGACTTGGATTGAGAGGAGTAAAAAAAAAAAAAAAAAAAAAAAGATAGGCCATCAGAGCAATTTCAAATTATGCAGAAAAAAATTCAAAATGATTATGGATTAAAAGATCAAATCCATGGAGATTAGAGGGCATTGAGGTGATGTTTGAGTTTGAAGAGAGAAAGGAAAATAAGAGATTTAAAAGAAAAAATAGAAATACAAAGAGGTGAGACCGGTTGTCTTTTTTTTTTTTTCTTCTTCTTTCGTCAAGTGTCTTGATTTTGTAGGGTTTCTAGCTCTCCTGCAAGATAAACCGTTTCTAATAATTCCTACCATCAGCAAATACGATTGTTGTTGTTTAAGTGAAATATTGTTTCATAGATTATAAAATCTTTCCTGATAAGTAGAAATTACTTGCCTGTAATATCAAGTGGTGTTTGTTGTGAGCATGTATCCTTCTACATATTGGACCTAAGAGCAGGTACCTCCACTTGTTTGTGGAAAGAAAGCATCACATGATGAAAAAAGGTTCCAAACTCAATGAATCAAAACTCTGCTCTGAATTGTAAAATAAAAAATGCAATAAAACTATGATGTTAATTAGAAAAGCTTTTAATTGCTTTTGTAAATAAGTTACATTAAGGGCACTATTGTCTGAAGAAATAAAAAAATTTTCAATGAATTTTTACAAGAACTTTTTTTTTTTTAAATTTTTCATTGCTTTCAAGATGGTGTTTTGGTGATATCATTAAGTGAAAAGTACATTTACGATTCAAAATTTGAATTGAAAATCTCATAACAGTTGTTTCTCCCCTTTAAAAAGAAAAAAATAATTAATTTTTAATAAAAAAAAAAAAAAAAGTTCCTAATTTCTACCTATAGGATACAATCCTTTAAAAGGTCACGTGATTTAAGTGTCATCTGATGCACTGCAATTATTTCACTTTTAATATTCAGTTCTGTTTCATCATTAAAGTCTTTGCAAATCATCCCTTCAAAATATAAAAATTTTTTACTTAATTGATGTTTCACTAAATATTTTTTTATGCATTTATTTTACTTTGGGTCATACTTAATGACTTTTTTGTTTTTTGTGGAGCAAAGTTAAAAGGTTTTTTTTTTCAGGGGGGGTAGTGAGCATAAAGAAGCTTTAACAATTTTCAACAGATTTGTAAGTTTATATCTAAATGTGATTGTCTTCAAGAATATAAATAAAAATAAATGTGATATACAATTGACCCTTGGTTGTATTAATTTACCTTTTTTTTCTTTTTCCCCCAGGTATATGGAAAGGAGACTTTCCTGTAAGTAAAATTTTTATATTTTGGTTATTTTGCCTGTTTTTTGTATTCTGAGGTTTTGGAAAATGGAAGTAATCTTAAGATATTGTGAAATGAAAAAAAATATATTTTACCTCAGTTTTATTTCAGTAATGTTCATTTACACGGGTATAAAATTACCCCCCACCAAAAAAAAAAAGATACCAAAGTTCTAAGTGCATTTAAAAAAAAAAAAAAAATGAATCATTCTTGAATCTTTAATCTTAGTTTTACTTCCAAGTTAATAGATTAAATTTGATATTACCAATAAGTAAAATAGTTTGTATTTCTAACCAAATTTAAGTTATTTACATTGAACTGTTGTCATCACCTTTGTTGCCATATCACAATGTTTCATGGATTCAGTTTGAGGTTCCAGTCACCTGAAGAAGGCTGCAGCATACAATGGGTGAAATGTGAATATGGCAACAAAGAAGAGGACAACAGTCTGAACAATGTAAATAGTGTAAATAATTACAATACCTCATCTCAGAAATATAGACAAATTTAAGTTAATTGGAATTTTTATTTTCTTATTGGTTAAAATTTTCCCATTCCACTTGGATGCCAAACAAAACCTTATTGTGTATCCAAAATTTCATGATTTGATTTTGATTTTTTTTTTTTTTTTTTTTTTTTTTATGAAATTCTTATAACCTGTTAGAATTTTAATTCTATCAAACTGGTTAATTTCTGTTCTGTTTGGATGATGTTTTAACTTGACTAACAATTTCCACAACAGGAGAGAAACCTACACTGTATAACATAGAACAGTGGTGAAAAATTCAGATCCATCTTCCTAGTAATGTTAAAGAAGCCAGGTGCAGGTGAATGCAAACTCCATTTGACAATCAGCTTAATGACCCATATGACTAGCCTAGCATTCTAATGAATAGAGGTCCTAGCAGAATTAAACCAGACACAAGAAATGGGGTTTTTTTTTTTTTTTTTTTTGATAGTCAAAATGCTATCAGTGAATACAAATGCAGAAAAACCTATACCTATATTTTATAAATTACACAAAAGCATTGGATAAGATTTAACTCAAAGGCCTATTTGAACTACTCAGAAATCTTTGTTTAAAAGATTAAAATAATCTGTAACGTTTAATATGAACAAACCACCTGCAGGAAAACAGAAGACAAGGTGAGCAAGTATACCAAAATAGAAAGAGGCATATAACAAGGATACATTTCTCGTCAGATCTATTTAATCTATGGAATGAGGCCATCATACCAGGATATAGTAGTATAGCAAAGTGTGAGATATAAACTGCGGATGTCAAAATTGACTCAATATATAACTAAAGACGCATTGATGCCTTCTAAAAATCGGCAAAATATTAAAACCTAGGAAAATTAGAAACGGAAACCAAAAAGTCAAGTTACTTAGCTACAGTGGTTAGGAAATTGAGGAGAAAATTGCTTAGATCCTGAAGAAACCTAGCATATAAAAGATCATTTCTAATGTAATTCTTAAGATGTCATCTAGAGAAATTTATTTTATCTTTAACTAAATTCTGTGTTGCATATCCTTCAATATTGTTGATAAAGGTAACAAGTTTTCCGATGAACAACTTTAACTGCAATTTTAATTGTAGAATTTTGTATTTGTTAGCATGAACAATTGTTACACTTTTGATAAACTTGAATTTGAACTTTTTCTTTTGAGATATATAGTAAATCACATTCATTTTCACTGATATTTTTTTTTATTTTCTCTATTTAATATACGCATAACTATATAATTTTATTTTTATTACTAGTGAAGCTTAATGGTGGCCGTACAGTGAGTGGCATCCTACGAGGATTTGATCCTTTCATGAACCTTGTTATAGATGAATGTGTTGAGGAAACAAAGAGTGGTGAAAGGAATCCCATTGGCATGGTTGTAAGTAGATTTCAGTTTTGTATTTTGAAAGTGAAAAAAAATGTACCAGAAAACTTGTCATGGATCAGAATAACTTCAGTGCATTTTTTTTTTTTTTTTTTATGCATTGGGTAGAAAAATCTAAGATGCAAAATAACTGAAGCTAAACTAAATTGTATTTTGGTGTATCATAGTTTATGAGTACAGTTTGTATAAAGGCTGAAAATTTAGTTTTTTTTTTTTTTTTTCAATAGGCATTCATAGGATTTAGTCTTCATGAGTTTTTTGCATGATGCTTTTTCCTGATCAAAGCTATAGAGGCTCATATGAGTGGCTACTTTGCAGTGTGTAAAAGCTATAGTTTAATTTCCATTAATACCTTTACTGCTGCATCATAGTGATGTGTTGGCCTGTTTTTTGAAAAATAAATTCTTTTTTTATGTCTGTTGATTTGGGGATAGCATTAAGTGCTAGTTACTTCATAATACAAATACCAGGGACTGACATTTTATAGTGTTTTCGAAAATTTATACATATGTTGACGACAGACAATGAAACTTTTGTAAAGATGTACAAGTACTTCCAGTGTTAAAGATGGTATACTGCATATATATATATATATTCCTAGTCCTGGGTCTGATGATAAACTACATCTGACAGCAAGGTGTCTGATTGGGAGACTTTAAGGAGCATGGAACCACTTAATTGCTGTTATTTCCAGGTCCACCCTGACCCATGGTGGTAGCATCCTTTTTTAGGGTCTCATATAATAATGAACTTCCCAAATGGAAAGAAATTGCAAAGGACATGAAAACCAGGGTCACAAACTCACATCGATGCAAATAAAGGTATTAGTACTATCACTGATATTGGGCCTTTCTAATAAGTACTGCACATATAATACATAGGAATTGCATATATATTTATATACATACATATTTTATTTTGCAACATGTCACCACAATTCACTGACAACATACAAGGTACACACTTACATGAATTAACATTACCATCCTACATACACCTACACACTCTTACATTATCACACACTTTGACATCCAAAATGTTCCTCACACATATTTATATATTAACTATTGCATCTATACACATGTTTGACCAATGAAAACTACCAAAAAATCATAACATTCCAGTACTCGGTATAATCACTTTTTCATTTCTATTCTTGATTTCTAACTAAGCCTTAATAAAGATAAAACCTGTTTAAGATTAGTTTCTTTGTTTTTTCCATTTTTTTTATATATATATATATATATATATATAAGGCACTGCAATAGGAACTAAAACGATCCCCCTCCCCCATCTATGTGAACATATTTATGGTTACTCTGGAATGAAATGTTACCACCTAGAGCCTCTCGGATACCACAGGTACATGCATGATAACCTCTTTATATGGACACATGTGAGAACACTCACCATAGCTTCAAGATATACATCAATGGCTTTCGCATCACCAGCAAATTCACAATGGATTATTCAGCCATTTCCATTTTGTTTTTGCATGTTCTGGTATGTCTTAACAACCACACCTCAACATCAATACACTATAAACCTGCAGATGGCAATGTTGCTGTCATACTCCCCCCTCAATCTATAGCCATCTTTTATGCATAAAATGTATGTTTTCTGATGCTGTGGATTATAGAAAACATGGGGCAACTAACCAATCACTTTCTCAATAGAAATTATCCCCTTTAAAAAAAAAAAAAAAATCGGACACTAATGCAATTTTTTAACCTACAAAACAAAGAAAAATTTCAGAAGTCTTGTGGTTTTTGATTTTAATTAGAACATTCACCATCTCACATCCTAGTAAAAGATTTCTAGTACATAAAACAATTAAGATGTTTGATGAAATCCCACTTAATATCAGGCACCAATCTCCAATCACTCATTACATCTCTATTACAAAAATTATCCACTTACCAAAGCAACATAATGTGTAATAAACTCTGATGCCAAAATGTATAAACATATCACAATTTACATTTAATTTTATGTCACCTGGCACATACAGTAATCTGACCTTCTCCCTTGACTTGTGACAGTTCAAATGTAATATATTTTTTGCAACAAATGCAAAACTGGAAATTATATATCTCTGAAACGGATACAGAATTCAATCAGAATTCAATAAGAAAACTAAAAAATATGACAACATCACTTTCACTGTAGCAGCACATTTCAACCAACCAGAGCATAGCATGGATGTTAGATGTGTCCTTTTAGCTTCTTTATTTAAAATGCCAAAAGTTAAAATACATTTTTTTAAATAAGTTCACAAATCCTATATTTAAATAGGAATTTAGGCATACTCAATGAATACAGTTTCACAAAAGGTCCTCTACAACCCTAATTATGGCAAACAATTAACCCCAAACTACTAAATTACCGTAGTAATATAATACATGTGCACCTGCACCTCGCAAAGTCCAACGTCCTTTTATTTCTCTATGAGATAGGACATAGGTGTGTCCGAAAATTTACATTTTTAACATCTTTTCTCATCATTATTCTATTTTGTCTATTAACCTAATAATATACAATTGTTATCTTTAAATTTCTTTATTCAGCCTACAATATCTACATATGCGAGTGTTAAATCCTTATGTTATTTGCAGTTGTTAAAGATGGTTTGCTTGTAATGTCACTTGATTAAGATTAGACATTTAGAATAAAATTATAAAATTCTTCTGGGAAATTTTTTTTTTTTTTTCCCTTTTAAATGATATATGGTGTTCATTGTCCAAATGTGTTTATTTTACCTGAAAATAATTCATATTCTAGCAGCTTCTTACCTTACTTATGGGTCCTTTAAAAAAAGGGCATCATAATTAAGTAGATTTTATACTCCTAAAGTTCACATTTAGTGAATTCAACTTTTACAAGCAAGAAAATGATGTATAATTGAAATTATCCATCTATCTATTGTATGTATATGTGTATAGGTATACTCTTTCTTCAACATTATGATGGTTGTTTATTAATTACAATCTTTTTTTTTTTCTTTTTTTTTTCCCCCCCTTTTTTCCTGGAACTTAAAGTTGATATGAATTTACTTTTATTTTTGCAGGCTGTCCGTGGCAACAGTATTGTTCTCCTTGAAGCATTAGACCGGGTTTCTTGAGATTTACTTCATCATTTTTTTTTTTTTTTTTTAACTGGATGCATGAAAATGTGATTGACTTTCAGTATGACTGAGGGAGTGGTTCTTACTTTCATTTTAAATGTCTTACAGGAGTTCCTTTGGAATAAATTTCTTTGTGTAAATTCTTCATTCATTGAATTTTTCTTTTATTCTGTCTAATATTCTAAACTAGACACTAAATGGATTGTAAAAAGTAGTGCAGGTCATTCTTTAGCAGGTATTTGAAGTGAAGACTGGTGGTTTTTAACTTGACCTCCAAAACCAAACTAGGAATGTTTCCTCATTTTAGACCCTGAGCTTTCTCCAGTCATGACTGACGATTTTTGCTGTCAATGTGGCTCCTTACCTAGAACACCTATTGGGTCTCACAACAGACCTCAAGTGGAACTTCTATGTATGATCCATTGCTAAAGATGCTACAAAAATGGTCAGCCCCAGAAAGTACCTGTCTCCTCCTGCCATGCTATTTCTGCAAGAATCTGATTAGACCAAAAACTAAGTACTGCTGCTATATCTGGGATATAGCTACCCAGTCCTCACTTTCCAGCATGGGCATTATCCTGCTGGAAAAACACCAACTTCCTGTTGGAGGAATGGCTTCAGAATGGGTTGAAAATTATGCTGGATATATAAAGTTCTGATCAGTGTTTCTTCCACAAACACCAAAGGTGGGTGAGAGTTGTAATTTGTGACACCCTCATGCCATTATGACCTATATTTTGTAGTTGAATACACTCTAAAAGATCTCACTCCCCTGATCTATTTTGCATGTGCCAACTATAACCTTGTATGAAAACAGAAGCTCCAACTATTACTGAAAACTTAATGCCGTTTGATTTTCTAGGTGAGCTTTTTGTAACATCATTAGAGACATGCATAACTAACATAAGTGAAAGTTTGGCTAGAGGCATACACACATCTCCTGCTGCAAGTAAACTAATAGTTTGTCTTTACTCTTTGTTGTATATGCTGTGTAGTCTATCACTGCTGCCATTACAATGTGTTGAGCTATATTATATGGCTAACCAGAATTTGATCTCTGACTGTTGGAATGTTCATTTAATGCCTGTTGCTGACATTGTAGCACCACTGATATCACATCCAACATGCGCCATTCTCCAAAAGAACCATTCCATCCTCTTGATGAATTTCAACTAAACAAAAATATCGTGTGTGTGTGTGTGTGTGCGCATCTCTGACATAACACTTTCTAGCACTAGACTATTTTTTACTACATTGAACTTTATTACAGCATTTCGTCACCATTTAAAGCCTAGACACAGTTGGTTACTACATGTTATAAGAAAATTTTATATCGTAGGCACATACTGTATCCAGGTAAAAATTGGCATTGCCCTTCAGGGCTTTGCAGCTTTATTTTGTCCGTGTGTTATCTGTATAAAGTGAGGCGCTAACAAGTTTTACATAACTAAGAAAGGATTAAAAAGTTTGATCATATTGGGGGGTGAGCCAAGAACTTTTCAGCACCCCTTCACATGCGCGCGTGCACACACACACACACACACACACACACACACCCTTTCAACTTATGTGTTTTGCAAACACATACATGTCATAAGATAAATATATCCAAGCATTAATTTTAAGCTTTCTGTGTTGTACTATTTTCACCTTAAAATTGCTCTTTATTTTTATATTTTAAAATGAGTAAAAAAATCTATTTACTACTTTTTTTATATAACCATGGCTTGTTTATCATAAACATGGGGAAGCACTGTTGAAATATCAATTATTTCATGGCCAATATTTAATGTCACTGGTCATAGTAAAGCACTGTTAAACCTAAAACTTTAGATTTTCAAATTTAATATTTGTTTTAAACACTTTTCATATGGATTATGAGGTTATAGTAATAGATTTCATAACTTGCAGCTAAGTTAAACCAAACAGTTTGCAAATCAAAGAAAGAAAGGCTAAATTTATAACAAAAATTAAATTTATTTGATTTGACCGAGAAGGGATGATTTAATTTACTGGCTTTTGTATAGAATTTTAGAATCTTCTTTGTTCCTGATCAATGCTGCTTGCTTGATCATAAAAGGAGTGATTGTTAAAAATTAATAACTGACAATGCTTTATCTTAGATAAATAATCATTTATTAGCTGGTCTGCTTTATATAATGTAGCAGCTCAGTCAATTATTTTCTTTTTATGGTAATTTCTGTTATAAATTCCCATCACCATACTACCACAGGTATGAATTTGAAAAAAGGTTTTTCACACTACCACAGGTATGAATTTGAAAAAAGGTTTTTCACACTACCACAGGTATGAATTTGAAAAAAGGTTTTTCACACTACCACAGGTATGAATTTGAAAAAAGGTTTTTCACACTACCACAGGTATGAATTTGAAAAAAGGTTTTTCACACTACCACAGGTATGAATTTGAAAAAAGGTTTTTCACACTACCACAGGTATGAATTTGAAAAAAGGTTTTTCACACTACCACAGGTATGAATTTGAAAAAGGTTTTTCACACTACCACAGGTATGAATTTGAAAAAGGTTTTTCACACTACCACAGGTATGAATTTGAAAAAGGTTTTTCACACTACCACAGGTATGAATTTGAAAAAAGGTTTTTCACACTACCACAGGTATGAATTTGAAAAAAGGTTTTTCACACTACCACAGGTATGAATTTGAAAAAAGGTTTTTCACACACACGTAATGTCATAAATAAAAGTTGATTAATGGATGTCCTCGTTTTTAAGGTGGCCAGCTCTTTTGACACTCAGAGTATGGCAAAAGCAGGAGGAGATGCCAAAGAATGATCTATGTAAGACGACATCACTCAAAACAACTGGTTCTTTGCTTTGTTCAGAATTAAACCTAACTTTGATTCAAGGGATATTTTTTTTGTTTATATATAACTCCTGTCATTTTTAGCTTACAACTCCTTTCTTCAGAATGATATTTCCATATTTAGCCAACTCTCTGTAAAAGAAAAATAATTTCTGATCAGTGGAGTAAATACTTTAAGACACTTTAAAATATGGCATTTGTCAAAATTGAACTTTATTTTTTTGTTTCAGAAAAGTTACTACTGTTCATAATATAAATAGTGCCAAATTGGTTCCTGACTTTTTTTTTAAGCGTTATCTGTAATGTTTTTATTTACAAAATATCAAGTTTAAAAGTAGGGATTTTCTGCTGACAAATTTTTTTAAAAATATTTCTTTTTTATTAAAGAACAATTGAATATATTCATTTTGATTGAATTTACTGAGAAAATCTCTTAAACTTGTAGAATTTAGCATGTATGGTAAAGTTTGGCAATGTTAGTTGTACACGGTTACCAATGATGGCACGGTTTCAAGCTTACCATTTCTTTATTAAAAAGTACAGTTATCAGTAATCTTAGCTTTTATGAATTAGAGGTGGAGGAAAATTTCAAAGCTGACATTTGTAAATAAAAACTAAGTACAGATAATTATTTTGGGGATAAGAAAAAGAAAAAAGTTAATCAATTATTTGAAACTGTATTAGAAACAGGAACTCAATTCTACAAATAATAAAAATATTTTTTTTATTCTGACAAATGTTGCTTGAGGAATGCTAATCTACAAAAATTATTACCCAAACTTTTTTTTTTTTTTTGAGTGGACCTGTTATCCTCAATAGTGCTAAAATTATATAACAAATTGCAAATTACATGAATATAACTAAATTATACAAGAGTGAAAAGCTTTTATCTCAACTTACCAAATGAACAAGCATTTTTTTTTCTCCTTAAAGGAGATTAGGAACATTTTCTTGACTCACTTAGAAAAGTAAATGGTTGGAAAATTAAAACATTAATTTGGCTAAAATAACTGAAAAAGTCAATAAGAACTTTTTACAGAATGGCAAACTTTCTCATAAAGATGACCCCCCGCCCCTGGTTCATACAGTCTGGCAGTTTTATAACAATCAATTACATCACCAGGTTACTAGATTTGGCTTGAACTGAAGAAAGAACTTTGTATATTGAAAAGGATTTTTCTTTTCTCACCATGGCAATATTTTCATTTGTCCTCTTGTGAACTTAACACCAGGACTTTTCAAGTTCCATTTGCTCTTGGAGCTGAAATGCTGGCATATAAATATTAAAAGAAAAAAAAAACTGATTAACATGATCCTTTATTCACAAATCTATTAAACAATGATGTTAGTAATTTAGCACCAGTTGTGGTGTCATGACTAACTTTGCAATATAAGCCATTGTTGAGTTTTGCCCTTACTGAATATGCCACAATTGTATTTGTACAAAAGCAAGTATAGTCTGATCAGTATCTATTAAAAACTGAAAAATACATTGATAATTTTGCAGTTATGAAACTAGAGTTGAGATTTCAAATGGAAATAGATCCGGTTTCAGGAGGCTAATGCAAAAATGGGGTGTCCAATTTGGGAATATCTTAGACCAATTTTATCAGTTGAAAAGTTTGTATATAAAACTTACATTAACTATTTTAATGTTGAACTTACCCTGTATGAACCACTGCAAAGGCCTTTTTTGCTTGATCATAAAATTGAAATCTTTCTAAAAATTGAACTTGAATCTGTCAACATATAAAAAAAGAAAATTAAAATATAATTGGCAATAAATTTTTTTTCAAAAAAAATATAGCTGAATATTTTTTCTAATTGAAGAAAATAGAAACTAAATCTCAAATATGAACATTAACACTCAGACAAACTGAAAGTTTTTGCCCCCCCCCCTCAGATATCATAAAAAGTGCTGATTCTTACATGTGCTTGTGTCATTTAATGTGCAAGCACACACACAGCCTGGATAACTCCTACTCTGTGCTGAGCAATGATCAAAAACCTCAATCTGTATTCACTATTATAAATGGCCCTGAGGTCAGATAAGTCAAAGCTCTTTGCTTCTAACTCAACATTAGACTACTTCCTCTGTCTCACTAGTATTATCAAGTCTTAACCCTAAGAAAGCCACTGACTTAGACAAAATCTCAATGATTGTCCTTAAGATTATCAACCCATAATTATCCACAATCTTAGCAAAATTATTTAATCGCTACTTGAAGGAGAAATCCTTCCCAGATCAGTGGAAGGTGTCAAGCATATGGCTGGTTTTCAAGAGCATAGTTGAACACTCATCCCCCTCTCGATCAGTCTCCTCAGTGCCATTAGCAAGCTTTTTTAATATATAATCAACAAGAAGGTTGTTGATCATCTAAATAGGAACAACCTCTTGGCAATGGCGGAATGTAACTAGTTTGGTTTTCAAGGCATTTGTATGTAACCAGCCCCAACCTGGTTGCTTCTTGGATACACTTTTCTTTTTTTTTTCTTTACATAAGTATACTCTAATCATTTGTGAATATCCATGTTGATGACATGATATATGGGTTCACTTCCAATGACCATAGATTGGCAGCTGATCTCTCCTCTGACTTAGCTCCAACATCTCTGGAGGGGGGGACTGGCTGGTTACATACAATGCCTTGAAAACCAAACTAGTTACATCCTGCCATTGCTGATCAGACCCTCAACTATGACAAAGGATGAATGTATGTTCCCTCAGGGAGGCTCCATGTCTTGAGCATCTATTGATGCTGGAAAAATGGTTGGTTCCCTGTACCACTGCAGTAAGTACTTGACTCCTCATGCTATCCTCTACCTTTGCAAGAGCCAAATAAGGCCTAAAATGGAGTACTGCTGCCATATATGGGCAGGAGCTACTCAATCTTCACTTTCCAGTTTCAATAAAGTCCAAATGTGTCCTTGAGTGACAAATTATTTTCCACCTTTCTCACTAATGAAACATCCAGCCTTTCACTGCTCTATCGCTATTTCCATGGAAAGTTCTCAAACTTCATTCCTTAGTTTCACTAATTTTAACTTTCATGGCTAAAACCCACCATACTATGCACATTGTAGTAACCCACCCTCTTTTACTTCATTCCATTGGTGAAATTAAGGAGCAGCTTCTAGCAAACTGTCTCCCAAGAAGATGCTTTCCCAATTGCCACGATCTTAACCTGTTCAAGTCTAGGATTAACCATTATCTTTCCCACATATCTGCATAAACTATGCCTCTTACTCTGTAACCCTCTATCTGAAATGGCTTCCAGATCTTGTACAGGGTGAACATCAATAAAAAACAAAAAAAAAAACAAAAAAAACACATACTGTTTTTAAATGTACTTATGAATGCTACTTCCTTATCACCAGAATTTGTGAATAAAAGTTTAGATAGGTGTTTAATGACTTCAGTCTTTGTTACAATAACAACTAGTTTTGTCTATACCATCTATTCTATAATAAAAGACATTTGTTTGACTATGTATGTCTGGCTTAAACTCCAAGCCTTCTATATTCAGACCCTTAAAACTATATGTTCTCATTCAGCATGTTACAGGGAAGGTTTTGGTAAACAATTTATTTCTATACTTTTTATATAAGCAAAGATATTTGCAAATTAAAACCTGTTTTAGCCTTTTCAGGTTAAGGTTCTCACTGACATGAAGTAGAAAGATATACTGAATCCATTGCTAGGTCAGCTGCTAAGAAAGTTGGTTCACTACATCATGCAAGACAATTTTTCTCTCCAGAATTGATCTTACATATCTATAAGTCTGCCATATACGGTCTGGTGCCTCTGCTATTTAGCTTGAGTTCCTTGATAAAATCCAAAGAAGACTCGGCAATATTATTGGTCCTGATCTGGCGGCTTGGTTTCAGTCACTTTCCCACCACCATAAGGATGCCTCTGTGTCTTTTCTATAAATACTTTCATGGTAGTTATTCTATAGGCTCTTTGCCATGGTACCTACACTTTTTGAATTTAAGTGCAGTACTGGACTGGCATTGAGATCTTATCAATTTACAGTTAAGCTGGCAAGAGATGACAGTAAATTTTATGCAAACAGTTTCTTTTCTTGTTTGTGGAACTCCATATCAACTCCATTCTTTCCAGCCAGCTTTAATCTGCAAAAAATTTAAATGCAATGTCAATTGCTAACTATTGTCCTGATTACTCTTCCTGCTCATTATTAATGTTTCTGTAGTGCCTTGTGTCTTAGTGGCTTCACTGCCTTGCATGGGGTGATACTGATTTTTTTTTAAAAAAAAAAATAGTTATAAACCATAGCAAAAATATACTGATATTTTAGTGTTTTCAATTTAAACACATTCAATTTTCTTTTTAAATATTCTGAGGCGAATAAAGAAAACAGTAACCAGCGAGTAAATTCAAGCTCTCCCAGCTGGTATTTCAACCTTGTCGTTCCTTGAGTTCTGTCTCCAAACCACACTAACTGCCCGTTCTTGCCGTCAACCGTGAACGTCCCTCGAAGAACTTCCTGACTCTAAAAAATGTAGTTGCTTTTATAGTTGTTCATATACCCATAATCCCTTGCGTCTTCATGTGATCCCATAATTCATTGCGTCCATGTCCTATAATGCATTGCATCGTTATTGCATAAAAATGCAATGCCAGTCCCCCCTCATTCTTTTACGTTATCTAGCCGAGGATGGATTACGGCAGAGCGGTAAGTGCTTTTTTTCTCTCCCTTGTTTCAACTGCAGTAGCTTTACATGCTAAGCAAATACGGGCTCTTTTTTGGCGGGGACAAGGCAAGTCGCGACCAGTTATGCTCGTCCCAGGTTCTGTCTCATGTCCGCCATGCTCCCCCCTGATCACACAGTGAGGATATGGTCTTTTGTTCTGGGTGCTCCTCCGAAGGGGGATTGGTTGAACTTCTTCATCAGAGGAGCTGCCATTAGACACGTCCCGATCTATTGGCAAACTACCGCTATCGGAGTGATTGGTTGTTGAATCCAACTCTATGTATATTGGCTGTTCACTATCCTCTGTGTCTTCTTCGTCAGTTGTGGGATTTGAGCCCAAAAAAGGGCGTAGGTCTCTAACATGACGAGGGGTTCCATCGACCCGCACTGACTGCTGACTCACCACCTCGGTCACACGTCCGGTTCCAAATTTGGTCGTGCATTTACCACGTGGAGTCTTAACCCAGACAATGTCCCCTTTCTTGTATTCCCCTTCGGTTATTTGTGATTCAGGCGGGGACGTCGCGTTGATGCCTCTCACCCGGACGTGGTATGTGTGCAGTACATCAGCCGGTGCCGTGAAAGGTTGTCCTTAGGTGTGTTGTTATGCCAGTAAACCGTTTCCAAGACTGAACAATTTTTCCTGGCCGCTATGGTTTTGACGCTTCTGTGGTTGCGTTCCACAATGCCATTTCCAGACAGCACGTAACTGCACCGGAACCTCAAATGCACGCCCCAGCTGTTTACAAATTTCCTAAATTGTCTGCAAGTGAACGTGGTGTCATTGTCAGTCAGTATTTCAGTCGGCGAGCCTTGTTCGTAGAAGACTGTCTCTAGCTGACAAATGACACCAGCAGAGTCTTGCCGTCTCAGTGGCCACCATACTGTAAAACGGAAGGATCCACAGTCAATGAGCGTAAGAAAATGGCTACCATTGTAATGGGTCACGTCCATTGCTAACCTGCTCCAGTTTTTTCTCACTCAAATTTCCTTTCTTCCAATGCACTGATGCTGGATCGATCGATTGGCAGGCTTCACAGGTTCTAACAACAGATTTTACCAGTTCCTTAGACACCGTTGGATCTACGGTCCTAGCAAAGTACATTGTTCTTTTAACACCTGGGTGCCCACTCTGCTAGTGGATGTGGGTCACCTGACGTTTGCTCAACTGGCTCGTTGCAGTGGCACAACTCATTTGCACCGGTTCTCCTCCTTTCTTGTGCATCTCCAACCAGCGTTGCGGCACTCTGGAGAGGCTGTCAGCGCGGTTCTGACAAGATTTTACCAACGCCACAGTCATAGTCAGTGCGCACTCCTCCACCAAAGCTTCGCCAGTGTCTCTAAGCGCTGCCTCATCAGCATTTCACCCACTGCCTTTGTGTTCACGCCGCTTTCTTTCCTGTCAGGGTGTCAGACACCCACCGATGCACACATGCTGAATCGGTGACCACATGCATAACTGGTGCCTGCGACTGCAGGGCAAGATTCACACCCTTGATCACCGCATCAAGCTCAGCAAGATTAATGTGTTCGGCATCATTGGTTGGACGCAACCAGCAAGCATCTTCCACGATGCTCCCATTCACCTCTAGTGCTACTCCCGTAGCCACGGAGCTTGCATCCACCCAAACTGTCATTTCATTGCCGTTCACACACCAGACTCCACTGACAGGATCTGATTCCCGCACTCTGGCCACTGTTTCCTCCAGCATACGTCCAAGAGGGGGCATCCTTTATCTCGTCGTCCCATCCTTTGGTTAGTGTACTTGCATAACGCTTAATAAATGCAGTTGCTACCCTAAGCCAACCGCACACAGGAAATGACCCACGAAGTTCCCCTTACAAGGAAAAATACGCTTTGGCGGGTCACCTTGAGCAATTTCTGGAACCTGACCTTCCCGCTTCCATCGAAGGGAGTTGCTTTCTTCCCAGACTTGCAGACCCAGGACCTTAGTTCCGTCTTTCAATCGCTCCGGATCTTCTGTTTGTGTTCTTGTCGACCGCCATTAAAGAATTAATCCCTTGGGGGCCAAGCTCTTTCTCGGGATATGGTAGTAGCCATCCATCTCGCTGCCACCGTGCTAGTTCTTCATCGTATGCATCCCGGACGTGGCCAGGTACTGTGTACTCCTGTACTTTATTGACCAACTTGCTAGGTGAATGACCACTCGCCCACTTCCACAATGCAGTCCATGTTTTCGTGCTCGGGTTAAACGTCACTCTAAAGTCAGGCTTGTTGATAACAATGGCGGCACATGTGTTCAGGTTTACGAAACGCTACGTCTGATTCGGTCAAGTAAACACCTCCAAGCACTTTGATTGCATCAATCCCGAGAAGAAGATCGAATCCTAGCAACTGCCCTTCCACGACCAGAACCTCAACAGTCATGGGCTGAATCTGCTCGACGCCCAACTTAATTTTACCGTATCCACGGCACTTCAGGGTCTTCCCGTCGGCAGTCAACACTCCCACCTCTTCCTGCTTCCAGCAGCGACACACAGTCTTGCTCACCAGCGTCTGTGAGCATCCCGAATCCACTAGAGCTGTGCACTCTACTCCATCTACAAATGCTTGTACGGTGGGTAACTTCCGGATTTTTACTTGCTCGGGGAGAAAGCTGGCACTGACGCCTTCTCCCCTTGGGCGTTTCCCTGGCATTCTGAGGAAATGTGTCCAATGCCATTGCATCGAAAACACCACTTGTTGCGGCCAGACCTCTGCGTTCTGTTTGACCTCTCCTGACATCCTTGTGTACAATTCTTTGCCATATGGTTGGGTCCAGAGCACTTGTAGCAGGTAATCGTTCTGCTAACAGGTTTGGCAGGGGAACCTCAGCTTCTGGTAGCGGTAGCTCTCACGGATGCAGCGGCCAATGCCTGGCACCCTTCGTCATCCGTCATAATAGCCCTTGCTTGGGTCAGAATCTGTTCTAGATTCATGTCGTCCATCCTGAAGAAGCTTTGAGAAGCTGCCTAACATGATGTGGCAGTCCTGATACAAATGCACATGCATCCACCCCATCAGGTAGCGGTTCTCCTATTAGCCGCGCCAAACGATGCATTTCAGCCAGGGAATTCATCCACAGTTTCCCCTGGGCGAAGACGTCGTCCCATAAATTGGTCGAACGCATTAAATCTGTCAGTCACGTATGCAGTCATAAGGGCCCGTTTAATTTGTTCGGCGTCTGCCGCCTACTCTCCACTGAGTTGTCTGCTCGCAGCAAGGGCACCGCCTCGAAGTCGAGAGAGGCAAGATGCGCCGATCTTGTCCATGGCACAAAGCTCGCAGACCAATTCCACATTTTCATCCATTCAACAATGGCATATCCGTTGGGGCGCCCGCTGAATTCTGGAATCAAACGGACGTCAAAGACCTTGCCTTCCATTTTGAAGAATCAATACGCCGAAATAGCTTGAGGCGAATAAAGAAAACAGTAACCAGCGAGTAAATTCAAGCTCTCCCAGCTGGTATTTCAACCTTGTCATTCCTTGAGTTCTGTCTCCAAACTACACTAACTGCCCGTTCTTGCCGTCAACCGTGAACGTCCCTCGAAGAACTTCCCGACTCGGAAAAAAGTAGTTGCTTTTATAGTTGTTCATATACCCATAATCCCTCGCGTCTTCATGTGATCCCATAATTCATTGCGTCCATGTCCCATAATGCATTGCATCGTTATTGCATAAAAATGCAATGCAAGTCCCCCCTCATTCTTTTATGTTATCTGGCCGAGGATGGATTACGGCAGAGCGGTAAGTGCTTTTTTTCTCTCCCTCGTTTCAACTGCAGTAGCTTTACATGCTAAGCAAATACAGGCTCTTTTTTGGCGGGGACAAGGCAAGTCGCGACCAGTTGTGCTCGTCCCAGGTTCTGTCTCATGTCCGCCACATATTCATTGTCAAAGTTAATGAATGAATTGTAGAATATTCGATCCTTTTTATTTAATAAAGGATGATCTTAAAATTATGAATAAATTACTTAATATAAAAACTAAAAAGGCTAAACAGCAATCATAAAAACGGTGACAAAAAATTAACTTAAAATAGAACGAGGATAACAGGGCTACCACGCACTGTCTATTTATTATATCAATAACACTAGTACAAATTCATAAACAATATTCATTACAATTTAGTTGAATTTTAGTGTTCTTTTGATATAATATGCAGGCAACACTGGGTAGCCCTGCTATTGAATATATATTGATATAGTATATGTATTCACAAATTTAAATCTTTCTAAAACAATAAACTATTTTATATTGTTTTATCTATCAATCTAACTCATACCTTATTTTAACGTGAATTTTTAAAAACAAAAAGCAAGACAACATCGAAAAAGAATGAAAGGAAAGTGAAAGTTTTTTGAAAGCATTTCAACCTTACTTAAAGAAAAAAAAAAAAAACAACTGTTTGACCTTAAATGATCTCTTGCTGATCGATGGGTTGTTAAGCTTTAAACAAACAAACAAACAAACAAAACCTTATTTTAACATGCTATATTTCCTCTTCAAGTCACTGTAAGCAGATTTTAAGTAATCAGCAGAATCTTGTTCTCTGTAAATACAGAACTTTTGAAGGTTTTCTTTTGTCATATGCAACTTTGATTTGTATATTTAAGTCTTCCTTAACTGCTTTGAGGGTGTACATGTAGCGTAGCAGTTATCGACAGAAATTGCAATTAGTAGGTAAAGTTTAAATTTTAGCATTTTGTTTGCTTTTGCACTAATACTATTGCCTTTGAATAAATCTTTTCTCCTTAGCTCGGCACAGACTGTGCTCTCTAACTTTGGTTTGCAACCAGTCTAGAAAAAGGACTATGCTGAATTCAAAACTCGTTGGCTGTGTGGGTTAGAAATACCAGGTTGGCCAGAAAGTCCTGACTAACTCAGGAAGAGGAAAGAAAACAACAAAACTTTATGGAGAAACATTAGGTTACCAGAACATTCCTTATTCATTCAGCCTATGGATGCTGCAATTGTTTGTTGCTTCTCTTTGTCTAGGTCCCAACTGACAGAAATGAGTTTGGAAGAAAGTAAAATTACAGTTTTTATTCACTACTGTTACAAGTAAAGACTGTCTACAAGAACTGCTGTAAAGAAAATTTGAGATAGTGGAGAATGCACAGTCAGTCAGTTGGTCTTCAGGTGGAGATCTTACCCAACTTCAACACCAGGGATGATCAACCATGTTCCATCTGACCATCAACCTTTGACAGTGAGGCTTTAAAGTGACTGCATTGACAGTCAAATCTTTCAAGCAGTCATTATCTTGCGAAAGTTATCAAAATCTCATTCCATCAGACTGTTGACCCAATTAAAGACATTCTGGCCAACCTAATATGGTAGAAAGCAATACAGCATGGTGAGGCTGTGGCTCTATACTCACTTACCAGTATATTTCTTACATTTTTGTTACCAGTTTTTTTTTTTTTTTTAACCTTTATCACTCTGTATATGACTTCATTTGCTCTACAAAAAAATTATTCTGCCACTGAAGGAGACTCTAATCCCTGAACAAGTGAGTTTGAATTTCATAGTTGTGTTATCATATTCTGCTATGGCAACAGAAAACAACTTTGACTGAAATTGACAATAAGGATACTGCAACTGAGAGGCCTTGAAAAAGAATGCAGTTAGTGGAAAGGGAAGTAATATTAATAATGCAGAGTGCTAAAGGTTAAAGTGAAAAAAATGTGAATGTCACTATATATTGGTCATATTGGTGAAATATTTCCTCAACTGCTTCATTATAATCTAAGAATTGTCTTGAATCACTGATTCTCTACCAGGATCAGAAGCCCCAATAAAAAGAAATTTACAAGAGAACTTATGGAATTAACACATTAATTCCATCTATATATTTTACGCGCACGCGAGTTTCCTCCCTTCCTTTCACACTCGTGCGTGTGTTACCGCCGGTTTTCACCCCTTTCTTCCTCTCACAGCTAGACATAGCAGTAACCTTCGCTAGCTCCCTACTGATGAACTCAGACTAACAGATTATGAATTTTTTTCCGCGTTTTCGCGCCTCAAATGGCCAGCGTTTGCAGGCCAGTTGCCTTCGACCTTCAACCTGACTAGACGGGCAACTCATTTATTCCGTGCATTAACCCATATGCGGGCCGAATATCTTATCTCAACAATGTCGACTTCAAGACTTTACCAAGACTTCTTCTCGCCTTGAAGCTGCCCGCAGGTCAGACCTTCTCCGTTTTTTCGACCAGAAGACGTTAGAGACACACGACACGGTCGTGAGCAAAACTTCGTATTCAACTAATGGCTTATTT
Source organism: Acanthosepion pharaonis (assembly GCA_903632075.3). Lineage (NCBI taxonomy): Eukaryota > Metazoa > Mollusca > Cephalopoda > Sepiida > Sepiidae > Acanthosepion > Acanthosepion pharaonis. Next base: position 439,201 of record CAHIKZ030000914.1, on the reverse strand, counting down.
TTATCCCTCGTCAGTGAACCAGTAAATACAGACAGGATATCTTTACTGACGAACAACTTGCTATCCGCGAGTCAGACCTTCTCCGTTTTTCTGCTAGAAAATGTTGACACACCCACACAGTCAGTGGGCAAATCTTCGTGTTCAACAGGTGACTTACACTTACCCCTCGTCAGTGAACCAGTAAATACAGACAGGGATATTCTTACTTACGAACAAACATTTTTCGTCTCCCTGGGCTCGCCAGTAAACAACTCTACAAGACCATGAAACTCGCTTTCAAACATTCTTTGTTTCTCCTGGCTAGATGCCCACAGCATTCCGTTAAAATTCTCAACAGTTAGTTCAAGACCTGACCGAACTCTGAGTCCCTACTTTGAACCTGAACACAAAAGAAAAAAACACAAAATCACATACACTCTCAAATCATTGGACTCTGAACCAGTACCTTAAAAATATGCATAACATCACTCTCAATGCCAAAAAAAATCCACAATGAGTACTCCTTTCTATATGTGCGCACATCCTTTTTCCAGAACCTTATAAAACTCTTTTTCTCGCCTTAGCCATCTTGCTTTCTATTTTGGCGCGGGACGTTTTTCATTAATCTCGTACCACGAGATAAGTTACTTGTTTCATTCTAATTAAAGTTACTCATGTTTCACAAACAGACGTCTTTGTCATTTTATTCCGGCTATCTCTTTGATGTTTATTAATTTATGCACTTGTTGATTGACCCCTTTCCTCTCACTGTTCATTCACGCATTTTTATTTTATTTTTTTACGTTGCTTGTGGACTCGGTAGTTTAGTGCGGTGTCTGGCACAAGGCCACTTCGTAATAAACCAGCACTGCACGCTGGCGGGTCCGCAACAAATTCATCAGCTACTTCAAGAAAGTTATCACATGCTATCTACAAATTATTTTGAAACATTGTCCAATTCACTGGCAGAATAAAAAGACCTGGAACAAAGAAATTTTTCCTGAGATATCATCTTGGCTGTTCCCAAGTGGTTAAAACAAACTTAAATTAATTAAACAAACATAGTTAATATTTACCGCTCTTCTTTCAGCTTTATTGACAATAGCTTGATAAGCTTCCCAAACTGGTACAGGTGAATTTAAATCTTTCTCAACTCGTTCCATGAGCATGACCTGCAATGCAAGAAAGATTTTTTTTTTTTTTTTTTTCACACAATGCCTAAAGGAAGAACCTCTGGTTGTTTTCTTATTTCTGAATGTTTGTTTATTCTGCCTTATGGGTCATTTAATGCTTGATTAAAATCCTAATTCTTCACATAGCGTAACCATTGAGAGCTTCTGAACAATTTTGTCTATTCAATTTTACTCGGGGCAACCCTTGGGGAAAATTTAAGGCAAGTGCCTTAAATTTTCCCCAAGGGTTCCAATGGGATCAATCATCTCCTTCAGCCTCATATTATCAAGGTCAACTTGACAAATCAATCATGGTGAGATTTGACTCTGGATTTTATGGTTCTCACCCTCTAAAATTGAAAATAATGCCAATAACAACAAAAATAATGCTTCAAACAAAATTCAAATAAATTTTAAAAATTTTAAAAAGTATCAATTTAAAATTTTTTTTTCCATAACTTTATTTCTCTGTTATAACATTTTTTTTTATTCACAAAAACCTAAGTGCTAAAATGAATGTACACACACATTTTGCACATGATTTAATCTACAGTTTAAATATTTAATAACCATTTTTACTATTTTATTAATTTAATAAACTACTATTAATTTAACTACAACGTTAGTATTAAAATATTTTTATATCAACACAAAAAGCTGCAACATGAAATTATTATTGCCTTTTTGTTAAAATTACATACAAACTGGAAAAATTCAATTTAAAATATTGTCATTAACAATTCTAAAAATTAAAAATTAGAATTAAAAAAAGAAAATACTAGCATTTACATTGTTACAGTTCTAAAAATGAAATTTTATTCAATTTAAAACTGTAAGCAATACTATTTTGTTACAGATTTGAAAATAAGATTTCATTCAATTTAAAATAAAGGTATTCTTCAGATACAGAGCAAAAATGTACAGTTACTGATGAAACAAAATCAGCAGAGCAAGTATTCCATGAGAGGATTTCGTGTTTAAAGATTCTGATACATTTACAGATTTAACTACACTTTCATTTTTATTTTAAAGTTTAAAACTTAAACGTTTTTGGAAAGATGGCATGTTACATAACGTACATATAGAGGGGCTTATTTTCCATGAAAATGGAAAAACAAAATGGCCTACTTGAAATGGAGATCACAATTTTAAAATGGAAATTTTTTTTTCTAACGATCAGATTTGTCAACAGCTATTTTAATCTAGGCTGTCCACCTCAGTTGTCATTTTGACAAATCTGATTTTTAAACTGTATAGGTGAAATGGCAGAGCCTAACTTTGTCATTAATTGTAATTATCATTTTAATTTTTGTCAACAAATTTTTCCCAGCCACAGTCTTGTTTATATAATCAGAAATTTACCAGCTGTTTTCTCTGACAGCCATGAGCAAATATTTGGTTTCCATGTCTTATGAACATTAAGTTTGGTTCTTATCTAAAGAAATTCTATTTCTTGAGCTGTTTACAATTTACACTTTTCCACAGGCAAAAATCAGTTTCTTAATTCTATCTTCATCTTAAAGAATTACCAAAAATTATCTCTCAACTAACTTCCACTCCTGTCTAGTCACCAGGAGACATATTTTTGTAACCCATACTTTATTAAACGGTTATAAATTAATTTCTCTATTTCTGCCTTTTCTAGCAAAATTCTCAACTAACTTTGAATGCACATCTACCCTCTCTCCCCTCCCCTTGTGGGTTTAAATTTTCCAGATGGCCTTTCGGTAACATCTTTTCCAAAACAAAGTCATTTAACTTTAGTCATTTCCGCTTTCTGCTTTCTTTCATGTTATTCTGTATTTTTAACCCTTTTCGTCTGTTCTAAGTTATATTTTAATCTAACCTTTTCTTTTCCATTTACCTGTGTCACAATTAAAGTGAATAACATTTGATAAATCTTACCCATGATAATATGGGTTCCATAAACTGCTAGTACTAAAATAATTTGCAATGCATTTCTATATTAAAATAATTTCCTAAGTATGTGTATAGTAAAATTTCAAAACCTTTCTATTGTAAAATAATTTTGAATGCATTTCTATAGAAAACCATTAATAATACATTCCTTTAGTAAAATTAATTTCCATTGAATTTCTATATATGTTTGTAGTATTTGCTGTTTCATTATTGTTTTTATATATATATATATATAATTAAAATGAATGAACCTTTTGTCAAATTTAATAAATACTACCTATGGTATCACGAGTTACATAAACAGGTAGTTTGTAAATGAATTGTAGCTTTATGCAAATTCATTTTTGCATGGTATTTCTTTATACTTTAGCTAGAATTCAAACACTATGAACCTACCAAAAAAACTTCGATGGTCGTCTGTCTTGTGATTTAAATCATTGTATGATCAGTTCAAAAATTAATATTCAATTTTAATATAAATTGCCAGGATTTTGAAGGCTTTCCCCCATTTAGTAATTGGTATAACTCCATGTTTGAATTACTGGGATGAGAATTTATCATTATTTAAATATGGATACTTGTAATTTGTTTTACTTTCTTGTGTTTATCTAATGTGTTATATATAAATGATGAAAAGGACAAATGATCACAACATTCTACACAAACAGGCATGTGGATGTATGCATACCACATGAAAAGAAAAATTAACTTGCATCAATGAAAAATGAATATATAATAAAAAAAAAAATTGAGAAGTATAAACAGTCACTTGCTGATACCCCTAACAAGTGGATGGAGTAATTCCTGTCTACAAAAGTTGGGATGTTGCAGGTAGCATCAATCAGCTAAAGGACAAAGCTTTTACTTGTATTCTCTTACCCACTGAAGAGTGGATGGACAGGTCTGCCTACGAATTCCTGGAGTCGGGATGCTGAAGGTAACATCAATCAGCTAAGTGACAAACTTTTACTTATATATAATAATTTCTTTGAGCTTCTAAAACATGTAATGTACATTATATATGTTCCAAAGGTTATCATAACTGGGGCGGTAGTGAGGGCAATCTTCCACTGTCTATAAAATGCTTCCATGGCTAGTAGTAGTAGTAGTACTAGTAGTAGTGTAAAAACCATATATGGCATCCAACAATTAGAGTAAAAATTGAGGATTAGTTTAAATGCTTAGAATTGATCTACCAATATTTACATTATTTGCAATCTGACTGTAAACAATGTAAATGTTGATAATTGTTCATCCCAGTGATAATAACATGAGTTTGATTATAATTAATTTCAACATAATTTAATGTTGAAATGAGTTTTTTTTTTTATTATAGATGAGTCTATAAGTAAACCTGGTTGTTTATATACTTGAGTCTGTAGATAAACACTAGTCATGTTTATAGTTAATTCTATAGAAAAATATTGGTCATTCATACCAAAGTCCATTAGCTAGTGGCCCATTTTGCAGAGGTTTTATTCCTCTCCAGGAGATAGTGTATTCTAGGCACTACTGACTGGGCAGGAATCTTGAATGTGTTATATACATTTTAGGTTATGCAGGAAGAGACAAAGCACTAATGGATCCATGGATAATCATATAATCTATGATAGTTGATCTAGTGGGTCTTTGAGGAGATTACCATATTTTTCAGTGTATAAGATGCACACTTATTTTGAAGAAAAACGTTTTGGGGGGGAAAAAAGCTAGTCTACTTGAAAGATTTTTATTGAAGAAAAATTCAGACCAATACTTTAAAACTTAATATATATTTCTATAAACATAAAAAGGGCTCAAAACATTGAAATAAAATACTGTAAAAGTTTGGTTTGCTTTCAAAATCACTTGCTGTTTGCTTTCAAAATCACTTGCTTGGAGATTACTTTTATCCATTTTCTAAATACCTTTGATGTATAAGATGCAAGCAGATTTTGACATCAAATTTTGGGGTAAAAAAGTGAGTCTTATACACCAAGGAATATGGTAATAAGTGTTATGAATATGGAAATTTGGTAACTATAAGAATGATAACACTTTGTACAAGAAGACTTCAATACTTACCGGCTCAGCAACATATTCATCCAAAGGCAATAGCTGAAGAATTCCTTCCAAGAGATCTGGAATTTTAAGACCTACAAAAACATTGAATATTTAAAAAGTTTATGATATCACATTTTTAATTCATATTTAGCAAAGGTTAATGAGATTTTAGATACCATTCTACAAAGAATGTCCCTCAAATATTGCTAAAGCAGAATATCTGGGTAGTCAAGAGTAAAAAAAAAATATAATTTCCTTATGAGGATGTGTGTGTAGCATCTGTACTGAAAGTGAGACTGGCATGCTAAGTTCAGAATCTAGACATGGTTGTTGTATTTACTTTTGAACAAATGCTCTTGAAAAGGTACAAATCTATTTCTCCTTTTATTTAAGAGTTAATTATCAGGGCAGACTGGGATTTTTAATTTGATCGGCAACCAATGTAAAAAGAGGACAATTCTGAATTAAAAACTGGTTAGGTGTAAAAACTTACTTGCTGCAGAAATCACAGAATCAATGCTCAGTGTGGTGAGGTTGTGGCCCTATAATATATTTAAATGAACTTGACATTATGTACCTAAAACATTTGCTCAAAGATTTTTCATTGAAAAAATGTTTAAAGGTCAATATTTTATTTAATTTTTTGTTTAATGCTTTTAAAATTTGGGAGTAAATCTAGAAATCACAATTTTGGACTAAATTTAGGATCAAAACTTTGGATTAAATCTACATTCACGATTTTATTAAAATGGTATTTTAATGCACTTGTTAGCTCTTTGTAGCTGAAATATTTGCTCATGACAACTTATGCTTTATTTTGGTAAATAAAGTAAAATTAATTAAAGTATAAAGAATAACACTAAAGAGAGTCCTTGGAACTGACTTGGTATTTTATTGTCTATTGTGCCAAGCAATACTTTTATGCTTCATGATTGTTAAAAAAAATAGCAAAGCAAATCAATGTAGAGAAATAAAACTGAGAATATTGTTTATATTTTCTTCAATAAAACCACTGACTTGATATCGCATTAACTCAGAGACAATATATAACATTCCATAAGACATACATGTATATTGTATGCAAGTAAATATGTTAAGTGTAAAAAGAAAATCATATAGTTTCAAACAAATTGTAAGAGAAAGAAAACAAAGCAAATAAAAGGAACAGCTGTTACCAACCATCAGCTCTTATTTCTTGAGGGCCAGAAGCACATATAGAACTGGTTGGGAAGTGAGCATCTGCCAGTACTGTGAAAGAGAAAGTGGAAATTTGAGTGTTTCTAATTTGTTTGTTTTTTGGCATAACAAGAAATAAGATCATTGTACAATGTCAATGAAAAAGGTAATTAATTTTTAAAATACTTTAGTGCATAGCCAATACATTTAATTCTGGATAGTAATATATTATCATAAAAATATGTAGCTTCCCACTAGGCCTGAATAAGGAAAGTATCAGAAATTGTTTATGCAGTCTTGTGGGGAAAAGACTTATTTTTCATTCTGCAACCTCTTTCCCACAGATGCAAAATTGTAAGCCTGTCTCTACTCTGTCACTATTTTCATGGGAAATATTCAGATAAACTCTATTCTTTAGTTCCACCAATACAGTTTGGAGATACCATGCCACTTTCTTGGAGTTGAATCATCCTCATTTCCCCCATGTTCCAAATATAAGAGAGATAACTTTTTCCCAAGAATTCTTATTTTGTCAAACAGACTCCTGCATGGGTGCTTCTTTGAACACTTTAATCAAGTCAATGCACAATCCTTCTTATTTTTATAATTTTAATTTCCTACCACCTCCTTTTCCATTCACATCACACACCTGTATCATCATTACCATTTTAACTGCAACCCTCTAGCTTTAGATCTTGAGCCTTATATTGGGTGAAATTTAGATAAAAAAAAATTTTTCACAAACACAAATTAACTGATTTTTGTATTATTTTCTTTTACTGTTGTAGTGACATTAGACATGTATTCCTCAATGGAGACTTAACAAATGACTAAAACTCATATATACATAGGCTTGACACATACTTCTGTTTATTAGACATAAAAATTATAAATTAAGAAGAACATTTCTAACCAATCAGAAGTCTACCCACATTTATCAAATGAAGACTTCTTTGATCCACCTAAATGAATCATTACAGCAGACAGTAAGCAGAAAGTTTTGACCTTTCTCAAATTTGGCACAGAAAGCTACATCATTCAGACATGCTATATTTAACATTATGTTAACTTCACTAACACAAATCTAACACTCCCTTTACCAAACACAATCATTTTATGCAAATATTGCACTTGATTATGACTGAGACAACTTTTTCTTCACATATTCACAGAATTATTGCCTCAGCATTTACTAATACAAGTTGGGTGACATTATTCAAAACATAAAGTGTTATATGTACAAGTAATATTAAATCACACTAGTAAATACATTATTCTTTGTTTGTATTTATGTTTAATAAATAATTCTTGATTTGTACATAAGAGTATTTTTGCATTGAATTGTTTACAAGATTTTGATCATAATTGTTTGACTAATATTTTTCTGTATCTAATTAATGGACCATGAGATATGTAGATAACACAAGCGTTAATAGTAAACACAGAAAGAAATCTACACAAACTCCTAGAGAAGGTAGTGAAGGGAAGTGAGAAGAAAGGATTAAACATCAATTGTAAGAAGACAGAATGTACGGTTGTCAGCAAAATGAATAGCCCAACATGGGAATTATAAAATGGAGAGACCAAAATCCAGCATAGTACAAATATCTGGGAAATGTTTAATAGAGGGATGGAAAATGTGACACCAAAATCTGAAGGTACATTGGGATAGCAAAAGATGCATTACAAAAGCAAAAGGAAAATTTCATTAAAAACAAAGAAAAGAGTACTGAAACTGTTATGTAATATCAATTCTTCTATATGGCAGTGAATGCTGGACAATCTCCTCACAGATGAAGAAGAGATTTGAAACAATAGAAATATGGTTCTACAGAAAGATGTTGAGGATACTATGGATTTAACATGTGAGCAATGAGAAAGTTTTATAGAAAATGGAAACAAAAAGGACACTTATACATAACATCAGAAAGTGCTAGTTGAAATTTCTAGAGCACAAAATGGAGAAAGAGTGCTTGGAAAATTTGACAGTTACAGGACATACTGAAGAGAGACAAAGGAAAACAGTGCAAAACATACACAATGATCTTGTATAAATGAATGACAGAATAGGGTCTAGGAGAGAAAGCCAAAAGCCAAAATTTACTAAGATCTACAAAGCATAGGAAATTGTGAAGTCCCAGAATTGCCAAGGTCCTGAAGGAACATGGCACATAGAAGAATTAATGAACATTGGACAACTTCTGTAGCAACATTAAACTTCCTTTTAACACCCACAACAATACTGTATTTGATGATAATATATTTGATCCCCACTTTTTACTGTATTACACCACAGAGTTAATCTAGGTATAGGCATTGTAGAATTTAATGTTTACTAATTATGATGTAAGTAGTCTTCTTGTTTTGAAAAGAATCATTGCCAGGTGTGCCAGGCCTCAAAACCTGAGGGGTCTCAAGAAAATACCTTTAGGAGTTGGGGTTGGTGGGGGTTCTTCTTTACCAAAATGAAGATCAAAATTACGAATTAGTATTTTATTGAAAAATATCTGAAGACTAAAACCAGTTCCAAAGCAATTTAAAAGTACATTTTTCGAACTTTCATTGAAACAAAATGTGTAATGAGTTCCTCAAATTCTAATTCTCATGCCAAGGGTTACCAAGTTGGTAAGGTGGTCTTGAAGCATTGTTGAATATTGATAGTTCTTTATTCATTTTTAAGTGATTAAAAGAGCACTCTGCAGATGCAATTGTGGCAGGAATGACACAGAAGATTTGGAGAGAAATGAAAATATTAGGGAAAATTCCCGACAAACCCTTTTCCAACAGGGGCCTCAAAATAATCTGAGTGCCAGACCTCAGAAATTCTCTCCCTGGCAATGCCTGAAACTGATACATTGTTGCTATATCAGGTTCAGAAACAAGGCTTATCAAAAAAAAAAAAAACGTTCTGTCCTAACATCTCATTGGTTGGAAATGTCCTTACTCTAGGTAATAAAAATGGATAGATGATTGTAAATTTTTGTTTTTACATAAACTTTTATCAAGCTGAGTAAATCGGAGTTTAGAAAATGCATATTATATAGCTGTGAAATTAAACCAATCTAGGATTAATAATATTAATTTTGACTATTTATGAAAATTTGATGGCTCAAATTAAGTCTAAATTTTACAAAGAATAATTTAAATAAAACTCTAATTGGACTGGAAAATTAAATAAATATATGTTTGAACACTTGTTTTGATCCACTTTTAACTCAGTGACCTTGATATTTGGATGGAAAGTTCAGCATTTGCTCCAAATTTTTCTATTGGTTAGAAAATGTAAAAGTGAATATTCAAACTCTCAGTTTGTAATCCTATTTTTGTACTAAAAAATAAGTTTCAGTTGAAATTATTATTATTATACTTATTATATTTCAGGTACCACAAAAATGGATGCCTTTTGTTTTCCTGAAATGAAAGCAATAAATTACTACCCACTGTTTTAAAATATTTGCCAAAAATCAGGGAATTAGTCAATTTAAATAAATTTATTTTTCAGTACTTGTTCATTAATGGATGATTTTTATTTTTTTTATTAAAAACTTTGGGGAAATCTTTGATATTTTGTGTACTTTTTTAATTTGAGGGGTGCTTGTCCAATTTTTTTACAGCTATATAATGAAAAATCCCTGAAGATATTATTTCAGTAAAAGATTTATACAGTATCAAGTATGAACATACAGAAAATTTGAGCTGCATCTTACCAAAAACTAATTCATTAAAACTCAAAAAATGATTTTATTTATTTATTTTTTTTTGAGAATTTCTACTTGTATAATATAGCGATTGGCTATGTTTTCCACACACATTTTATTCGCCTACGATTGGTTAATTTTTAACCAATCACATATTTTTAATGTAAGATCAAGTTTTCCCGCGGTTCCGTGGGAACTTACCTTTTTTCTTTAAAAGGGGCGACTTTTGGCAAGTCGCCAGTAAAATCCCAGCCGTCAACACAAATCCACGATCTTGCTCAATGCACACACATACACAGAATTTCGTAACTACAAACTTACATTTTCTCTCTGTAACTTTTGCCAAGTACAATCAACCAGAACTTTGTTGATTCAAAACACATACCAACAAAACACATACCAAGCAATTGTATTCTTCGTGTTATTCATTCTTAACATGCAAACTTTGCTCTAATAATTATTTCGGAACATTTATCTCACAAGAGAACTTTCTTCGAACAAATCAATCTACAAGTAAAGAGAAACAACTTCTTTCTCTTAATCTACATTGTGAATAACAAATCACTTCATGCTTGTTGTTGTATTTTATTCAATATATATTTGTTGGTTAACAAATTGGAGTTGTTGTTATTACTCAAATCCTGTACGTTGGAAGTATAAACGTAGTACCATCACAATTGGTCCCACTACAATAATTTAATAAAAACCACGTTATTTTCTTTCAAACTACAGAGAAAAAAATCTACACTTAAAGGACATAATTTTATCTTGCTTTGACTACGAGTCGGCTGTGGGAAAACTATCCTCTCCTGTTCAGTCGTTTTTTGTCTTGAAAGCACAGTTTTCCAATCCATCTGTAGACTCGTACTTTTCTACCTATCACCCCTAGTAACAGAACAGTCTATACCTTACGCCTACGTACGGAAAACTTCAACCAATAAAAAACCGTACTAGGCGAATCAACAAATGTTAACGACACAATAATCTGAAAGTTTCACGTGCAAAACAAAATTGCGCCAAAACTTCTTTGAGCCGATTTTGGACTTTCAAAAACATATAAAAGAAAATACCGACTGACCAAAAGGGTCAGAGATGAACATCCACAGAGAAATTGCCAACATACTCCACGTCACCCGAAATCACTTTACCGCGCAAAAGTACATCAACGCTGACTCACTTGCAATTTAAACTCTACCAACTGTGGACAGCAAATCGCAAACCTAAAACAACTTTGCTTATCCAAAGTGAACTATACTCAATACATTATTAAGTAAAAATCAACATTCGAACGATTCAGAAATATTACAGTCAAAGGTAGACCACTCTATAAGAACTCATTCCTAAAAACACTTAACATCGACATTTTTAATGTTAATTAACACAATTCCAGAAAGATTGTAACTGAACATACGAATACAAAAAGAGACATACCGAAACCTCACACACACTTTGCCATAGTAACATATACCAAAATATCCTGTATATATATTACTTTTAATAAAAATGTTGTAATTAATTTGCATTGCCATTACATTCATGAAAAGAAAAACCTTTTTATTTTTTTATAAAAATTTCAAAGTATTTATTTTATTTTTATTCAGATGAAATAGTTTTTCTGAAAATTTTGTTAGTGGCGAGGAGAAAAAAATTACAGGATAAAATAAGACAAAAATTTGTTTTTAAAATAAAAAAAAAAATAAAAAAATAATTAAATTACTTCAGTAAAAGAAGTATTAGTTATTCTTGTATATAAAAATCTGTAAATAAATACAGGAAGATGTGTTGGGGATGTGCAGAATTAATTAATTGTATTTGTAATTGAGTGAATCAGAAGGAATTTGTGTAGGTTGCGTGACTTTCTGCATCCACAAACAAATAAACGAATTTTAAATACAATCAAAAACAAGACATATTCAATTTAGAAACCAACAAAACATTTACAATTACGTTATTTTTTTAGGTACTGATTTAAATGCCTTTTTTCATTTATGCTTAATAAAAAAAAGTGTATGGAATAAAAAATATTATATTCTCAAACTATTAGGTAAGGTTAAAGAAAATTTATTTTTAAACATAACAAATTCTTGATTATTGCACTTGCTACTCTAACGTATTTATTTAGGTTTTACTTTTATTATTTTTACTTTTTCAGGCGCTTTTTCGAGCCTGTTTCTCTTTTTTTGTCCTTTGAACTCACAGGCTACCGCGCGTAAATAAAACGTTATTTTCATTGTTTTACTTTTGGAAAACCCAGTTAATCAATCCTTAAATTTACTAACAGACTTCAAACTTCTCTAGGACAAATATTGGATTTTAAAGAAAATTTTAACAAACTTAAGTTTGTTGTTTACAATTATTACATGGCGGCTGGAAGAGCGACACTGACTAGAAAAACATACACGTGTCAATGTTTTAAAAATGCCTTACAAAATTTTATTTATATAATGAAATTAATCTTTCTTTTAATTAAGAAGATTAGCTTCAGGTCATTATCGTTCAAATAGAACCGAAAGTTAAGTTCAAAGAAGGTATTTATTTCTTTTTTTAAACGCGTTTTTCGTTTTTTTAGAAAGTTCGTGGAGGTAAGTCGTGTTGTACTTTATTAGCCCAAGAAGACCGTAGATATTTTTTTTTTTTAGATTGTTTCCCCATTTTTAACGCCCAATTAAATACAAAAAAATCTTGCTTGATCCGTTTTGATTTTCATATTTTTTTTTAAAATATTTAAATATTTTATTACAATGAATGAAACATTATTAAACATTTAGGGAAATTTTTGTTGACAACAGGATCAGATGATTTGCTTGTAGATTTTTACTTCTTAGGGACATGATTCCGATTTGTTTGGGTCATGTTTTTTAACTTTGCTCCACCTTTACAATTACCGGCTTTTCGAAAGAAAACAAAAAATTCCATCATTACTCTACCTATTTCGTCCCCATGTCCCATCCGTGCGAGTACACGGAGCAAGTCGGGGCTGATAATTGCTGGAATCCCTTTTAGCGGCATGATGACTTTTAGTTTTTTATTCTATTTTAAAACAGAAATGAAAACAACTTTAATTATTTCCCTTGGATAACGGTCAGGAGATTCCTATCTTTTCTGTTAGTGTAATGAAGTTTACTTGCATGCGGAATTAGTAGTTAGACAAATAGGCTGGTGGTTGAAAAAGCCCGAGTTACTATCCGCAGTGAGCTGTTGTCAGTGGCATTCATTTAAGTAGTTGATTTGTGATGTTTTTATTGAAGAGAATAAAAAAAATTCTATGGGAACATCTAAAGACTGTTAGTTGCAACACATATGAGGAGACTGAAAAAATGTAATTGAACAAAACATGATAAAAACAACAAAAAACGAGAATAATAGTTTGAATATAATTTAGAATAATTTATTGTTTTACTGACTGATTGTGATGTATGATTAAAAAAAATAATCACTATAGAATTTAAAAAAAAAATCATTTCACCTCAAACATCAAGCCACTTGACTAAGATGTAATGGATTATTACTCAACTTGGAGGGGAAGAGAATAAAAAAAAAAACCTTGGTGAGTAAAACGGACAATAAAAGAACAGCATTCGGGAAGACAGATCAATGTTGCATTTAAACTTTTTGAAGAGTGTAGGTGGCAGGGAATCAAGAAATTGGAAGAGTTTCAGAGGTGAGAAGTGTGAGAAAAGAAAGTATTAGAATAGAACTTAGTTACATTTGACTATTTCAACAGTAAAATGATGAGATCTCATAACCAAACTAGTAGTATGCTTAAATTCACAGAGTAGAGTTACCAAGATGGAGAGTCATTAGAACTGCCATGAAAATATTTATAGAAAAGACAGAAGGAAGCCACATCATGGTGGTGAGAAAGTGACTGAAGTTGGGATGTCTGGCCATTACAGACCCTTCTTTGGATTTTGTTGAGAATCTCAATGTAAACAGCTGGAGCACCAGACTAGATATGACACCAATATTCAATACACAGATGTATCGCACCCAGCTGGAAGTTACTGCCAGCTACTCAAACGTCTGAAAGTGTCACCACAGAAAAAAGAAGGAATGCCATTAATTTCCGGTGACTCAGCGTTTTCAGAAATCGAAACACAAAAAGCAAAACAAAATGAAACATAAACATACACAAGTCCTACTAACTAAAAATAATGACAGAAACTAATTTATATACACATGGTGTCTAAATGAAACCCATGTGTACATTCAAAACGTGGAAGGTAATTTTTTGTCGACAACCAAAAGATTTTGTTAACCAGGCAACGGTGCCTAACCATGGCCAAGACAAAATACAGCCGATTCCTTCCACCAATAAGACAGTTCCGGGGTCTTACATTCACCTGGTCGACCCTCGTCTCTGACCACTGAAGAAGCCAAACCTAGCAGCAGCAGCAGATGCCACCACCAGTGAAGCCAGCTGCTCCCAGTCTTGTAGCCGAACTCAGCAGCAGCCCAAGTCACATTATAATGCGATAGTCCTTCTAAGGACTACCAAACCACATTCTTATGTGATAGTCCTTCTAGGGACTACCAAACCACATTCTTATGCGACTGTCCTCCTAAGGACGAACAGGCTACTTCAGCACTGCCTATGCCGACGGGGCCCTCTTAAGGGTGAACATCCAAGGATCGACTGGACCGCAAATATAGCTGTTCCATCCGCCTGCTTCTGAGCTGCCGCCCTGAACCAAAATGATCTCCGACTTCATGTTTGAACTACTCCAAACAGTTTCTGTACATACTTTCGCCAGATTGATAAATAAAATTTGGCTTAGATTTTAAAATCCTCAGCTTTGTTGTCCTTGCTTCGATTGTATTACCCTATATAATTTTTCTGCTTACAGGGTTAACAGCACCTGCTTGATGCACCACAACAAGTGGTGACTCCGATATTTATGATCGATCAAGATGGCAACAGTCGAGTGGGAACAGAACTCTCCCATAAACATAGCAATGCCACCCGCGAACTGACCTACGTACAACCACCAAAACACCAAAAACTGGTTTCTTCAGTTCGGAGGATAACATCGCAACAAATGAAATTTGCCATGTGGTTCAAGTCTTGCCACCTTCAATGGTCGACGAAGTGGCTGACATTCTGGAAAATGTACCCAGGCACAATAACACAGATATTGGCGTCAATTGCAGAAAACACACCACTGGAACATTTAGCAAACTCCGCCAACTGCATCGCAGTAAAACTGGACCAAGGAGCGTGTGCCATGTGGAACCCAGATGACACACTAGCCAAAAACGAAGAATTAGAAAAAGCAGTAACTGACTTGCAACATCAGCTACACGACATCCGTATACTCCTCTCCCGCAGACCAAGAGACCTGAAACCAATGGCCAACAACAATTGGTGATGGAGAATGCAGAGTACCAGCAGGGATCAACAAATCAACCTGGAATTATGCTGGTACCACCAAAGATTCGGCACTAGGGCAAAACATTGCTCGGCACCTTCCAAGACAAATTCTGGAAACTAAACAACCGGTGTGTAGGAGCAGCAGAAGCTGCCAGTAAAAACACACGAAGCTGCCTTTTTTACGTATGGGACTGATGAAACCACATAAAGTTTTTAGTGGACACAGGCACTGTAAAGAGTGTGATACCCCCCAGAGAACAACAAGACTGAAACTGTATAAGCTCCAGGCAGCAAATGGCTTGACGATCGAAACATACGAAACCAAGACACTGACTCTTAACATCGGCATGTGGCGTGATTTTACCTGGACTTTCACTCAGGCAGACGTAAAAATGCCAATACTCAGAGCAGATTTCCTGGCCCAGTATGACCTAGCTGAACACATGAACACGAGAACCTTATCAGACAACACTATGAACATTTCTGTTAAAGGCACCCTCTCTCGACACAATACCACTGGAATCAGTGTAACAACTTGCCAAGGACGAGAATACGTCGAGATCTTGAATAGATACCCAGACATCATTCAACCACTTGTGGGTACTGGTCCGGCAAAACACCAAATGCAGCATCATATAAAGACCAGTGGACAGCCAACATTTTCCCACTCACGACGACTCCCTCCACATAAACTTGAATACGCCAAAAAGGAATTCAACAATATGCTGAAGGACAGATTCATACGAACCTCCGATAGCCCATATGCCTCACCCCTACATCTTGTGCTTAAACCTGGAAGCATGGACTTTAGGGTATGCGTCGATCACAGAAGATTGAACGCCACAACCATACCCGATTGGTATCCAATCCCGCACATACATGATTTCACTTCAGGGTTAGAGGGCACTTGCATCTTTCGAAAATAGATCTAATGAAGGTTTACCATCAAATCCCCATAGTTCCGGAGGACATCCCAAAGACCACTGTAACCACTCCCTTTGGTCTTTTCGAATACGTCAAGATGTCCTTTGGCCTGAGGAATGCAGCACAAACTTTTCAACACTTTATGGATGAGGTACTGCACGGCCTAACATGTGCATATGCCTACATCGATGACATCCTAGTAGCCAGCACAGATGAGAACATTCATAAGCAACACCTAAATGAAGTTTTCCAAAGGATAGCACATTATGGACTCTGGCTGAACATCGACAAATGCACTTTCGGGGCATCTGAGATGAATTTCTTAGGTCATCATATAGACACAAATGGGATCACACCGTTACTCGAGAAAATCGACGCAATTAGAAATTTCCCTACGCCTACATCCACAAAACAAATCGGGCAATTTGTCAGTATTGACAAACCTCATAGAGTGAAAGAATAAGCAAATTTTGCTAGAAGGAGAATACTTGTGGGCTTTCGAAAATGCAAACACAGCGCTGATAAACTTCACAAAACTCTCATCCATCGAAAACGACCTGGAAACTAGGATCTTCCTCACAACAGACACTTCTGACGTTGGAATAGGAGCAATAGTGGAGCAGCAAGTGAACATGGAGAGAAAGCCGAGAACTTTTTCTCAGCTAAACTCCAGATACAGCACCTTCTCACGAGAATTCCTGGCTATCTACCTGTCCATCCATCATTTCCGACATCTCCTGGAGGGCAGACATTTGACAATTTTCACAGAATACAAACCGCTGACCAACGTGATGAATGTCAGCACAGACAAGTACACATCCCGTGAAACACGTCACCTCGACTACATCTCACAGTTTATGACGGACATCAGACACGTCAAAGGAAAGAACAACACTGTCACAGACACGTTGTCCAGAACAGGTGTTAATACCCTGGATAACGATATCTTGAGCCAGGAGCTGATAGCTGACAAACAAAAAGGTGATACGATACCCGACCTCATCAAGGAGACTTCTTTGAAAATGCAGGAATTCCCGTGTCCGTTCAGCGATTAAAACTCTTTTCTGCGACACTGTGCTGGATACTCCGGGACTGTACATTCCTCCATCTCTCAGGAAAAAAGTATTTCTCCATCTCCACAATCTATCTCACCTGAGCAACTGTCAAGCTTATCACCGATCGATTCGTGTGGCCTAACATGAATTCAGACATCAGGAATTGGGTCTCAACCTGCATACAATGTCAAAAATGCAAAATTCAGAGGCACACAAAATCGCCACACCTGAAGCATGTATCTGTCACATACACGTTGACCTCGTTGGACCTTTACCAATGTGCCAGGGGTACCAATATCTTCTAACAGTCATAGAACGTTTCTCGAGATGGCCAGTCACTGTGCCGTTTAAGGACGTTTCTGCTACCACAGTTTCTAAAGCCATCCTCGCCAACTGGATTATGAACTTTGGCATACCCCAAGTCCCATTACAGATCAGGGACCACAATTTCAGTCCTCGCTTTTCCGAGAATTCTCTCAACTTCTGGGCGTCAGGCACATTAAAACTACTGCTTACCACCATTGCGCAAACGGCCTTGTTGAAAATGTCACCACGGAAAACAGAACGAATGCCAGTCTTGTAGTCAAACTCAGCAGCAGCAGCCCAAGTCACATTCTTATGCAATAGTCCTTCTAGGGACTACCAAACCACATTCTTATGCGACCGTCCTCCTAAGGACGAACAGGCTACTTCAGCACTGCCTACGCCGATCATCTTTCTTTGTGGACGCCGACATGGCCCTCTTAAGGGTGAACATCTGAGGATCGACTGGACCTTGAATACAGCTGTTCCATCCGCCTGCCTCTGAGCTGCCGCCCTGAACCAAAACGATCCTTCAACTGGTACTCCCCAACTTCAGGTTTGAACTACTCCAAACAGTTCCTGTACATACTTTCACCAGATTGATAAATAAAATTTGGCTTAGATTTTAAAATCCTCACCTTTGTTGTCCTTGCTTTGATCATATTACCCTATATAATTTTTCTGCTTGTGGGGTTAACAGCACCTGCTTTACGCCCTGCAAGAGATGAATAGTAGATTTATAAATGTGCAAGATGAATTTTGATGAGAAAAATTGTCTAGTATGACATAATGATCTAAGAAGCAGACCAAGTAATTGATTCAATATAATCACTTCATCTCATGCCCGTAGAAAACATGAAACCAAGAAGGTAAAATGAGTTTCTCTCTTGGAGGTTAGCATTAGCCATGTTGATGGAGGGCAAAAATGGTTGATAATAATACTAGATTAGAATAATGTTAGTTATAACACAAACAGTGAATCTAAAATTAGAATTTTCAATTTTGGTTTTAGAAGAATTTATTCACAAACCATGTGAAAATAGTGTTGAGAGAAATAACAAATCAAAAAATAATGCAATGGAAGAATAAAATATATCAAATGTTTTTATTCTCTGATATCATAATGATACATGGAATTTGTGAATATTTATTAGTAAATGTATATGGAAAAGAACATGAATTAGAATAATGTACTTCTACTGCTGCATCTATGCGAGTCACATGTCAGCGGCCAATTGTATTTTTATGCCAGAATGGAATTTGCATTCAATTTAACACCAGATCAGGGGAAGCCAAGTTTGACCTGAAGTGAACTTTTGGTCACTAGATGTAAAAGCACGTAACTTCACAGCTGCATTTAATTTTGCAAGTTTGGGAATGGCAATGATGAGAGAGACAGTTATATAAACAAATGTCCTATGGAAGAATTTGGCAGTCTCTCAGACATTACAGATGAGAATGTAAATCCATGTTTTGACAAGAGCTTGGGGTTGCTCCCATACACACTGGCTGAGAGTAACTGCCAAAATCAGTTGAATAAAATGTAATGTTAAATATGAAAACCTTATGTTATTCTTTGACTGTATGTGTTTTCATTAAGCACCCTACTTCATTACATAACTAACTCACCAGTAATTGAAGTGGCAGCAATTTACATATTTTTCCTTGGATTGAGCCATAGAGTTTTTGGAAGAATGAGGGGATGAAAATGCAATCTAGTAAAATTTTCAACTTGTCCACAAAGAAAAAGGAAAAGAAAGAATCAGGTAAAGTGTAAATCCAAACATTTAATAATCCAGAAATAGTGTTTCACAAAAATTGTTTCTTTATTTAGTCCAGTTTCTTCTTATAAAGACTGTATTTGTACAACAGGAAACACACTAGATCTCTTAATGACCCCTCTTAATACTTCAACTTAGACTTTTATTCCAACTGCAGACTGGCTACTTGATATATTGTCTTTTATTTGTACATGGTGCATAGGCATAGTAGTGAACACAAGAATAAATGTGAATATTTAACAGAAAAATACTTGGCTCTATTTGAATGTGTGTTACTTGAAGGGTATAAAACTTTTAATAACTCCTGGAGGTTAGCATCAGTCATACTGATGGATAGCAAAAAAAGTTTTCTAACTTAAAACAGTTTTATAATGATGTAGTCTAATGATTAACACTGGTAACAGAATTGATAACCTACCTAAAAATTCTGGCTGTGGCCATTTATATTCCCTTAGCACTCAAGTTTTGGGAAAAGGCATGACACCACTTCTCTCTGCATTCTATATTTGCATTAAATGTAGCTGTGTGATAGTATAATGGTTATTTGCATTGAAAATATTATTGGTAACCTAGATTAGAATTCCAGCAAACTCTGCATGAATGTCTTTGCAAAAGGCATGAATTCACTTCTCCCTCCATGTTGCAAGATTATTTATGTCCTAATGGTTTTTGAAAAAGAGAGTTGGTAATAAGCATTTTGGTAAACCACTGTCCCATAACAACTCTACCACCCAATAAAAAGCTGTCTATTGTTAACCTTGAAAAGGGCCAGTCAAAGCTTACATCCAAATCATGTTGAAACACCAGTTAAGTAATATTGAAGCTAGTCAGTAATTAGATGGGTGACCACATGGAAATACCAGGTGCTGTATTGGATGTGTATGTAGTGTAATGGATAATGGCTTGGAATTGTTATTCAGAGAGCTGAGTTCCAATTCCTGTTGGGTTCGTTATATTCACTTATGCACAAATTCTCTTGGGAAAGATATGAATCCACCTCTTCTCTACCTGCCCCAGCTATGGGTTAAATAGTAAGAGTTGTATCAATAAATCATTATTATCTCCTAAAAAAGAATTTTTACAATCTAAAAATATTCTCTTGCTTTAAATAACCTGCAAAGGGTTGATAAGTCATAGAAAACCAATCAATCAAACAATAAAGAGCCAGTCAGTCATATTGCTTCTTGCAAAGGGTCTATCTGATACACTTTAGCAGAAATGATAGAACTTGAAATTTTAAATCAGAAAGAAAAACAATGGAGGCTTGTATAAATGATAACAAGTATAATAAAAATACAATTCAATACAAAAATAAACACTGGAAATACAGGAACACTATTAATTTTCTGGCACCCTTGGTTCCAGAACTGTGCTGGATTATCCATTTTGCCAGACCAAAAGGAGTCATGTAATAACAAACAGTACATTTCTGAATCACTAATCTCATATCTCAATTCCAGGTCTGCATAATTAAAAAATGTGAAGGGCCATATTGATTGAAATATTTGGCCATGTGTTGCAAGAGGATAATTTTAGAGTACTGTGTACAAGATAGAAATAGATTATATAGAGTGTGGGATGGCAAGAAAATTCTTTCTTTTTCTACAGAGTTAAAAGGATTAATTTGATACAAAGATGGTGAAATAATCGTTGAATAGAGTCATGCTTCCACAAAATTGAATTTTCATACATGATCAGTCATCAAATTTATTTTGATGAAAGCAAAAAGAAATTACTATTTTGAAAACCCCTTGCAGGCTACATCAGGTAGTCATATGGGCCACATGTGGCTCACAGGCCGTATTTTTTGCAGGTCTGCTCACACATTTATATTAAAATTATGCTGCACATAATGCGACCTGTGGCTAGCTGGTGAATTAATCTGGCAATTGTGTGAAATTTAAAATGCTTACTTGCAATTCCATCCAGTTTAAAAGAGGTACCAGCCCATCCAGTTGATGGAAAACTGATGGTGTACAATTTATTACAATAAAATAGATTGATCTTTGATTACATAAACATTACCATTTGCATTGTAGCATATTACCATCTTATAGATTATCATACAAGACTTAAGTCTTAGAGTATTTACTAAGCTTATGTTATTATTAGTCTGGCACAAAAGCCACTTTCAATTCAGTGAGAATCAAAAACTCAGTACACTATTAAACTAATCTATAAGACAAATCTTTATATTAAGATGATAGCACTAATACAAAGTTGCCAGTAGCTATTTGTAAGTAATGGTTGATTGATTTGTTTTTTACAGCTTATCAATGCTTTGCAGGTTATTTAAAGCCAGAAAATATTTTTAGATTGTAAGAATTTTTTGAGATAATAATGATTTGCTAACACAAGTCCTACTAATTAACTCATATCTGGGGGAGAAGAGGTGGATTCATACCACTCCCAAGGGTATTTGTACATAAATGAATATAACAAACCTAACTAGAACTCAACTCTCCAATTTCCAATTCGAAGGTGTGGTCCATTACATCACTCCCACATTCAAGCTTACAGCACCTGGTATTCTTGACCAGTTACCCATCTAGGTACTGACCAGACTTGACATTGCTTAACTTTGAGGATTATATGAGAACCAGTGTTTAAACATATGGATGTAAGCCTTGTAAGTAATGAGACAGGCAGGTGAGGTTAATGAATGTAAAGGAAAGGATAAGGAAGAGTAAGAGTAAAGAAAAGGAGGGATCAGCTGATGCACACACATATGCACACTCTCACACATTAATTTGAATTTTATATTTGTGATTATTTCTTTAACTGGTAACGGTTATAAAACTACTGCTTCTTTTCATTATGAAATAAAATGGAAAAGTTGTGTTCTTAGTGAGACATTATCATTCTTATCTGTTACTTTATTGAAATTCTGTTTTGCTGTTACAAAACAGAAAAGTATTATGCACATGCACACATTTGTGTATGGATATATATTGATAAGTGGTTAGGTTGAAAAAAGAATGTTTTTGTTAATTTAGTAATTATGCATCATCACAAACAAGAATGTTTAGGAAGTATGTCAATTAAAAAATTGTCTTTTTAGAACATAAAAATAACTCAACCTTCTTCATTAAACTGATTTTATGGAATTTTTGAAAATTTTAGTCATTTCACTAAGAAAAGCAATAATTTGTAGTTTTACTTTATATGATTCAGATTAAGCATTATCACCAGTGAGATAATTGTTTATTACTGAGAGAATAAATAGCAGAAATGAAGGGACAAGAATTATAATGACAAATAAATTTATTGTTATTTTCATGTGTTAAAAAATAGTCTGCCCTTGACTGGGTTGTAATGATAATGACTAAACCAATGTTCAGTAGAGACTTCCTAAATATTTCAGGATGATGCATTTAAAAGTTGTAATTTTATGAATGATCTTAAATTCAATGAAGAGGAGCTGGTGGGATATTATAAACAAATTTTGACAAAACAAGAAAATTGAAAAGAAAGGAAAACGGAATAAATTAAAATAACAGCTTTTATACAAAAGTCATACAATATTGTTCTTTTATCCTGAGTGAGGGATGCCAGCTTATTGAAAAAGTAGTAACAATTTAATAGCGAAGCACACACATATTTTTTTCATTCTTATCTGTGGAAGTCTATCTAAAGATGATGAAATGCGTAATCAAGTCATTAAAACAGTTTTCCAATTTTATGAATGTAGATTTGGCTGTTTGTTTTTCAGTTAAGCCAATTAACAAAGAACATGTATTTTTGGAAATCAACTGGTATAGCTAACAGTCAATCATTTCTAAGATTAGGTTGATGATTGCTGTTTTTAGTTGTTGTAGAGTAGTTTCACAGTGGAGGCTTGTATTTGTACTAAGTCGGTCCTAAAATAGGTTTGACGTACAAATAGGTATAACGCAGAGAAATCTAGTGGTGGTCGCTGATACTTTTAGTATCCGACTAACGGTCATCCGGCATCGACTGACTGACCAACTTACAACTTACTTGTTACTCTTACTATTCCTACTTATTATAGGTGGGAGAGTCTATTAACTATAGAATAGGTGTGTTCCACTATAACATTAGTACAATTTGATATTAGTTGATAGGATTCTAGGGCCAGTTCAAGATAGCAAAAAAATAATTGGTTGAAAAATATATTTTAGTGTGGAATTTTGATTGATGCATTTTTAGAGGTTGTTATCATATTTGTATGACCAGGTGCTGTGACCTCTGTGTATATATGCACCTTCCCAAATGAAGCTAAGTTAGGAAATAGTTTGTGAACAAGAGTGGATGTTGAGTGCCCTTGGTAGTATTAATCAAGTATAGCACAGGAACTTGTGAACAAATAAAAAATAAAATAGATTCTAGAATTAATAATAACAAGTATTTATTTACAATGAAGTACATTGTTGAGGTGGTTATCCATTTGATGCTAAAAATAAAATTAATGTACCAGAATGTTTGTTAGCAAGAATAACATTATAATGTTTGAAATATAGAATGTGATATGACAGTTTCATGTTTGCAGAGTTGTATATCGGTACTTTCCTACTATCAATACCTAATTTCTTTTACTAAAGGATTAAATGAGTCACTTTTGGAAACATTAAAAATATTCTGGCCTACAGAATCTCCATTCTAATTAATTTATTGTTGTTTTGAAAAATGAACATTTTGTTTTACATTTTTTATTTAATGAGCTTATCTAATTATTTAGTAATGAAAAAAAATTGGCAGTCAACAATAGGAAAATTACTGTATATGAAAGGAAATTTATAACTAACGTATATCTTAGAGGAATATCTGCCTGTGACTGATTTAAGGTGAGTTAATCTTGGTAACTCCATGAGATCGCTAAAAAAAGAACATAGCATGATGAAAAAGACGCCAAACTTGACGAAAACAAAATTTTATCGTCTAAATGTTTATGTTATTATTAAGAGGAAAGACCAAAGTTTTTTTTAATTATTTTTTAAAATTTTTCCTTTTTTTTTTTTTTTTTAGAACATTTTAAATTTTGATTAAAAAAACCTTGTTTCTCTTTGTATCACTGGATCTAGTAAAATAACATATACAATTTTAGCACGTTTTTGTATGACACATTAATTTGGAAAATCTTGCAAAAATAAAAATAATTGTCGGATGTTAATGAAACTTTCAGAAACTATTCATAGATAATGGAAATTATTATAAATATGTTTTTTTTTATTAAAGTCAGGCAGAAATACATTTTTTTTATTTTTATTACCCCCTCCATAACTAATTTTATTAAAACTCTAGAAATTTGATCGAATACAGTTTAGTGTTTAAATTAGTTAAAAGCACAAGGCTTTGAGGAATGCAAATCATGTTTTTTTTAATTGGACCCCCCCCCACTACCTGAAAATCAGCTCTGAATTGTAACATACAAAACTCAATAAAACAAAGATATTATTTAATTTCAAATGCTTTTATTTGCTTTTAGTTGTTTTTATGAATATGGACAATATTTTCTGAAAGCAAAAAATTTTTTGATGAAAAATGAATTTATAATACATTTGTTATTTCTTTAATTATAATAGATTTTTACATTTAAGTTGTTAAAATATTATAAAATTAGTTAAAAGCCGCATCAACTTTTGTAAAGGTCCTTATGAGATAGATCTTTTTTTTACCACATTGTAAATTGTATAGTTTTGACTAATCAGAAAACCAGCAGTAATTAAGAAATGTAATTTTGTGTTTATAACCGGGCTGTAATTATAAAGTACAGAAGACCAACCAGAATACAATTAAGTTACGTTATTTGAGTTAAGCATTGTTCTCCGCTGTTAAAGTCTTTACTTTTGCGAAACATGTGTGGAGAAGTAAATTTGATTTTTCAATTTCAACTGAAAAGGGTACCTACAAGTATCAGTATCATCTTAGGAAATTTATATGATCTTATTTTTATATTAATCTCAGCTATGACATTTTTCCGTAAATGAAATATCAAAATTAATAATTTTATGTACACTTCTGATAAGATTTCATAAGAAAGGTACCTATAAATTAATTAGATACCTTTTTTTATGAAATTTAATGTCACTCTTAACAGTCTTATTTTAATTTCTTTAGAATATATTTCCCATAAAGCATCGTAAACGTAAAGGTGAAAGCTAAGTACAAAAAAAAAATTAGAGCACTGAAAGTTTTCCTTAAAAATAACGAGGTAAATAATTTGTTCACTTAAATCTAAATAATTTCACTTCTCTCCTTCTGTAGAACAAATTATCCTCATGTAATCCGTCAATATGTCATTCATCACCTGTCAAGTGATGTGAAAGGTTATGACCTGCTTTGTTTTATTTTCAAACTACATCTTTTCAGTGCAGAAGCTAAGTTAAACTTGGTTCAAAATATTTCAAATAAACATTATAATTTCTGATTTTCTTAAAATAAGTTTTGAAAAAAGGATAATTGATTTTTAAAAGAATTTCAAACAGATTTTCATTTTTTTATAAAATGGAAAAAAAAATGGTTGCCATGATTGATTATCTGTCAATTTTGCTGACACAAAAAACAAGATTTTTAATGAAAATTTCAGATGTGCTAGGACCGATTAAAAAATGTAAAAAAATACCCCCAAAATACTTTGATCTTTCCTCTTAATAACAAACATTTAGACAATAAAATTTTGTTTTTGTCAAGTTTGTCATCTTTTTCATCATGCTATGCTCTTTTTTAGCGATCTCATGGAGGTACCTAAGTTAATCTACTCTGTTATGCATCTGTATTTAACCTTTAGCACTACATTATTAATATTTCTTCCCTTTCTTTTTCAAGGCATTTCAGTTGCAGTAACCTTATTGCTAAT
This sequence comes from Acanthosepion pharaonis, assembly GCA_903632075.3. Classification (NCBI taxonomy): domain Eukaryota; kingdom Metazoa; phylum Mollusca; class Cephalopoda; order Sepiida; family Sepiidae; genus Acanthosepion; species Acanthosepion pharaonis. The sequence goes on along the minus strand of CAHIKZ030000914.1, from coordinate 412,965 downwards.
TTCACTCAAAAGTGTTTTCTGCAGGATATGACAAAACAACTACAAAATTCAAACAAATTCAAATTCAAATTCAAGGATCAGAGTCACCTTCCGTGGCAGGATAAACTTTTTGTACAGCAAATGAAGTCACATACAGAGTGATAAAGGTTTAGTACTAGAGAGTGACTCTTGCAAAGAGGTTAGAATCTAGATTCAGAAATATCATATTCTGATAGCTTGTAAAATGTTTGGTGTTTTTTTTTTCAGCTAAAATTTGCTTAATGATGCCTTTCAGGATGCAAATGTTTTGAATGAAAAGAAGTGAATCATCACTTACTGTTTGAAGTTTGACTCATGAAGTAACCACAACTGTTACATTTTTTTGTAAAATAAGAAGACCTTTAGTGGTGTTAAGACTTAGTCTTGGCGGGAAGATGTGGAGAATTCTATTATACATATTCATATACAGATATTTAAGTAGGAGATTTGAAATTCATGCCATCCTCACCAATGGAATAGTAGTTCTATTGGTAAGTGAAATTAATTAAGCATTGCAGCGTATCAAAAGTTTATAAATGAGTTCCCTGAATGAAGCCTATAACAAAAATATAAACAAAACAGTTGAATTTAAATGGTCTACATTAAATTTAGAATTTTTCTTAACTGGTAAAATTCACAAATAGGAAAAATTATAATTAAATAAATCATTAAATTTGTTTCTCATAAAACAGCTTATATTTAATTTATTTTAAATAATGAATAAAAAAAAAACTAAAAAAAGTTACCTTCCTTGTGAAAAAGATACTCTTCAATATATATTTTTTTAAATGTTTTGAATTTGATTAACAATGATTATATTTCTTGTGGCAAGCCTTACTAACTTAATATTCAGTCAGTAAAATTTTATATTTTATTACCAGGCTTTTAACGAGTTTATAGAATGGAACTTCTAACTACAGCCTAATTACGAAAATGTATTCTATATGGTTATATATGTGGAAGTCAATGATAAAGAGTTTACACCGGTAAATCTGTTCTGCGTTCGTTTATTAGTTTCACGGTTTAATTTATGTTTGGCTGTGCTTATTAAAAACAGATGCTCGTCCAAATTTGCGCAAATAATTGAAAACAAAATAAGATATAAATCTGTCACTTTCATGCTCTCGTAGTCCCTGAATTTGAGCATCAAAAGATTGAAAAAAAAAATTTTAAAAATAGGAGTTTATACGAACTGCTATTCTGGAATGATAAAGTAGTTCAAACTCAAACGTCATATGATTAGTTTTGCCTTCACCACATAAGAAGGAAGATGTCGTACGAAGTATCTTTGACCATTGTGACACTTTTTTGGTTTGTTGTTGGAGGTGTGTTACCAGTGGGGGTGCATGTTTGCATGCGAACTTCTCCCCACAAAGGGTAAATATTAAACACTTGTAAAACATTTTCTCATTCATCATCATACTTCCTTCTTTTTTTCTTATACACAAGTTCCGCCTACATTAATTTGATTGTCTTCTTGTGTAACAAAATGTTATTTTGGTCTGCTGTGAATTCTTTTTCGTCATTATTCATATATGGACAAAACTGTTTCTTTCATAATTTAAAATGCTTGTTATACTAAGGTTTTCAACAAAAGATTACCGTAAGTTTTTAATAAAAATTGATTCTAATTTTTAATCCTATATTAAAATAAACTTGAATCTTATATAGTACTTTTTTTAAAACCCCATTCAGCCGAAAATGAAAATTTATTTTTATTCTCTGGGCAGAAAAAAAAAAGATGTCAGTCATAATTTAATGTAAATTTTTTTCTTTTTAATTTTAAATTAACACTAGGTGTTAAATACGTTGAGCAATTTAAACAAAAACAAATCTTTTTTTTAAATTTTTACTTGGATTATTTTAACTTAAAGTATATTTAAATAAAATTAAAAAAAAGTTAAAATTTTGAACTTAAGAAAGCCACTTGATTTTTAAAATGTTTAATAATGTTTATTGCAATTTTCTGAGACAGAACTTCTAAAAAGCCTTAAATTTTGTAATGAAACACTCCATCGGTTTTTTAATTCTTTTCTTTGGTTCAAAAGGTCAAACATAAATTTTATTTGAATGAAAAAAATTCATTATTTTGAAGTAATTAATATTGGCTCACTAATTATTACAAATTAAATATAATTTAGAATTAATTGTTTAAAAAGAGTATTGTGAGTTTCTGGAATTGATGAACTCGGTTAGATAGAGCAAGCAAAGTCTAAATAAAAAAAAAATAAATAAATAAAAACATCTTTATGGCAGAGAAAAATTTCCCTACTTGATTAGTCGAATTTCAAAATTTACTTTACACACCCGTTTCTTACGTATATTCTAGATAGCAGGTCTCTAGTTAGTAATACCTAAATCTTCCCTGGATTGCTCCCAAAATAAAGTCACAAATGACCTTCGTACAGTTTTTTGAAATATGTCCACACGTACGCTCTATTTCCCCAATAGTTAATGAACATTCCTAATCCTAACAAATAATAAAAAATGGTGAAATTGACATGAGAAAAGAAAGCTGTTTTCAAAAAATCCAGATTATAATTTAGTCCATCTTCATTTTAGAGCACAAGTTTATTGAGACGATTTTTAAAAAGATATATTGTTTACATTTCGAATTTCATTTATTTCACCCCCCAAAGTTCTTAGGTGTGAAGACAAATTCTTTTTTTCTAACATTAAAACTTCATACCGAAATAAATAAATGAAAAAAAAAAATTAAAATAACTGAAATTTTGTAATTTCAGAACCTATGAGAATTTTTTTTTTTTTTTATGGGAATCTAAGAGTTTAGCGCCCGAAACTTTTTTTGCTGTAATTATGTTTCTAAAAAAATCCTGTAAGTTCATCCTGTTCACGTCTGATTTTTGCAGAGCAAACATTATGCGTTACACCTACAAGAATTTATGATTATTTTTCTATAAATAATGGAAAAAATTAGTCAAACAAAATTCAGCTTACAATAAAAAATGGCACCACAATCAGTTAAAGAGGAAAATTAATGAAATATATAGACTTGATAGACGAGTTTGACTTCCATCTGTTACAAGTTTCATTCTTTTGTTTATAGCTTTCATTTACATAACAAAGTCAGAAGCAACAGTTATTTTTTGTAGGCATGATTGATTAGCTATCAGTATTCTCACCTGTATGCATCACTTCATACAAATAATAATTCAAATAAAAATATTATTTGAAGATATTGAGGCAATGGGATATCTTGGGCAATATATAGAATTTACTTTTTAAATTAATATTGACAAACGATTTTAATTTATTTACAGCAGGTTACTATTAGAAATAAGCATCACTATAGGTTTCTAAGAAAAATGAAAATATTTTTATTCACGTTATTTATGTTTCATAAGTTCATTCAATAAATTGATCAGAAATAGTAATCGGAAATGTGAATAAATTAGGTATTATGGGGTTATATTTCTAAGGTAATTTGATAAAATGGTTTAAATCTGAAAATACCATGTCATTGCAGAGAATGACAATTTTCCATTAAGCACTATGATAAACATGTAAATCACAAATAATGTGAAAGATAAGAAGACCGTTGTTACAAAACCTGTCCAGTGATCTAAATATGAATAAATCTTATCCAGAAATTGTTTAAAAGCTTAAGATTAAAATACAATAACAATTATTTCATGGTTCCTTGAATTAAGTTTATTTCTACATGTGAGTGTAGAAACAAAAATAATCTAATAATAAGCTTTCTTTTGGCAATAGTGTAAAATTCATTTGAAAGGTGATGAAACACCATAAAATAAAGATGAATTATACAGCATAAGTTAATAGAAATGAAAACCTATCAAGGCACAACCTTACTAAGATTAATATATAAGTTTAATCACACACACACACACACACACATAAAATGACTGATGCATTTCATGGAATACAAGAAAATGAGTTAGATGCTTAAATTCTTTTGCTAAGGTTCCATTCAATAAGAACAGTTGAAAGAATTGGTAACAATTTTTTTCTTTTTTTCAGTTCTGATGTTCCCTTTGAATTGGCGACAAAAAAAAAATAAATATCCAACAATTATTTATATATTCCATCTTATGTACAGGGGTAGCAGAAATACTTCTTATTAATGGTAAGGCAGCTAGATGAAATCCCCATTGTCACTGTTTTACCATTATATGGGAGGTATTTCTGCCACACACACACATTTATTTATATATATATATATATATATATATATATATATATATATATATATATATATATATATATATATATAGTCTCAGCGAGAGATAACTGTTTTTTTGTTTTTTACCCAAGTGTCACTCAATGTAATGTTATTGAATGAGGTTTTATGGATACAAGAGAAGAGTTTAAGAAGTGTATATTATGAGGATATATAAGATAGATAATGGTTGACCCGAGACTTCCAGAAATTAAGATAGTAGTGATGGAGGAAGTATCTTGTTCCACAAAGTACTTCTTGGGAAGAACCTGCCTAAATGGAAATTCCTCCTTATGAATGGAATACAAAGAGGAAGATGGTTCACCCTTGTCTGTATGTCAGGTCTTAGCTGTAAAAGCCTGAACTGATGGAACTAAGGAATGTAGCTAATCATTCACTTTTTTTTTCATTTTAACTTTTATAATCAATTTAACAGTGAAAATCATCAGGTTAAGATTTACAGAAGTTTTTTTTCTTTTAATATGAAAAGGAAAATACTAGATATTAAAAGTATTCATAACTAGAAAAGATATACAAAAAAATATTAAGCATTTTCAATGAAAATAAAAATTATTTCCAAATGATTTTTTGATTTTGTTTCTAAGTAATTTTAGAAAATTCATATTCCTCACATTTACAAGCATTAATTTCTGCTTATGTAAAAACCTGAGTATCAATTAAAAATGAAGCTTTAATATTACCGAAAAAATTCTTAACACCACTTTTATAAATTTAAAATTTAAAAAGGAATTATAAAGTCAATATAAATGGAAGTTAATTTTCAAAATTGGAAATGGACAGTAGCCATTCATTCATTTTTCTTACAATCCTTGATTGACATCAATTCTTAAATACTGTTTATGATACAACAGTATTTTTGATTTTGCTAGATGAAGAATTGCATAAGAAAAAGTTAGATCTTTCTCTCTTCTCAAAAGAACACTTGATATAGTATTTGTAGCCTTTATTTTGAAATGGAGTATTTTCATGATTGTACATCTATTTTTTTTTTTTTTTTTTTTTGACAAATTTACCTTTATATCTATATATCTATAGCCATTCTTTTCTTCAGCCAAACTAAATCACAGGAATTTGAAACCAAGAAATAGCTCAAAATCTGACTGGAAACTCCCAGAAATGTAATGAGAAAAAAGTCATAAATAAAAAAAATAACGTTTAAAAATATTTAATCACAAAATATGAAACAACTTTGAGTATTTTTCTTATAAGGTGGTCAACAATGTAATTTACAATAAAATCTGATCAAGAGTCAGTAGTATAAAGATTTAGTATAAAGAACCTTGTTTGATCAAAATGGTATAGCTGCTGAGGTTCAAAATGGAATTTTTTTTTTTGTTTTTTTTTTCAATCTCAAATGATGATTGAAAATAGATTGATTGAAATTTTATAATAGGAAGATGAAGCAATTAACCTGAAAGTAAAATTAAAAAAAATGTAGTGTGGCCATAGGAATCAACATTGCATAGTAACTGTAACTAGTCAAAAAATTTCTTTTGTAGGTAAATGAAATTAGACATAATTTTACAAGTTGCCGGGACTTATTCTCATTTGTGTTGGATTTTATTATTGTTTCTTTAAAAAAAGAAAAATATCCCAATCATTTGCCTTAGTGACTTTTTCAAAAACATTTGAGTGTTATATTCTCAGCTAAATGTTGAATCCTCCTCTCTCATCCCCCCTCCCCAAAACAATAAAAGGAAATATTTAAAATGTTAAATTCTGGATCTTGACAAGGAAAGTTATTTCTTTTGATAGATTACAGTTGTTTCCAGCAGGTTTATTACTAATAGAAATTATTGAAAATTCTTATTTAAAATAATTGCTTATAAGAACAATTTAGACATGACTCCATTTCTCTTTTTGTAGGCTCATACAAACTATGCTGGTTTTAACTGCAGTTTGCTGTTATGTATTGTAAGTATTTAACTTTCTGTTTTAGTATACAAAAAAATATTTGGTGTGTTTTTGGGAATGGCCTTTAAAATTTCTGTTGGAAATTATGAAACATTGAGTAAATAGCTAAATTTCTTCATAACATGACTATTTTTTTTAATTCAATTTACCTGTAAATAATCTTTACAGTATATGTGTACATTTGGGCAATACTTAAATTAATTTGTCTGCTTCCCACCATAAAAGAATTTTATTTTTGTAGATTAGCATTTATTAAACCCTCTTCAACTCATGGTATTTGTCAGAATTGAAAAATATTTGATTTTTCTTAACATAAGAAGGAATGTCCTGTTCATAATGTAAATACAATGTCAAATTGATCCCTGTTATCTGTACTTTGTGTTTACTTACAAATGTCAAGTTTGAAACTACTTATGTCATTAATAACTGCATGTTATTATGAATTGAAAATAAAGACATCAGTATTATATAGTTGGGCAGATTGATTTTTCACATTTTTTAGAAAATCAACATTACATTTGGTATGAATGCTGGAGTTTGATGTGATAAATACTGACACCAAAAATTAGACTCATAGCTTTTACCAATTTTCGAGCATTTAGTTTTAAATATGGTCTGAAAAAAATGTACATAAATACCTAATTTCCAGGTTTTTGCTTACATATTTCAAAATTTTACTATTTCAAGAATAAATCCAAATAAAGTTAATTTTTTGTATTAGATACATTAAATGGAAAATATAGCAGAATTCTAATTATGAATCGCCACAAGTAAAATATGCAGTTTTTTTTTTTTTTTTTTTTTTTTTTTTACTGTATTCAATAAGTAAAAATTGTTAAAAAAAACAAAACTTGTAAAATATTACAGGAAAAAGCTACTGAGTGAATAATATGTTAGATCATAATTAGTACAAACAAAAAAATAGATAAGTGTAATGACACCATAATACAAATTAAAAGGCAGTGTTTTAAATTTGCATTGTTTATTGAAAATCACACTAAACTACTGCACTGTATAACATATTACATCATGATATAGGTAAATTGTTCAGTATAATTTCCCTTTGAAATAAATGAAGATCTTATTTGATGGCACAATGATTTAGTAATAATGTGCTTGTGCCATTCATCTTTGTAAAGATTCAGTAAATTCACTGATAACCAGAAACAATTTTGAACTTAACCTTTTAAACTCATTTTCTCAAAAAATGGTAACAATTTGTAAAAAATCTTTTGTGCTGTATTTATCATATCAAACCACAAATTTCAAATTGAGTGCAATACCATGGTTCCAAAATCGACCTGTTCTATTATACAGTTATCAATGTCATAAGCACAGTTTCAAACTTGACATCTGTAAATAAAAACTAAGTACACTTAACCGGAATTTTAAACAAACAATAAATTGCCTCTACTTGTCCTCATCAGTAGAACCAAATATATTTGCATGAAAATTAATTTGTGTTTTCATGTTTTTCAGTTGGCTGTGCACTTTCTTATCTCAGTTGAATCCTTTGTTTGGTCCACAATTGGAGAGTGGGGTCATAAGATTCTTGCAGATGGAATGGGATAAGGTAAAAAGCACAAATATATATTGAAGTGTTGAGAAATTTTAGAATGTTTTGACTGTACACTCATCTAATAGTAAAAATGAAATTCATTAAATTTCTTTGACTGGTACCAGAATCCAAGATATCATGAATACCACGGTACTTTGATTCTGTCATTATACCATCACCCTGTTTGTAAATCTGATATTTTCTTTCACCTATACTAAAATATTTTAAGGTGATTTTAGTGAAATGTAACCTTTTTATTTGAATGAATCATGCAGCCATGTACTTGTGACAACCCTTTAAGGTACTGGATTCATGGCTTGTGTATGGCATCAGTTTTTTTTTTTTCTTTAAATTTCAGTAAGTACCCAGGTACTAAAATTGTGATACTAAATGGTCTTTTGCGTATTTTGACTAGGTACCCATTTACCAATTTTCTAGTGTCCACTTAATTTTTATTTTAATCATGGTTTTGGTTCAGAGGAGGGAGTTACTTCAAAATTACTTGGTGTAATGCTGGAGTGTTGCCCCCCTCCCCGCTTTTTTCATGAAAGTACAGAAGGTACTTTCATTTAAGTAATTTTTCATGTATTTTGTAAGAACTTGAGATAATGCATTACTTGTATTTCAAAAATATAAATTGAAAATCACAAGTTAAAATTAAAAAAGTACAAGCTTATTTACTAGAACATTTCCACAATGATCAAGTAATGTGGACTTTGATCATAGGACATTTTAATGTAAGAAAATGTGTAATAATCAGAAGACATTTGAAAAATGGAAAATGCAGTTTCAGCATTTTTTTGAGAAAAAATTACAATTGCTGGTATCTAGGAATTAAAAAAAAAATTTATTATTGATATGAAAAAACTGTATTCTTTGAACGTTGCCTCTTTACAAAATATCAGGAAGTAAGAGACCACAATATGGTTGACCTGAAAAAACTGTTTACCCATTTCACATCCAAAGGAAATAATTAATCAAAAGGATTTGAGACTATTGACCAATGTCTGCTGTTCATGTTGTAACGGCTTCAGAATCAGATTTATGGTTCACGGTATCCAATTGTAACTCTATACCCTCCCTCGTTGTCCAAGACGTCTAGTACTGTGGCTAATCGATGACATGATCTCTTCGATCCTGATCTGCCCTATCCCACGTTGTAATTGGTTGATCATAAAGAGGCCAAGACCGATTTGTCGCAGGCATCCTCGTGTTGGGCTGGTCTAAGCAGAGCAAAGTCATACAGTAAAATAGGAGAAAAACAAAACTCAAAATAGTATAAAAAATGTTTATGTTGAGTACCTCATACAATGGTTTGTTAATAGTTGTTAGGGTCTAGGTGTTAGCATTCAGGTGTTTGTTGACCCAGCCCATTCTTAAATCAGATGCAACTCTTGGTTAAGCTGGTAAGGTTTGGCTTGCAGAGTTAGTGAAGTTTGTTTATCTGATTGGTAAATTTGGCTCAAGGCTGATGTCTGAGGTTCGCGTTGACAGATATTCACATGCGTTGTCTCCCACTCAGTGACTGGAATGGAGTCTTGAGGTGATCTCTCTTCTGTCTCACTGAATTTGCTTCATGCATTTGTATTTATTGATGTCTGCCAAAAACTGGTGCAGGCTGGGGAGGTGATGCAGTTGGGGAATTTGTATTTACTCCACCTGTCATCTTCCATGTTTTTGGTCCTGAGAAATTAATTATTTCTCAATTTAGAAGTCTCCACCCCTTTTCTCAGGCTGTAGGCATTATTCCTCCCTTTAGCATCCCTAACCAATGCTCCTCACTGGGTGTGGGTAGCTCCTTCACCCTCCTTGGTTTCTTGGCTGTGTCTGCTAACCTTCAGTGAGTGCCGGCAGCTCCTCCTTCCTTGATCACTCTTCTGCACCTGTCACCTCCACCATTCAGTGAAAACTAATTTAAAAAAAAAATTATTGTTCAAAATGCTATCACCTCATAAGTGAATTGACACCATTGTTGATTTCTTTTTCCTGGTCTGAAAGTTGAATAAACAATTGGCCTTCTTGGCCCTCGACCCAGACATTTTCCCAGGTAAAATCTTGCAACTTACATTATGGTGACAATTGTTTGGTTGAATGTAAAGATATCGCTGTGTGTTTTTATTAAAAAAAAAAAAATTAAGTCAGGTAGTTATTGTTTTCAATCCTGACATCTCTGCAGAAAGATTTTATTTCTTTCCCATCCAAAATTGGATACTGGACACCTGGCTCTCATGTACTTTGGTTTGCTTAACCTTTTTACCTCTGGCATTTAAAATTTTATCCAATTCTCCTCATCTCAATTCCACAGACCTGTTCATAGTGGGATTATCTATCAATTGCCAACAGCTTACCTGTTGTACAAATTAAGTATTGTTCTTAGCCGGCCACTTGGTTCATTTTAGAATTTTTGATTCTCCGGGAATGAATTGTTATCAGTCTATTGTTCTTGATATTCATTTAACCCTTTTCATGGTAGTTTATTTATCAATATTTCATTTTTGTTTGATCTTCAAAGTCCTTATTATTAATTACCAGCAACCCAAATATTATTACAATATAAATGCTTTAAAGATTATATATTTGATATGTTTTGCAATCTTAACAGAAATAAAAATAACAATACAGGCTGTCGCATTACAGTAGATAAAATATTGCTTTTTCTAGCTGTTCCTAGTAATACAAATACAAGTTTGCATATGGTTGTGGTCTGAAAAATTCTTGAAACTGCTTAAAATAGAACTGTGCCTCCTACACTATAGATTCACTTTTTTTTCTTTCTCCTAATTTCACCTCCAACCTTCCACAAGGAAAACATTACCATTAATATGTGGTTGTTTCTATAGGATTTATTTCCTTTATTCTGATTGATAAACAACAGAAATTAAGAACATGGAAATTTTTGTTATTTTTGAATACATAGGTAAAAATAATTTCAAGCTTTTAATATACACTACCCTGCTACTAAACCTCATGTCTTGGATTATGTTACCAGCTTGTTATGGAGTGATTTCACAGTGGAGGCTTGTATTTGTACTGTCGGTCCTAAAATAGGTTCCACATACAAAACGTTAGGAACTTCTGTGACGTCACCCTGTCTGTCTCCGCGCCGTCGCCGTCCTATCCTGTCCTGTGACGACCAATGTGACTTGGTATTGGTCGTGGCACCAAATGTGACGTTCTAACCTTTTGCTGATTCGGATGGGAATCTGGTTAGATTCGGCATCAGCCTTGTCGCTCCCAGCTCGCCTCCAACGCCTGGTTACCAAAGTAACTGTTTTGATTTCTAGTCTAACCTACCCACGCCAGGATTTGATCTTAGGTAGACTAAATCAATCAGTCGCCGGGCTGTAATGCAAGTCGAGTCTGAACAAGGGTAATACCGCACAAGTATATGTAAAAGAAAATAAAGTAATAACTCGAAAAGTTCAAATGTGTTAAAAAAGGATAACAATATTTTATAACTGGTTGCTGAATACAGGACTGCGTCTTCCTCCCAACCCGCTTATATGGATTCGTGACACTTTACGTTTGTTAGGCGAGTCTTAACATCTTAAATTGTTCTTTTAAGAAACTGGTTTTGGTGTATCTTCAGGCGATATTCGTAAAACTTGTTTTGGTGGTGTGAGTCTAAGTCGTTCTTCAAAAATAAATTGTTCTTGGTTAGAAGTTGAGGTCGAGAATACGTGGATCTTAAGTCAGCTTTCTGTGAACCGGTCTCAGAGCTCACAGCTCAATTTGCAACTGCTTGCCCGTCTGTCTCCAACCCCAGCTGCCGTCCACTCGCTGCGACTCTGCTTATATGGATGCCGACCTAAACCGGGGTGGGCCTGTCAGGGTCTGAGGTTCCTTGATAATTCTAAATCCGCATTAAGAATTTTCTTTGTTTTCGGTCAGGAAAATTTATTACTTTATTATCAGTGCGTCAACAGGTTTCCCCTCTATCTCACAGTGGCAACTCACACCAATCCCTTCAGGGGGTGTCAACAGGCCTCCCCTCCTTCTTTATAGTTTACCTTCGCCTACCGCTCACGTCACCCTTCAGCCAATGAATGCTAAACAGCGTGGGTGTTTGCAATTATCACTCAAAGGAAAAAAAAATTATCTTCCCTTTTTTTTTCTTTTCTTCAAGGAGACCTCACACGACTCTTAGGATGGTCTCTAATCTCTATCTTAACTGAATTTCATCTGGAGTTCGTCAACGAGATTTTCGCCAATTATCTGTTCCAATAAAATAATTTTTATCATGTCCAGGTTTGGACAATAAAACGGGTGTTTTTCTTTCAAACCAATGTTATCTCCGGTTTAATCTTTTTTTCTTTCTAACTTGTGAGTGGTCCAGCGGACATTTTTCTCGGTCAGAGCGCTTGACCTGATTATCATTATCTGCCAGTTTCTGTTTCGTAGGCCACTTGACCAACCTGAAATTTTCATTATTTCCATGGGCAGATTGCTATCTTCTTTTGCCGTGTTGTAACATAAATCAAATTAAATCCAGTATCTTACTTTCTTCGCTAATGAAAATAAAATCTTTACCACTTTTCTTTGTTAGAAAAAATAACATCGCTCAGTGTCTTTTCGTGATAGCTTCTTATCACCTAAATTAATTCTCGCCTTTTTTTTTTTTTTTTTTTTTTTAACCACGCAACCCTAAATAGTGTCACACTTCATATAATAGTTATGATGCAGAGTAATCTAGTGGTGGTCGCTGATACTTTAGTATCTGACTAACGGTCATCCGGCATCGACTGACTAACCAACTCACTGAGCGACCGCGCGACTGACTTGTTACTCTTACTACTCCTACTTATTATAGGTGGGAGAGTCTCTTAACTATACAATAGGTGTGTTCCACTATAACACAGCTTCCACCTCATTGTTTACATAGGTTTTTGTGAAAGGTCAAATGTGAAGGAAGATCAAAGATTACAAAATGAATTGGTAAATTTCAACTCAATATTTGGATAAGTGTTGAGTTCAAATATTTCTTTTACAAAGTGTAAGGCAATTTAAATATAATTTCAAGCCTTATTGTTTGTAATTTTTTTAAAAAAAATATTGAATTTGTTTGATCATTAAGATATCAAGACTTGTTTATTTGATTCTGTTTTCAATGTTTTGAACTTTTTACACAATGTTTGAATAAAGTCTAACATTTAAAGTTAACAAAAGCAAATAAATTAATTTTTAAAATATCTGACAATTAAGGTTTTTTGTCTAGAATGATGTCTTTTGCTCTATTTAAATTGAAAATTTATTTTGAAAGAACTTTTTTGTATAACCTCTAAACATTTTATATTGAAATCAAAATATATTGGTCATTGTCATTCTGATATGTTGTATTTATAATAATTCATTGAATTTGTTCTTATTAAAGAATTCTTTAAAACAATACTTTGAAATTTTTTTTTATTTTATTTTAGTAAAAATTATGGCAGAAATGTAGAAATTTGCCTTTTGGGTTAGTTTTTTTATGTAAAGAAAAAGCAAGTGTTAAGATATATGGATCTCCATGTTGGCATGAATTAAGCATTTTTTTTTAATTTAAAGCAAAACTGTTCAGATTGTTTTTCATAGATAAGAACAGAATTTAATATAAAGCTTAGTATTTTTCTTATCTTTTAATAAGATTAGAATTCACTGTTTGAATAATAAGATCTGATGTTTGTTTTATTTTTCAATCTTCTTCATTGTACCTTAATATATTATTTTTCCTTTTTGATTTTTCAGAATTGAATTTTTGTTTCTGTCACTTGAACAGCAATGGTTCCACTGGTGAATCAACTACAGAAATCAGTCAGGATCCTGGAGTGTGTAATGAGTTTAGAATTGTTATTGGTGCAGGATATTTCTTCAGTCAGCTCGCTGAAGAAATACTGAATTCCTTTAGTTTAACTTGCAAAAAGAAATTGCAAATGATTGAATGAATGAGTATGAATAAACCAAATATCTTCACTTTCATTAAACCATTAAAGAGTTGTCTCCCCATCATTTCAAAAAACAACAGCCTTCCTATTACTGTTTTTACTGCCTGATTCCCCATATACTTGTAATTTTTTTTTTTTTAAATAAAGTAGTATTTGTAAAAATTCAAGGAAAAAAAATTGTCTTAATTAACTTTCACATAAATGCAATTTAATAACCATGTTCTTTGTTTGAAATGTAAAAGCATAATTTCCTTATATCTGATAAAATATTTTGGGTAGGAATTCAGTATGTTTTGCTTGTTGATCAAAACATGTCATTGATTCAGTTTCTGTTTGATTGTTTAGTATAGATAATAAAGGCGTATATTTTGATTAGACAGCAAATGTGCTTTTTAAAACCTTGTCATAAAATTCCTACAGTGAATTTTTTTTTCTTTTAACAATTATGAAAGATTTTGAAAAAAATTTAATTGAAAATTATTGATAACTTCATGAATTCTGAATAGCTTGTAAATGGCCGTTAACATGTGATTTAAACATCTTTTTTTTCTATATTTGAAATGATTTTAAATTCATCAAAAAATGTAAATTAGAAAAATATTTGGTTACTAGCAATAGCCTTTTGTTTTCATCTAAAACACTTTTTGATTGTTTAGTATACCAACAAAGAAACAATTAAACATTAAGTGTCATGTTGATATTTCTATTTTCTTTTTCCACTTTAGATGAATTCTTCATTCATAAAATCTTATGTTTTTGAATTTCTTGGAAATGTTATAAATAGCTTTTGTCCATTGTTGAAAATTCTACTTGCAACAATTGCGAATGCTATTCATAGTCTGAGTCCTAAATGAAGAATATTTCTTAGAATAATAGTAATATTTATTAGTTATCATTATCAGTTATTAGAGGGAAAACTAAATTAATTTTTGATTAGTTTATTTTTATCCTGTAAATCTTTTTTTTTTTTTTTTTTTTTTCCATACTGGTTATTTAGAGATTAGAATATAAAGATAGGAACTTTTTTTTTCATTATTATTAAACGAAGTGTGGTGGGGGTAACAATGAAATGATAAAAAAAATGTTACCTAGTCAAAAATTGATAATAGAAAAATACTTGAGTAATTCAGGTAATGGACCATTCTGTAAAAATTTTTTTTTTTTTTTTACAAACCGGAGGAGACTTGAATTTGGCTGTATAAAAGTGTGACAAACTGCTATTTTATTTTTTTTCTAATGATGTTGGGGAAAGACTTAAATATTTGATTTCTGATTAAATCTTGTTTAAGGATCGTACTGTTTTTTTGTTTGCCACATTTATTTATGTGCAGACTTTCAGGAGTTTTTTTTCCCTTTAACTGATCTGTATATTCTCTTTGTATTGTTTCTGCTATGTGTGTATATATGTGAATTAAACTATAGGTCAGTTAATAAACAGTTGAATAAAACATGACTTCAATTCGTTATTTATTTATTTATTTATTTTTTTTTTTAACCTTAAACTCCATCACAACCTCATCCCCACTCTTCATGCAGAAAAAATATATATAAATATTTGGAAACCTTACAGATGAATACTTTTCTAATTCCGTTTGTACAATAATTGACCAGAATTTACATTATATAAAGAGTTGAATTGGTCACTTATTGTGGAACAGATGTAATATTTTTTATTTGTTGAGTTGTTACCAAGGCATGAAGCTTAGATTTATGGAGAGAATCTTTTGTGCATACTGCATTGTTATAAAGCAAGAATAGCATGAAAAATATTTTATTTGATGGCATGTAAAAACCCTGCCTACTTTTTTTTTTCTTCTTCAGATATATCTCCCAGGTCATCTAGGTGAAGTTGAGGTATCTGGTAGGTTAATGTTATCACGGCAAGTATCTGTACTTGTCCTTAGTCTGTTATATTAAATAAAAAATGAGGCCAGGGCAAGAGATCTTAGGTGCCATGAAATATGTTACTATACACAATTTAACATAAAAACACATGAATTATAATTCTCTCTCTCTCTCCCTGAGCATCACTGTTATGGCCTTCCAATGCCTTATAGATAATGGACTATTCCATTCTAAAAAGACAGAGGCACTACTTGGTTTCTGTGAGAAAATGAAAGAAGGGAAGATAGAAGTGTTTAATATCTCCCAATACTTCATAAATAATGGACTGTTTTGTTTTGATTGCATGGAAAGGCAGATAGAAAAGACATATCAAAGTTGCTTCTTATTTTCAGTGAGAACATGAAAGAAAAAATGGAAAATAGAAGTGTTTAACATCTATTTATAGTGAAATAAAAAAAAGTTTTCAATTTCAAGTCTTTTCATTTGTACCTCCATTACTTAACAACTAGCTCACATATTTATATTTGTTATTGTAATATTTTGTTAAAGTTAAGCTCAAATTTAATGAAGTGATAGGGGAATTTCTAAAAATATTTTATCTTGTAGAACTAACCATGAGTTTATTAACTTAAGATTCCTCAGAAAATTAAAATAGGAAAACCATAGGAAATTTACATTGATAGTTTTAGTTTAAAATGATATATTCTTTTGTTATAATTGGAGATACCATATTAACAAAACAATAAAATTTGGATTCTTGTTTATGTATATTAACATTGACAGTGAACATGGAAATAAACACAGAAGTGACTTTAGTAATTAACCCACACTTTAGGGCCTCTGGAATTTCTGGGTGTCAGAATGAATCTTTCAATTATTAATCTCAACTTTCCAGAAAACATTGAATATCCTGCTATTTTTTTTTTTCTGTTATGATGAAAGTGATAAATAAAACTGACATACCTGATTAAGATCTTTCATAATTCTGCATCAGAAATATTTATGCTATCAACTGAATTTGTGTCTGAAGATTTTTGAGTTTAGGAACTGTTGATCATGTCCTGATTTTAAGTAGCTTTGTTCTTCCTCATATTAATGCAGATGGATTACATTTGCATTGATTCATCAATTAACAGGATTCATTGACTACAACTGAATAATATTGGTTCTTAGTTAACTCAACATTTGTATCCAAGCCAGAACTAGGTTGGAGATCTAATGAGTTCCTTTTTATGTGCACATTTCATGCATTGAATATTGCTGCCACATCTAATCCAGTGCTTCTGCTATGCATTTAGAGATCCTTGATAACATACAAAGAAATTTTGCAATGTTATTGATCTTGACCTGACATCTCAGTGTCAGTCACTTTCCTACTGCCATAACATAACTTCATTGTGCCTTTTCTATAAATATTTTCATAGTAATTGTTCTAATGAACTTTCCTCTTTGGTACTTAGACTTTATGAATTTAAGTGCGCTATTAGATTGGCAGTAAGATCTGGTCTTTTTTTTTACAGTTCAAATAGCTAGATATAACCGTAAGTTCTATGTTAAGAGTTTCTTCTCTTGCATTTGGAACTCTCTTCTGGCTTCTTGCTTTCCACTCAGTTTTGATTGTCAATTTTTATCCCCTCTCTCTTTGTATTCTCTCTCTCTCTCTCTCTCAGTCAGTAATCCCTTGCATCTTAGTGGCTTTATTGCCTTGCTTGGGAGAAATGATAAAAGTGCTACCTCACTCTAGTTACTGGTTGTGTACTTGTTTATCTTAAGTGGTGCTTATTGAATTCATTTCAAAAGTATTATATGTGCACTTTTATTGATCTTTGAGTTCATTTTTTATGTGCACATTTCAAGCTGCCCACTTGAAAAAAAAGGCCCTAAGCAGGCTGACTGTCTCAGGTTATTCTTGAATCTTTTTGACTATGGTCTAAGCAAAGCTACCTTGAAACATCCAGAGGTCTGTGTAGGTCCCAGCTAATCCTTAATCAGTTTGTTTAAGCTTGGAGTAATATTTCAAGTTCTCATACCTTCTAGCTTTAACAGCCCGTGTAAATCACCATTGACCTCTACATTGTTTAGTAAGTTTTGAACCACCCAGTCTAACAACTTAGGGAAGATGCACTACCATTCACAAATTTATCTTGTTTCTCCAAATGATGTCTATAGAGCCCATACAAACATCTCCTCCTGATCCAACATGATTGATTGCACAATGACATTCAAAGCAGTTAACTGAAGCTTCTTTTCAAGTAAGGCTGTCAATAAACCTGCCTGGGTTGTTGACTCTTTTCATAGGTCATTCACCATTTTTGTTCATTTTCACATGCTTCTGAAAATGCGTTTCTACCACTACCCCTTTTTGTGAGGACTATCAGTCTCACATCTCTGCAGATACAATATTCCTTTTTTTTTCTTACTACTATGATTACTACTCTCATAGCTACTTACAAGGTCTGATCAAGAAAGCTACAACACCTATCAATTTAGCATTTAATCTCCTTTGAAGTCGGCCTCTTTTGAAGCCACACACATCATCCAGCATCATTTCCATTGATGGGAGCATTCCTGGAACTCCTATTTTGCGATAGCAGCCAGCAACCTTGTCGCATTCTCCTTGGCATCTTCACAATCTTGTTCCTTTCAAGTGGGATTTGGTTTTTGGTAAGAGTATAAAAGTTACAAGTTGTTGAGTTCTGGGGAATATGGTGGTACTGTGGTTCTGATAGTGTGGTATAACAAAAAACAACATTGAAGTTTATTTTTTAAATATTGAATAAAAAATTATTTTCCATAAGATGTCTGAAAAATATCAAATTGTCAATAATAAACTATTATTCAGAGATCTTCCGGGCAACGCCGGTTACCCCCGCTAGTATTAGATTGAAGTTAGATTCTTTAAGAATGGATTCAAAGAAAGATGGCAATGTAATGTGATGTTTTAGTCGTGTGTTGATAATTGGTAATGTTATTATTAAGTTTTCAATTTATTTTCTCAAAGCATTATGTTCTTTTTTTTTAATTAGAGTGGCATTAGTGAAATTAAAGTTATGTCCAGCATTGTTTCGATGCAAAACGAGAGAGATTGAGTGTCCAAATGCAAGTCTCACTTGTGTTCGTAGATGCGGGCTTTTAGATCACGTGATGTCTCCCCCACATAAACATTTTTGCATTGTAAACAATTTGTTTGGTAAATTCCGGCATTTTATCCGTTTTCGGTTTATTTTTTTTCCTAATTATATCTCCGATTGTCTTGAAGGTGGTGGTAACGATCCTAGTATTAGGAATGACTAATTTGTTTGCGAGTTTAGCGGAAAGATTATTGGAGGACAGAATTATAAATTTTGTGTAATTTTTTTAGAAGTGTTATTGGTGGTTTTTGTTTTTTGGTTTTGGGGATTTTATGACAAGAAAATGATGTGGGTAGTGGAGAAGTTTGAAAGTATTCTCAATATATCTCTCTTATTCATTTAAGTATTCTGGGCTATAAGGTAAAATCCTATTACTAGTCCAGATTTCAATTGTTTGGTTGTGGTGGGAATAGAAGTTGATTAGATAATTTTTGTTTGTTGGTTTACAATATACCTTAAAATCTAATTTCTCATTGTTGCGCATCAATTACATGTCTAAGAAAGGCAGAGAATTGTTTATCAAATTCGTGTGTGAATTCAATGTTATTGAGTTTCATTATTATGTCTAATAGGTTTGTATTTTGGAAATATGATAAGAGAACGTCATCTATATATCTTAGGAAAGTAGAGCTGTTTGATATGATGTGTCTAAATGGACCGGATTCTAAGAATTCTAGAAAAAGGCAAACGAGAACACGGCTGATAGGTGACCTTATAGGTAAGCCGAATTTTTGCTTGTAGAGAATATTGTTGAAAGAGAAGAAGCAGTGGTTAGTTATTAGTTTGCATATTTTTATAATTTTGTGGACGGGTAGAAGCTTTTCTTTGGACGTTTTTAGATCGTTTCTCAATATGAAATCACATGTCAAATGGCAGAATGGGGCTAAATCAGATAGTAATATTAGTCGTTTCCTTATAAGAAAACTTTCGGCATTTATTGACCGAGCAGTTAGTGCTACCGTAAGTTGAAAGTCTTTCTATCAAAATTTATAAAATCTCTATTAAATACTATTGTCGCTCTTTCCAGTACTGATGGGAGCTTCTTTCCTAACATTTTGTTCGAAGTAGTGTAGAACATCAACATCTTGATTATGTCATTATTTTCTTTTCGAGTTAGATGTGATATCCATTTTAGTTGTTGCCGTTGAAAGTTTTTAAATGGTACGATTTCTGTTATTTGGCGCAGTATTTTGTTGGCGATTCTGTAGCACCAGTCTACAAGGTTAAAACTAAAAGCCTCGCTAAGACTTACAGGTTTTGTTCACTCAAAGTTAATTTACTCATGAATCTGAGAAAATGGTTGTATGCAATTGATGATTTAGACATTTCTGAACAATTTTGGTGCCATGCATAACATCGGCTGCGGGATTTTATGTTGTTCTGATAAAAAATAAGTCACCATTAAGTTGTGGGTATCACCTCTTTGTGTATAGATATTTTATAATAAATATTTATGGGGTCCTGGAACATTTATCCCACAAACAATATTGGCGGACTCATGTGAGTTCGGGTAAAAGTAAGTACTACAAAACAATGAATATAAAACAAACGACAATGCATGTTATTAACAAAAGGAATTACATGGTGTACACAATTGAAACGAAAGGAAAAGCATTAAAAACTAGGTATGAGAATGTGCTTGTATGTGATAAACACGCGTGTGTGTGTATGTGTGTTCGTGTGAGAGAGTTTAAAGTTCAACAGAGGATCAAAAAAGCGAACGCTTTATCTGCACATCTGGAAGCCAGAGTTAAAAAAAAAAAAAGAAAGAGAATATCATTTGCCCTTTTATCGACTTAAATACCCCCCCACCCCCTAACGAGAGCTTTTGGCGGAGCAAAGTGGCGTAACCCACACATCCGACTCGGTCTGACGAGGCTATTTGAGAAGAGGACTCGAATTCTTAGGTTTTGCTTTGATTCCTACTTCTCTATTTCTTTTATATTTGATCGTCTCATAAAATGGCATTTGTTTGTTTTGATTTAAAATACACTTTATTTTCTTTACGTTTGTTTTTATTTTCTGGGGTGACACAAATGTTTTCCGCATATAAGACTTACAAAAAAAGAATTTTAGAAACTAATGTTCCGGAAAATAACACGAAAATGAAGTTTTATGATATATTTTAAAATTAATGATAGTAATGATTTCTTAAAAAAAAAAAAAAAAAAAGATACAACTCATTGCAATAACATTGTGGCTTACGGTCATATCAGGTTGAAATATTGGTTCCCGCAGATCACCGAAGTTAAACAATGGTCATTACCTAGATGGGTGACCGCTTGGGAATACTAGGGGCTGTAAGCTTAAATGTGTGGGTGGTCTAATGCAGTGGATCTCAACCTTTTTTTACCCATGGACCCCTTTCCCCTTCTTTTTATCTTGGTGGACCCCTTCATAGCTATTGGACATAAGAACAATTTTCTATTCTTCACTAATATAAATTTTAAGGTTTTAATTATCAAAGAAATAGTATACGATTAAGCTTTATTTTTAAATGAAAACTAATTTAATACAAATAAAATATTCTACTATAATTATAATAATAATTATTATTACTATTTTTAATTAACACAACAATTGAGTTTTGCCTGTGGACCCCCGGAAATATTACATGGACCCCTAGGGTCCATGTAGACCCCGGTTGAGAACCACTGGTCTAATGGATAATGGCTCGGAATTGTCAATCGGGGAGTCGCATTCCAATTCCAGCTAGATTCGTTATATTGACTTATTCGCAAATATCTTCAGGAAAGGTATGGATCCACCTCTTCTCTCCCAGCCATGGATTAATTAATAAGAATTGTATCACTAAATCATTATTAGCTTACCATAAAATTCTTACAATCTAAAAATGTTTTTGGCTTTAAATAACCTGTAAAGGGTTGATAAGCCGTAGGAAACGAATCACTCAATCAATAGCACTATCATCGAATGAGGCCAAGAAGACAAATTTAACCTTCTCTGTTCCAGGAAAAAGTGGGAAGTCTGAAGCCGCTTCCAGATCCTTGTAGCGCCGTTGGTGACAATTATTCATTTTTTACTTGCATTTATTTTTAGTATCTTTTCATTGAACTCTTAAAACCTCCAGTTAACGGCCATGAGTAACCAGTGTGGATCGAAAGTAAGCTCTTGACGAGATTTGAACTCGCATACCATTTCCTTGGGAAACCTTGTTATCCATACCAACTGTTCTGCCGGTTAAAGCGCGACAGCCTTCTTTGGTAAAAGATAAATTGTAACCATATCATTATCATTTTATTTTATTGACGGCAATAGGTTGACGATATGAGGTTATGCGCTGAAAAGCAAGTAAAATCAAGATGAAAAGTTAATAATAATTGACACTTAATTAAAAAAATCAGGATTATGTTATTCTTAACTTGTTGTTCCAAGGTTACCAATAGTACTCTTCGTATTTGGATAAACTAGAATTAAGATACTGTCAGTATTCTTTTTCATGAAGGCCAATACCATCCAATCTTTCATGACTGAGATTTTTTCAGCGACAGATTTTCTGTATCTACATTTTTTTTTTTACTTAGTTCGAGAGAATAAACGAAGTGCTTTGCACGTGTATATATTTTATCCGCTATCTGATTTCTCTGTTGCTTTACGTCAGTAATTAAATACACCCCTGGTCAAAATCTTAAGACCAGATACAAAAGGGTTAAAAAATATAAAATACTGTTACTTTAATCAAAATATATTTGCGAAACATTTACATTTAATTAGAAAATGTAGTTTATTAACAAACAAGTGAACATTTTAAGCTTTTAATTGATCAATATAAACAGACATTGAACGAAAGATTTTTTTGGTTGGTCATAAAGATAAGACCATATAAATAAAAAATAGCAAATACAGAACAAATAAGTCACAACGGCAATTTAATTCTCAGTATATCGTCCATTTTTGAGAATTACTTCAAAAATTCGCTTTGGCATACGCATTAATAACTTCTGCATGTGAGTGCTTCGGATGCTCGCCCAGGATGCATAAACTGCAGCATTCACAGTTTCAAATTGCGATCCATGTTTATAAACATTCTTTGCCATCCATCCTCAAACATTCTCGATTGGGTTTCGATTTGGAGAGCGTTGTGGATTGCAGCATTGTCCTGCTGGAAAATCCAGTTTTCTCCACATAGATGAGGGCCTTCGGTAATTAGCGATGCCTTTCTTAACATGTCAATGTAACTAGTGGCTGTTTGACGACATTTTACCTCCTGTAACGCAAGAATTCCATTGTACGAAAATGAACCCCAGACCATAATTGACCCGCCTCCACTGTGTCGTGTTGAAAAATTTTCTTTTGGGACATCTTTTGCATGCCAGTAACACTGAAAACCATCTGGGCCATCAATATTCAATTTTTTCTCGTCTGAAAACAACACTTCCTTCCATTTATCCACATCCCAAGTTTGATAATCGGAAGCAAATTGTAAACGGGAGGTTTTATGCCGAAGAAGAAGTCGAGGCCTCTGCAGCCATTTCAAGTTCTTAAACCCTTTCTTATTTAAATGCCGTCGAACTGTTCGAGAGCTGCATTTAGCATCTGTATTCGCTTTTATCTGATTTGATGTTAGGCTTGAATCTCTCTTAACTTCTCGTCTAATGCGTCTGTCTAGAGATAGTGAGATTTTATTGGGGTCTGTCGGAGTTAACTCCTCCTTCAGTTCGTAACCCTTTCACCAGGGGTCTCTCTTTCCTGGCTATAAATAGCCAATGACCCTTCGCCTCGATCTCTTTTTTCCCTTTCAGGCCTGTGCACTGACACCTCGAGGTAAATTTCTCTTATTCCTAGAGGATTTTCAGCTATCAACCTCGAAATGTAGTCGCTAACAAGTGATAGCGTGGAAACACGCTAAGCACAATATACGCACACACAGAATATTCACACACGCACGCACATACAGAATATTCACACACACTTCGTCCTTTGTACTGTTCCCATGTATTGTAACTTGTTAATAATATATATTTGTATATACACATATTATCGGTCTTGTTTTGTTTGCTTTCTTTACCTTCTTCTTTGGACTTAATCAAAGTCCAACCTTTTTATGTAGTTGGGATCGGCGGGCAGGAGTATTCCCACAACAAACCGTAACCGCCACGGGCCCTCTACAGGTCGGCTTGACTTTTTAGAAACATACACATCCGGATTTTTAATGAAGTTAGCAATGACAGTTCTGCTACGGCCAATGGCGAAAGAGCACGTCTTTGAAGTTCAACAATCCTGCCCTGTTCGAACTTTGTTAAAATTTTACCCTTAGCCATTTTAAAATATGAAATTTAATACTGGAAATGAGCTACGCAGATGTTTACGTGCCTGAAGCTATGAGCACACTGACTAGTTCTAAAAGTTTTATCCAATAATTTTTTTTTCACAGATGGTCTTATCTTTATGACCAATCAAAAAATCCTTTTTTCAATATTTGTTTAAATTGACCAATTAAAAGCTTAAAAGTTCCACTTGTTTGTTGATAAACTACATTTTCTAATTAAATGTAAATGTTTCACAAATATATTTTGATTAAAGTAACAGTATTTTTCATTTTTTAACCATTTTGTATCTGGTCTTAAGATTTTGACCAGGGTTATATGAGCCAATCTCTAACATTTACCGCAATAGAGTATGTGCACAACAAAAAAACATTTACATTTCGATGGAGATGAAGGAAAATTTGAATTATGGGAATTAACATTTATCTTATATTTGCGTTTGCAGAAATTTTCATTGAATCAAGTTTAAACGCCAAGGATACCTCATACAAAGAGAAGAATACTGGCATTTTCGTATCGTTGGCACAATTTGTGGTTAAGAAAAGTTTATCTTTAATAATAAGTGATGCGAGGAAGGACGGAAAACGAGTCCTCGAAATACCGAGAGACCACTATACTGGAAACAGCAAACACAGAATTATGCACAGAACTAACACCACTAAAAATGGTACCTGAAGAATCGATGACTGACTACATTATCAGAACCGAAAACGCAGCTTCATGAAAGCATCCGGAAAAATATAATTGATAGCTTATTAATTGTAATGTGTGGGTAAAACGAAATATAACCAATAAATAAAATAATAACGAAAAAAAAATTAATTAAATTTCTCATGATGCATGTTATGAAAACATCGGAAAAGGTTTCTGGTTACATATATGATTTTATGAACCCATTTTCGGAAAAGACAGAATCTTTCTCCTTCCACTTTCCAACGACATGGTCGGACGTGTTTTAGCAGAAGTAGAGGTTCGGTCATCCCAACTCAGTGCGAGGCCGACTTGAGCTTGACCATCTTTACCCGTTCTTATACTTCCCATAAATTATTTCAAAACCAAAATGAAAACGGACATACTCAAGAGATTTTTTTATCTTTATTTCAATACAGTCAACACAAAAGGAATAAACGTCCATAGCAAAAAAACAAATTTTTTGTATGCTTCGTCTATCTTCTTTATTTATATATTGAACACGCACCTTCATATAAAAAAATATACACACAAAACCCACGACCTTGTTAACATCTGCAAATGCTTCTAAAGGAACTAACATAATATTTTAAAACCTTTTCATGGTAATAACACGGAAAAGTGAAGACATAAAATTCAACAGATTTAAATCCATTCTGCAAAGTTGTGAACAGCTAAACAATCAAATTTCGTGTTTTTTTTTATATGAGATAAACAAGTATATTGGACAGATCAAAACCGTCCAGTATAATGAGTTCAACAATTCTACGTTACGATTCTATTAGAAATATGCGTACAACACAATCATTTCCATATACATTTTTCACGTTTATAAATCTTCCATTCATCTATGCATTGAATATTTAATATTGCTGCAACATCTGGTCTGGTGCTCCTACTACATATCTCGAGATTCTTGAAAAAGTAGGGTCTGTAATGTCATCGGTCCTAGCATTTCGATTTCAGTCACTTTCTATCGCTGTGACGTGACTTCTTTCTTTTCTATAAATATATTCATAGCAATTGTTCGAATGAGCTTTACTCCTTGTTACCTCGACAGCATTAATTTAAGCGTGGTACTAAATTAGTAATTAGGTCTCATCGTTTTACTGTTGAAATAGTTAGATATAACCGTAAATTCTATTGCAATAGTTTCTTTTCTTGCACTTATCACTTGTGGAATTCTCTCCTGGATTTTTACTTCCTCGTCGCCTACGACCTTCAGAAGTTTAGATGCAACATCAATCGCTATCTTCTGTTTTCATGAATCCTGTTCTTTTATTGTCCTCATGAAGGGTTTATCATTTTCTTTCACTCTCAGTAACTTCTTGCATCCTAATGGTTCTAGGGGTGAAATGTTCTTAAAAAAAAGAAACAAAGATTGCAGAAAACAAACAGATACACGGAGCAATTAATTAATTAGTATTAAAGTAAAGTCTTAAGATAAAATAATTGTAAAATGTTGCAGTCGCGGAAATCTAGGATATTAAAATTTTGAATGTTAAAATAAGATTGCATTTAAACCACAAAAGAGATGATGTGGAATTTGTGAAAACGGAACTCATTTCAGCAAAATAACATAAAACAATAATTCAGTAAAATGATTTATACTAGACCTAATTTATGCTATGTACTTACCAAAACATCTCAGCACTTAGCAAAGCCTATGCACGTTTAAATTTGTCTTGAAATATATTAAGGAAACATTATATTATAGTCTAAAAGGCCCGAAAATAATTAAAATTTAATTGGATTTTATGACTGGGATTGGGAAAATTCAGAAAACGTTATTAAAGTGTTTCTGGATATTGTTATCAGTTAAAATTAAATAGTGATGGTCCATTGATTTCACAGAAATTTTCAAAAAATCATTATTGCCTTATTAACATGCGAGATAGAATATATGGTTTTATCTTATGCAATGCAAGAAGTCAGTTTTCTAAAACAACTGATCAGGGACATGAGAGATGCTGATCAGAGACCAGTAAAAAATAAGGATCAACAGAATTAGCAAAGAATCTCATACACCACCAGTGATCAAAACACACTGATGTGAAATATCATTATATAAGATCTCAAATTCAACACAGCAATATATGTATGTAATTATACACTTTCAAGCGACAATATTGTAGATATATTCACAAAACCATTCAGTAAAATTAGAGATCAAACATATTGAATTTGAAAATTCTTAGTTTCATGATTCAAAAGTTACAGAAATTTACGAAAATCGTGATTAAAAAGGCTAGTTATTATACACATATTTGTCAAAATTTTTTTTTTTTTTTTCAATTATAATAAAAAGCTTCAATTATTTTGCGGTAAATACAGTTCAATAGTCGATTGGTCAATTAAGTTTGCCGAAATGTGATGGTATAGTCCACATTCAGGGATGGTATATGTATGTGTGTAAAATGTAAATATTGTTGGTTGAGAGAGAGAAAGGTGTTGCACGTATTATGGTGCAGCATTGTTTGTTAAGAGGAGAAAAAGGAGAAGCAGTTGTCCTGATGATTGAGACAAAATAGATTATTGTTGTTTTAAGGTGGGACAACTTTGAATTGCTCATAAGTTGAAAATAACGGGCGTTTACTCCGGATGTCCGTTTTTGTCAGGTTGATGCGTTGGTGTTACGGCACTGTTTTCTCAGTATGGAAACTGACGAATTCAACACAATGATTAGTGAAATGTTCGCTAATGTAAATAAAGTACGCGCAAGTTTGTAGTAAACATTTTTCTTTCTTCTTTTTATTTTTTGGAGCTTAGTCTCATATCGTGAATTGATACGTTTTTATTGTTAAAAAAAGTTAAAAAGAGTTTGTTTTTTTTTCGATCATATTGCTGAGTATGTTTTCCGGAGTTGGTGGTTAGGTCTTAATAAGTGCGAAATATGAGCAAATTCAGTAAATGTTATTTAAAACAACCCTATTCCTAATAATTTGAAGCAATGTTTAACTTCTTGAAATTTAACGCGCATGCGTATTTCACGACGACCAATATTTGCTTTTGTTAATGTCAACCATTTTCGGGAATAATATCCGATTTTAAAAATATTTTACTTGCTACGTAAAACAATTCTTGGCGTATAATCAGTTATGTTTAATTGCATAGTTTATTTCTTTTTGTTATATTTTTATTTATTGTTTTGCATATATAATTTGATCAAGCTTACAACTGAAGAATGGAAATCTACCGACAGAATCCTAACTTAATCACGTGGTAAATATACATAAGTTGCCGCCTGTCATACTACGAACCACTGCTCCGTGGAACCAACTACCAAGAAAATGTTTCCCTAATCACTGCAATCTTAACCTGATCAAGTCTGGGGTTAACCGTTATCCCCCCCCCCTATCCGTATAAACTACCCCTTAACGTAACTCTCCACCATGCGTGGCCCCCGGCCCTTGTACAGGCTGAACCTTGCTGTCAAAAAAAAAAAAGAAAAAAAAAAGATTTATTTGACACTATTGTGTCGCCATTTCCAATGACGTAGGATTTGTTCATTGCTTTTGTAGAAGAGTTTTCAGCTGGGGTTGGGATGCTGGTCCAACATCCAACTTAGCCTCATTTCTCAAACTGGCCTGGGATTAAATATGACGACTGCCAAAATATAATTTTTTTTCTCTCATAGCTAAACTCCAGCTTACCTACTATTTACCTATAACTGTAGGGAGAAGTGAATTTATGCCTTTCTTAAGAAAAAGCCTATTAGCGCAAAGCAAAAATTATTATTCACTCATCATAATTTAGCTTTAACCGAGATTCGAGCTAGAACTTCCCATCTCATCTTCTGCGCTGGTAACCATTACAATACTTGCAACTTTGTAGCAGTTGACTGAATTATACTTACTATACATTTTAGTCTACCTAACAGTAGTCTAGTCCCATTATACCTACCCAACAGTACTCCAGATTCTTTATACCTATTTGACAGTGTTTTAGTTCCTTCATACATATCTAACAGTGGAACTTGGTACAATGTATAATTTTTTTTCAAAATTCAATATTTTAATGCTCTTTCGGAAAAGTTTAATAAACTGATGTCTTTTGTCGCATGACTTCACAAACGTGTATTGATTTTTGTTGGGTAAATCAATGAATATCGACCTGACTGTACATTAGAACTGTGGCTGTTTTGGGATCAAATAAAATGTTTGCAAGAAAATACCTTTCGCTTTATATATGAAGCATTTGGAATACAAACGTATGTATAATTACAAAGTTGTAAAGTTACATTAGTTGCATGAGTTAACAAGTATTTTAACACTTCAACTGTATTTGACTATCAAGCATTGGAAGGAATATTGTTTAGTCATGACATGTAGCCATTAAATGAATCCAAGTAAAATATTAGAAAATTGTTTTTTCAAATCGATATGATTGTATATATTGATAATTTCAAGGCTTAGCGTATTTATGATTACAGTGGGTTATCAGTTACAGTGAAGTGTATGAGTGTTGAAACAGATTAGTTTGATTTGGCCTTGTTAGTTAGATATCCCACCATAAGAGGGGTATAAAACAAGAAAATCAAATTGTAAAGTGAAACAACAAATTTATATACATATAAATCAATTAAGGTCTTTACAAATAAAATAAATGTATTTTGGTTGATACAAGGTCGTCAAAATGTTCGTAGTAGTCCTTACAAGAATGAGTTTATGTGTACGTAGGCAGGAACGTATGTGTGTATGTATAAGCGTTATCGTAGGATAGGAATGTCTTTGAAGTAATCGTTCAGTCTTAAAATGTTCCGTTCGTTTATCAAGTATAAAAGAGGCGAGGGAGAAATGTAGAGATAATAATAACGATCGATTGACATTTGTCAAGGGACGTGTTAAAACGCTCCTCTCCTTCTCTCTGATAACAGGTGAACTTGCTTTAGTAGTTAGTCTTTAGTTATTACGAATTACTAACTAAAAGTTAGGGGAAACGACTCCTCTCATATAAATAAATGCAAACATAAAATGACAGGAAATGAAGGCTTTTATTGTCTGGCAAGTAGAGCGCCACAAAATAAAAATTGTGTGTGTGTGTGTGTGCGCGCAATAAATCACAAGAGGAGGTGGGAGAAATCAAATATCAAGTTTTAAAGATTCCTCATTCTATATATTTTTTATCTGGTCCCCTAAACATTTTTTCTATCTATAATTCAGCTGTAATTATTTGTTTGTTTTTATTTTTAAATAAACATTTTTATTTTGCTTTTCGCTTGTACTTATTTTCTAGAATGGGACCTATAGACTTTTTTCCGCATATGAAACTTTATTTTGCGAATTAATGACAGTAGGTATTTTAGACAAAGAATACACAGCCCATGTGCGGATGTACACTTAGCTTAACGGTCCAAATTCTGGTTGCGTTTGTTGCGTTCATTTTCACATAAATACTGTTGGGAAAGGTATGAACCCATCTATCATCCCCAAATCAGCTAGGAGTTAAATAACAGGTTCTCTCACCTTGATTAACAACCAGTCTAGAAGAAAGTAAATTCTGAACTCAAGATCAATTGAATATGGGGTTGGTAACTCCATCTCGTTGAAACCTACTTTCCACAGCAGCAATACCTCGTTTGGTGAGGTTGTGACTCTATACTCCATAGAGGGATAGCAATAAGGAAGGTGGGGATACAGTGCAGCTCAATAGCATTGGCATAGATTGAGACCAAAAGGACAAATTTCGTTTTTCCCTTTAGTTCTGTTTCAGCAAAATGGGGGGTGGTCGCGATGACCCTTTCGTGAAGGACTGACAGGGTGATTTCAAGAAATATGTGAAATATCGTCTTCTTAATCATATCACCCCAAGCAAAGCCGTGATGCCACTAGGACGCAGGATATTACAAGGAGTTAAAGAGAATAAGAATACTTTAGTAAGGAGAAGTGAAAAGGACAATAGAGGAAAAAGATTCAAGAAGACAAAAGATGACGATTGACGTTATATTCCAATTTTTGAAGATTGTAGGTTGTAGGAAAGCAAGAAATCGGGAGGGAGCTCTACAGGTCAGAGATATGAGAAAAGAAACTATTAGAATTGTTGCGGGAGTCTATTGTGTTCAATTATAATGAGTAACCATGATATTGTGGGTATCATGGCTTTGGTTATGACGTGTATAGACGTTTTATAGTAAATATTTTTGAGCTCCTGGAACATTTGTCCCGCAAACAATATTGGCGGACTCATGTGATTCCGTGTAAAAATAAGAAACGACACAATGAATATAAAACAAACGACAATGTATGTTATTAATAAAAGTATTTGCATGTGTACACAATTGTAATGAAAGGATCATTGAAATTAGCTATAAGAATGTGCCTGCTTTGTGTGTGTGTGTGTGTATGTGTGTGTATGTGCTGTGTGTGTATGTATGTGTGAAATAAACATGTGTGATAGAAACATTTGTGTATGTGAGAGAATTCTAAACTCAACAGAGGACCAAGGAAGTTAACGTGCCGCGTCGGCAGTGTCTACGTTCTCTTTTTAACCCTGGCTTCCAGATGTAGTCACATCTGGAAGCCAGGGTTAAAACGAAAAAGAGAGATAATATATTGCTTTTTTATCGACTTAAATATGTACCCACTAACTTAGCGCTTTTGGCGGAGTGAAGTGAGGTAACCCACACATCAGAATCGATTTGACGAGTCTATTTAAGAATCTGACTCGAGTTCTTAGGTTAATGTTTTGATTCCTAATTCTCTATTTCTTTTATTTGATCGTCTAATAAAATGACTTTTTTGCTTTGATTTTAAATATGCTTTATTTTCCTTACGCTTGTTTTTTATTTTATTTTCTGGAGTGAAACATAAACGTTATCCTCATATAAGACTTAAGAGAATTTTAGAAGCTAAAAGTTAAAAAAGTTAAAAAGAGAAAGAGGGAGAATATTTTATAGACTTTTTATAGACTTCAAGAACGCCATCTAACGCGTTTTTGGCAAAGTCAAGTGGGATAACCCACAGAATCGGTTGCATCTAGCTAGTTCAACAATAAAACGGTGAAACATAGTCGCAAATCTAGTAGCAGGCTTAAATTCACGCAGTTGAGTCAATAAGGAACAAAGCTCATCAGAACAATTGCCATGAAAATATGTGTGGAAAAGACAGAGAGAAGCCACTTTACGTCGGTGTGAAAGTGATTGAAGTCGAGATATCAGATCAGGATTGATTACATTACAGATCCTTTTTTGAATTTTTGTTAAGAATATAACTTATCAGGGGAAACGCTGGGTAATTAATTGATCATTCTGTTTGCATTCTTTGAGTTTCTGACACTTGAAATGTTTGCCTTGGAGAGAAAGAATTGGCAAAATTGTGTAGCCAACAAGTATGCAGTGATATCTTTTGGGATTATGCAACTAATGAAAGAACATTGGATAACATTTCATATGACCACGAGTTGATTGATCTTTGCTTTGACTAAATTTGATTTTCACATAATAATTTTGACTGAGATTTATACAATGAGTATAGATTTTATTTGAAGTTTATTTCTTCGAGTGTTTTCAAGGTATTTTTTTAAAAAAAAATACTAACAAATATCGCTTGCCAGCACTGGTAGTAAAAGACATATATATCGTACTTGATGTTCTGGTGCCGCGCTCAGAATGTACCAGAGGGTTCTTTGACCGCATTCCAGTTTTATATTCAATTAAGCGTTTGTAAGAAGTATAATATCTGCTGTTTATGTGGTTAATGGAATTTTAGTCAACGTAGGCCGTTCCCTGGTTGTTTAAGTGTTTTTCATCAAAAGGTCTAAAGCCGTTGGAGCAACTCTCTTGTTGAAATGATAGATTAGTCAAATTTCAACCTTTCTTGTTAAAATATTTGTGTAGAACGCAGCGCCCAGTTATTTGTATGATGATCACAATTGTAAACCGAAAAATAAACTTCCATATGCATACAAACTTCTTGTCAATAGCTTGAGATTCTGTCCGTCTTTTCGTATACGGCTCAATGGTAGAACGCTGAACTTGAAGTGATAAAATGATAGGTTTTTAATATATACGTCATGCTGTTGATACCACCCAATTACTATGAGTCATATAGAGCAGAACTGAAACAAATTTAAAATTCTGAATTAATCTTTCTTTCTTTCCGTGAGTTTAATACTAAAAACAAATTCTAGTAACACCCTGACTTTCACGCGTCCTTCCTCACAGCCGAAAAAAACAATTTGCATTAGAGTGAAAATAAGAAAGTTTGTTTCAAATGGGTTGAGAAATGTCCGACATTGCTATACCGTATTCTTTTTGTTACTCAAACTTTGAATTTAGAATTTTAATGTTTGTAAAGATGCCAAATGCAGCCTCAGTGAATACACATTTTATGCAGATGAAGTTACCTGCATGTAGACGAATTTACCTTCATCCCAATTTGTCCAATTTCGTATAAAAAAGAAAGAATTCTAATTAAAAATACAGTTGAGAATATTACAAGATAATACCAGGATTAAAAGGATTCATTGGAGAATATTTGAAATAATGATAGCTCATTGTGTGATCAATAGTTTCCTGTTACAATTATAATTTCCTATTACAAATAATTGCAGTGTCTTTCTTTAATTTATATCAACAAAATCATATTTGTTCAAAGCACACGACGTTGTATGAAAGACAGTAATTCTAAGCAGATCGCATTAAATATAAAAAAAAAACAACCTTCAGCGGGATTCGAACTCGCATCTCTTATCTTTTTGAGCTCGTCTTTGCGGGGGGGGGGGCTAATTTACAGGATTCGTCAAAATTTAGCCACTTAACTATATTAATTACTTCATATTTTAATAGCACCAGAGTACGTTTCATTTTGGAGGTCAAAGCTCAAATAGAGTTTAAAGCTCCAATATAGTTTAAAAAACATTCCCATGGATAATCCTAAGCATTACTGAAAATTAATTGAAATCAGGTCAGAAATAGCGGAACTTCAGCAATAGAATGGACAAATGATAAATTATACTATAATTAGATTGTTCTATTTTATTATTAGTAATTATTTCAAAACTCTTATTGTGTTTATTTTATACACTAAACATTGTCATAGTTATGGTTGTATATGGAAAAAAACGATATATAAAGGTACTATCTGCATTTTCAGGTATCAGACGTGAATCTTGGAACATATTCCACTCGGATTAGGGAGTGGAATACTTTAGTTTATTCTAAACTAGCGAGGATACCTGGCGTTGCTAGGAAGAAATAACCTAGGTTTCATTGCTTTGTTGAAATTCAATAACATATTGATTCATTGTCTTGATAATCAATCTGATGCCACTACAAAGGCTCATGGGTCTAGATTTCTCAAGAATATGACTGGAGGTCTCCTTTTTACCGAATGAGATTGGTTGGAGGGAATTATGTTCAAAATCTTTTTTTAAACAGAAAATAATTATAGGATGGACATTCCACTATTTATTACAATAAATATATTGTCTATGCATTTTATCAAATTAACACCAGTAATTATTTTCTTTAAATCAGAAATTCATTCAAAATAATTTATTTGGTTTCATATTGCTATTTAAGAAAAGTTATTTTACGCTTAAGTTGTTTTTTTTTTTTCAGTAAAATAAAAAAGTAAAGACAGATTAATTTCATGAAAAAAATAATGTTAATTCAAAAATAAATCTCTCTATATTATAAAGTTGTAAATCGTCCTTCATGTCCTGTCCACAACAGAAGAAATATATAATATAAAAATATAAATATTTTTGAAATGTTGCGAGCCGATTTGTGTTGAGAGATAAACACGCGTGTCTTTTGAAATACCCACAACAAACATGGCAGACTCGGGATTTGAGCCCACGTAAAGAAGTGTGTAGCGGATCCCCTGGAGGGGGGGGCTATATGAAAGCGCAGCCCGAGCACCCCCGCCGTATCGCAAGGTGATGAGGTCACAATAGGCCCCGCTAACGTTTTTCGTATTAAAGATGTTAAATCTGACAAGGTGAAACAAAATGGACAACAGAACGAGGATATGTATGATTAATGCTAAGTTTATTATATAAAGAAGAGACAGTGGGGTATATTGGTCTGCTAATCATGGTAATGGTGGTCGGACAGGTCGTGTCGTCGGTTGGAGTCGAGATGCAGACGTTCCGGTCGTGTCGACGGTTGGACGTTGCAGTGCAGGAATTGCTGGTCGAGGTCGGTGTCTAAACCTCCCGTAGTAATTACAACAGATAGTATACGGGGAAGGTTGGTTGGTCGTAGCAGAGGATCGTTGCTGGTCGTTACAGATGATCGCTCGTCTGGTTTCCAACTGGACGTGTTGGGAAGGAACGAGGAGCTGGCGTTGCGATGTTGTTGGGCATATCGAATATCCGGTGCTGGCGTTGCGTGTCTGCTGGTCGAGTCCGATATCGAAACCTCCCGTAATAATCATATCCGTAGTATACGGGAAAGGTTATAGACGACGTGCGGGCAGCCAGTAGGGACGGATATGCCGAGAGTCGAACATGGGCAAGGAGCCAGAAGTAAAGAGGCGAAGTAAAGAGAGAAAGAAAGGTAGATCCAACTCGCGTCCAGTTGGCAGACAAAAGAAAATGGGAGCGTAACTTAATACGCAGCCCTGGTCGACGTCCTGGACACAAAAGGCCAGGAGCCTGCGTACCGACCGTTCAGTGCCGACCAGGAATTCGGCGAGAAGTCGCTGTGTTATGCCAAGGGAGACTAACAACAGAAATGGTCTCGCTAAAATGCTATAAAATCTCTCTAAAAAATGAGTTGAGATTTACTATACAAAAACTAAGGTCTAAAAATGCTTAGAGGTATATTACGACTAGGTTCGTAATACCAATGAACTAAAAGGTAATTAGCTCATCTCTAAAACGAAATTACCAGCATGTAGGGAACACGATCGAAAGGTCAAGGTTGAAATGCCCTGTTCTCTTCCGCTTTAGGGAGCGGCCAATGGCGGCCGCGACAAGTGTAAAGAAACGAGAAGAACCAATATATATGTACAACAAATGATAATGTATTAACAAAAAAGGGTTAAAAGTGACAAAGACAAAGATGTACGCGTCAAATAAATGTGAAAAGCTTTTGAGTGCAAAGTATGTGTAATGAGAAGAAGAGAGTGATAAAAAAAATTATCGCAGAGTATTTACCGTCCGGAGAGCGTCCCCTAGTAGAGCTTTCGAAAATTAGGAGAAGGTAAACCGACAATACTCTCATCGAGATGGGTAGAATTTTTCTGCCCATATGTAAAGTTCGTGTAGTTTTTCTGTTCTCGTGAGCTGAAAAGAAAAGGTGTCGGAAGTGTGGCTGAGATGCGTGATTCGACGAAATGTACTTGTGCTCTCATCAGGGTGCTGTATTATTTTCTAGTCGAATGTAGAACGCTCTGGAAAATGTGTCGGTAGCGTTAGTTGTTCAGCGTTTGTTATTAAAAATTTGTCTTTTTCCAATGCTCTGCCTTGAATTGATTTTGTCGTCCCGTTGTATCGGTTCCTTTTTGTTAGAAGGGTTTTGTTATGCGCGGATAATGATGTTGGCGCACAAAATTTAATAGAAACTGCGTTGTGGCAAAGTGGACCTGATGTAGAATTTCTACTGAGTGTCGAACTTGAGAACTTTAAGAAAATTTGCTATTATTGTCGATTGCATATCGTACTTGCAAATTCTTAGTGTTGTTCGAGTGGCATCGTCGAAGAGTGAAAAAAGGACGCTTTTTGAGGTATGTCACACTTTATCTGATTAGCCCAGAAGAAACATTGTTGATTAAAGTTGAATGAAGTCGTATTTTCGTTTTGTCGAAAAGTAAATTTAAAGATGTCTGCCGGTTGAAATCAAGTCGAGCGAAATGGTGCAGTTTTTGTTATTTGCTATTTTCAAATGACTGAGATATGTCAATGTGTCGACATATACTGCAGGGTCAAGCAAAAAAGACAGTAGGAATGAGGAGTGTGTATTATTGCCTACTGATGGACCAATGTAGCAGTAATTGAAAAGTGATTAGCAATTTTTTTTTGCTCCATGTGTTGCAAAAAAAAAAATTATTTGTCGAGTCGGAGAACATCATGTGTTGCGTAGATATGTTGTAGTGGTGCTCAGTAAAAATGGCAGCGGTAAAAATGGCAGGGTAAAAATGGCAACGGTAAAAATGGCAAAAGTGGATAAATAGGAAAAAATGGCAATTCAACAACAGAAAATTATGACCGTTCGAGAAGGATGGGTCTATGCTCCCATCCCTCTAGTTTAAAATCGGGCTAAGTCCCCCCCTCAATATTTTAAAATAAATATTTTTAAATAGATATTTACTTTAGTTGTGTGTGTGGGGGGTAGCTAGGCTCCTTCTCCTCTTGTTTTAAATAGGGGTTAAGTTCCCACTCCTAGTATTAAAAACATTTTTTTTTAAATTTTCGATGTCGATTTTTAGAAGTTTTATTTGGGGGGCGCTAGGTTCCTACTCCTAATTGCAGTAAAAGCACAAATCGTAGCGTGTTTAAGTGAATTTGATGACTATAATTAATTTTATAATTGGTAGCTGACATTAGGATTAGATGTGTGTGTATATATATATATATATATATATATATATATATATATATATATATAAAATAAAAATAAGTATTAGTGTTTATATATATAAAATAAAATAAGTGTATTAGTGTATATATATATAAATTAAGTGTATTAGTGTATATATAAGTGTGTGTGTATATATATATATTTATATATATATAAAATAAGTGTATTAGTGTATATATATATATATATATATATATATAAGTGTATTAGTGTATATATATATATATATATATATATATATATATTAGTGTTGGGACGATTAATCGGAATCGGGGAATCGGAAAAATCGCAAAGCGAAGGTTAGGAATCCCATTCAAATAAAACGATTTTTTTAATTGGAATGTTTTTTCTTACAAATAATCAAATAAAACTTTTTTTTATAATAGGAATGTTTTCTTTGAAAATATTTTTTAAATAGTTTATTTATTATTTTTTTATAATTGTAATGTTTTGTTTTTGTGTGAAAATACTTTTTAAATACTTTATACTGAAAACATTTTTAAATACTATTCTATTTTTTAAATAGTCTAATAGTTTTTTTTTATAAGTAGAAATGTAACAAAATGTAAATATATTAAACGTCATCGTAATAATGTATCCAATATATTGTTTTTTTTATTCGACTGCATTACTGATTCCCACGTGTTCAAACTAGTGAATTAAAAAAAAAAAAAAACACTCTAAATGTACAAAACTGACGAGGAACTGTTTTCCGATAAACACCGCTTAATGTCGGTTTCTGATTTCAATATCGGAACCTCTCATCAAGTGGACCTATAATTGTTTTTTCCCCGAGTTCTTCAGTGTGTTCAGACGTAATCGCCTAAAAATGTAAAAATCTTTAGCTGAATATTCTTTTTAATTTGACAAACTTATCATGTTTTTCCATTATGTATTGTATCCAAGATTTTAATGAACTCATTGTGAGATACTCATCTATATTTTTTTCCTTTTGCCATTTTTTCATTTTTATCCATTTTTACCGTTGCCATTTTTACCTATTTATCCACTTTTGCCATTTTTACCGATGCCATTTTTCCCGTTGCCATTTTTCCCGCTGCCATTTTTACCTAAATTCATGTTGTAGTATTTGAAATTTGTGATTTTGCACTTTCATATGGTGTAATCACAAATTTTGTAGCTGTCTAAATAGTTTTTGCTAATAGTTTATAGTGTCCGCCGTGCTTGGTAGGGTAGGAAGAGAAGTTTGTCGATGTTTTTCTTCACTGACTCTCTTAGGAGGCAGAGCAACCCCATATTTTTATTCAAAAAGACACTTTACTTTTCGAATTAAATATTAGCATAAATACTCTGTTAATGTTGTTTTCAAACAAATCAAATCGATTTATCTAAGTTCATTAACTCTTTTTCAAATTATTATTAATTAAAAAGTAAATAAACTTAATTAATTTAATCATTTTTTCCAAGCAAAAACTATAGCGAGAAAAATAATTATTTACTATTTATTTTGGAAGGGAATTTACATTTTTTAAGTAAATAAAGATTGCATTAGTGATTATTTTCTTTTTAAAGAGAGTGAAAGAAGCAAACATTTCTCTGTAAATGAGTTTAATTACTATTTTTAAAAAGAGTAGAAGTAAGATACATTGAGAATTTAATTTTGAAAATAGATTATTTTTAAATTTCAAGTTATATTTGTATTTGAAAAAAAAAAGACTTTAGTTAAATAAAAATTAGGAGAGACAGACATGATCCTACACACAAGCTACCAATCAGCCACTGGGTGGCATGCGTTTATCACTGGTGGCCGCTGTCGGACCGCCGGCGTGTTCGTCTCGGCAATGTTACCACTGGCGAACCGCCAGAGGCCTACTGCTGGCTCGCCGATAGCTGCCACCAGAGCACCGCTGGCGTTGCAGCTTGCGTGTAGAGGAGTTACGGTCAACATTAGTCGTGTTGAATATTTGTTTTACGAATTTAACTATATTTTATTTAAATTGACTTTCGACTCACTATTAGTATTTTGCTGTAATGAAACTTAATTTAAAATTATTTACTTTTTTATGTTAGTTACAAACCAAAAAACAATCAAGTTTATTTTTTAAAGATTGACTAAAAAAATTATTTTCCATAACATGGCCGAAAAATATTAATAAGCCAATAATACACACACGCACACACATGCAGACAACTGCCCTTTATGTATAGAGAGATAATAACATCTCTGCAACATAAACATAACAAAATGCATGTATTAAAAAGTAAACCTGTTATTAAAAATAGGTAATTAAAAATTTCCCGATTAAAAATATCAAAAAAGATGACATATGTTCGTGGAATATTTGATTAAAGCTACTGGAAATTCCCTCACTCCATCCCCAAAATATCTATGAGAATTTATTTTGTTCAGTTTGTACAATTTTTCTTTCGAATATTTATTCTCCTTCTTTTAAAATTACTTTGTTGTTTTAATATTTATTCGTAACTTAAAAAGTTACGCTTTTATTTGCTATATGAAAATAAATTCAAACGAATATAAATTTTAAAAATACATATAGCGTTTCGAAATTATCAGCCGAATTAAAAATTTAAAACGAACGAAATAAGTATTATTTCCATTCGTTTTTACTTTTTAATTCTGTGAATTTCGAATGCATTCTAATGCAACTATTGCGTATTTTTAATTTTAAAATATCTCCGTAAGGACAAATCAAACGATGATAATCTTTTCCCAAAAACGTGGGTTAGATGATACTGAGTTTGTATTTATATTTATTTTATTAGTAATTATTGTAGTTTTTTACTTTTAGATGTGCGCGCGCACACACACACACACACACACACACACAGAATGCCCTTTATATATGTATAGATAGATAGCAACCATTTAAAAATCTGTAACGCCAATCCCCATTTTTCACCATACCCAGTTTCATACCAAATTATGATCTCAACTTCTTAAACTCTCATGGTAAACTGGTTTTAAAGTAGTTTAAAGTTTTTTCTTCATTTGTGACAAGACTGCTGCTTGCAATGCGATATCGATAAAACATTACAAATTTGTATAGTACATTAAATGGTTCACAAAGATTTTTTTTAGAAAGAATGAAAATCATGTGATACATGTGAGACATTATATTTAATTCGATGGCGTGTCTTACTGACACTAAGATACACAAATAAAACAGAAATATAAATTAGCAAAAAATTAATTGAATAGGAAGATACTTCGTTCGAACTCTTCACCCATATGAATTCTTTTTCTTTTTAGTCTACCCGCAGTTGTATTCTTAGGTACCTAACAGGAGAGGAGAGGGGGTTCTTTATAATTAGTTGGGTTGGAATTTTTCTTAATATGCAAGAAACGGAGGAGTCTTAAATGAATATGGTAATGGTAATATTAACCGTTTCCTTATAAGGAAACATTCAGCATTCATTGGCCGAGCAGCTATTGCTACCTTTGTTTGAAATTTATAAAATCCTTCTCTTAAAACAATATTTTAGGAAAATAGGTTTCTCAAAACCAGTAACTATTATTCATCTCTCCAGTATCGATGGGGATTTCTTCCTAACCTTTTGTTCGAAATAGTGTGCAATGTCAACATTTAGATTAAGTCATTATTTATCTTTGTGTTCTTCTTTTTCTATGTGACGTTGGCTATCATGGCTCTTCATAATTTCTTGTCAGTTGTAGCGCTTAATAAATTCTGTCTTTTTCTCATCTCTCTTAAACCCTGTTCTGCCATTCATTTATTCAAACTCGTTAAGTACGTTATGCGTTGCTTTCCTCTGTCGTTCTTGCCTTTTGTATGTCCTGTGAGCATCAAATTTTCCAAGCCCTCTCTCCTCATTATATGTCCTAAAAATTTCAATTCTCCCTTTCTGATATTAAATATAAAGATCCTTTCTGCTTCCATTTTCTTTGTGCAGTTGATGGTATTCCTGTAGAACTACATTTCTGTTGCTTCAAGTTTCTATTTTATCTGTGAGGAAATTGTCCAGCATTTGCCTGTTTCTTAATACTTTACTTAGCTTTTGAAAGGCATATTTCACTATCCCAATGCGCCTTCGGATTTCGGTGTTGCACTGTCTTCTGTTAAAACACTACCCAGATATTTAAATCATTGCATTTGTTTGATTTTTTTGGAACAATATTTTTGAAGTAATGCAATGTAATAGAATACTTCAACACGCGTCATAAAACCGTGCAAGTAAAAATTTGAATCCCTATGACAAAGCAAATAAAACGTGCTATGAAGATCTCTCCCCCTCTCTCTACTTCACATTCAGCGCGGATTTTTTTCAAACCTGATTTCTTTTGATTAAAAAAAAATGAAATGAGATGCCATTAATTCGCAAAATAAATCAGAAAACTTGATTTTCCGTTTTTACTATAACATTAGCTTCTAAAAATTTTATATAAGTTTAATATCCGGAAAAAATATCTATAGATCTCATTCTAGAAACTAAATACAAGCGAAAAAAAAAAACAAGAAAGTTTACTGGGTATGACGATAAACTACATCCGACAACAAAACCTCTGATCGGGAGATTGGAGGTTTTGAGGAACGTGGAACCACCTCTTAATTTCTGTTGTTACCGGCTCCATCCTGGGTGGTAGCACCTGTTAGGGTTACAGCTATGGGCAAATAGTGAACACCCAAAGTATGAAAGTATAGTTAAAAATACCAGTAATACATTTTTATATAAAAAAAATTACCAACAATACCTATTTATAGTAAAATTACCAACAATACCTATTTATAGTAAAATTACCAACAATACCTATTTATAGTAAAATTACCAACAATACCTATTTATAGTAAAATTACCAACAATACCTATTTATGGTATATATTTCGTTGACGCAAAATAATGGTGTTAAAAGTATCTAAAGTATGGCATTAAATAATCCATAGAGGTTGATGTGCCGTTAAACAAAACCGACGAACTAACTTAAAATAAAATTAAAAAGCAAACGAGTATTCACAGTTGAATTATAGAAAAATGTTCAGATTAGATAAAAAAATAAAGACTAAGGAATCTTTAAAACTTGATATCTGATTTAACTCACTTCCTCTTTTAACTTCTGATTTAACACACACACACACACACACACACACACACACACACACACACACACACACACACACACACACACACACACACTTTTTATTTTGTGGCGCCCTACTTGCCAGACAATAAAGACCCTCATTTTCTGTAATTTTATATTTATATTTATTTGTTTTGGAAAAAACTTTCCCGATAACTTTTAGTTAGTATCTCGTAATTATTGTTTTCTTTTTGAACTCGAGACGGTGTGTGTGTGTGTGTGGGGGACAAATTAATAAACAGGGTGCTATTAATAATTTCGAGATGGAAATTTGGAAAGTTACTTCAGAAGCAATAAACATCCTCACTCCTATCAAACTATTTAAATTTTAGAGTAATTTAGTGCAAGAAAGAGTCATAATTTACAGCACATTTTGTAGATATTTTCTAAATGAGCTTAGCTTTATTTTCCTTCAAATGGAATGTATTGCAAAGCAGACAAGAATTTGTGATACTTCGACAAACATTCCACCCAGAAGTGACAGAGTCGCATCTTATTTTATATTAAAAAAATGTAAAAAAGAAATCTGATTGTAAAAAACCCACGGTGAATTGTAAATAAAAAGAGAATAGTGTGTATGTGGGGGAAGGGGAGCTCTTCATAGCACGCTTTATTTGCTTTGATATAATAGTGTCATTTAGACACTGTCACAGTGAAGAGGAAAGAATGAGAGACTTTTTTCTTGGGTGGGGGATAAATATTAAGAGATGAGGTCAGGTTTTGTTGATGTTCACGATATAAAACAACCGATAAACCAAATTTTCAGTATTACTCATGAGTTATATATATATATATATATATATATATATATATATATATATATATATATATATATATATATATATAGAGAGAGAGAGAGAGAGAGAGATAGATAGATAGATAGATATGCAAACACGAAATGGAACAAGTCACGAATGTTGAAATAATTAAGGATGAGATACAACTACGAAAATTGTCATGAAATAAACCTCTATTATTCATTTTTGAATAGTATTTCTTTATTCTGTTTTTTTTTTTTTTATTTAATTACATTTTAAACACGTGTTTGATTAACTGTGCTTCATGTCAGAAGTATGAAGGCTAAACCGTTATTGTCCACTCGGATCATCACATATGTATTTTCTTCCCTAAGTTGATTGTCCACTCATTAAGGGTGCTGGAGGTAGACGTTTTCTGGGTTTTGGCGTTATCTGCCTGATAGCCAGGTATCTGAACCTTCAAGCAATTCCGAAGGAGGTTATCCTATCAGCAGGTGTATAATATCCGGGCTATTGTGAATGGTTTCTGGACCATGCAGTAGTCTTGGTGGGGCCTCTCGATGCCATGATGAAGGTTACTGCTACGGCAGTATCTCTTGACGATTTTCTACAGGTTACTTATACATTCAACTTCTGTGGGCGTGTCTGTCTCTCTGCCTCTTAGCTTTCTACCAACCAATGCACACATGAAACCAATGAAAATGAACAAAACTAGCAAACCCAACCTTAAAAAAACAAAGTAGACCCACATAGCACATCCTTCCCCAACGTGAGGGGTCTATGTTCCAAGTTTCCAGAAGTGGATCACCATCTTCTTCAGTCCAAACCCGACTTCCTGTTACTTTCTGAAACCGGTATCAACGCATCAAGCACACTAGAGGAACTCACAGTCTAGCACTACTCACCTCTTTTAGCAAAACACGACCACCTAACTCGTCACGACCATGAATTCGGGGCCTACTTCAAGGACAAGTTTCCCGTGGCAGAGATGCAATAAAACGAGGACCCCTGTATATGTGATTTTGCGTGGCACTTATCCATAGTATTACATTCGTCTTTGCTTTCTATCGCCTCACGACGAAGGAACGGTAATCGAATATCTGAGAAGATTGATATCCTCACTTAATTTCCCTCGGCTACTTTTCATATCTGCGGTGACTTCAATATCCACCATAAAAACGGTTAACAACAAAACCGATGAGGAAGGCAGATATTGCAGAGACTTCACCATCCCCTATGAACTAACCCAGATCATCGAAGAACCTACTAGGGTCCAGGATACGACGGGACATCAGGCGAACCTTCTCGACCTCTTTCTAGTCTCTTGTCCTAATAAATACTTAACAAAAGTTTAACCCCCCATTCCAGAGACGTCAGACCATTCCCTAATCAGTGTCCAGATTGATGTGAAACCTAAGGCATCACCTGATGTACCGTTCCATAGAACGATTTTTTGCTATACGAAGGAAAACTGGGACAGCTTTTGATCTTACATGGTGGAAGCTCTCCTCCCAACCTTCTTCAAACGTGCTGCCTACAAAACAGTTGATCTTGTCACTGATTAGATCCTTTCTGGTACGGAGAGTTTTATACCCCCTCCCAATAAAAAAATTTCAGCAAAAACCAAACAGTCAGCCCTGATTCACAATATCTATCGCATTCAGAATTGCCCGCAATCGTACTAGAAAACGCCAAGTGCAGTTACGCACGAGCAGTCCAGACCAAGGTAAACAAAAAAAATTGAATCCCGTGAATTCTGGATGATCACCAACCAAATCGTAAAGCGGCTGTACCCACATTATA
The DNA here is from genome assembly GCA_903632075.3 of Acanthosepion pharaonis. Taxonomy (NCBI): domain Eukaryota; kingdom Metazoa; phylum Mollusca; class Cephalopoda; order Sepiida; family Sepiidae; genus Acanthosepion; species Acanthosepion pharaonis. The sequence goes on along the minus strand of CAHIKZ030000914.1, from coordinate 368,217 downwards.
TATGGCCCCGAGATCATATTTTCCTCGACTGACAAGGCGAACCACTTCGCCTTGATCTTTGCCTCTAAATTCGACGACAAAGAACATCTCCTCCCAAACTTCCCACGTCTTCCACAGTTTCAGTAATATTACAATTATAGCACGAGAAGTCTTTAGACTTATCAAAGGCCTTGATTCTATGAAGGCCACTATCCAAGACGAAATTCCGGTAGTTGTCAACCCAGTCCGAGCGAAGTAAGACCATAATCAATAAGTTCGTCGGGCACCTATAAAAGAACAACCTTGAGGCTCTTGACGACGAACACACCTCGAGGATCATAGCATTAGATGTCTCAAAGGCCTTCGGCTTCCTACAGAAGCTCTCGATCATAAAATCCTTCCTAACAGTCCTCCAGAGTCAACCCAGGTGTCTCCCAGGGGCCACTATTCGAACTAACCTTCTTTTTTATTTACATAAATAATCTGCCTAAGAATAGACTTAGATCCTTTGTCAACATCTATGACAATGATAGGACTATATACAGGCGCACCTCTAAAACTCTCGATGGTCAGAGATTGGCGACTGATTGCTCTTCCGATCATGAACAAACTACCCAATGGAGTAAAAACTGGCTGGTTACATTAAATGCCTCAAAGACCAAGCTAGTTACATTTCATCATCGTCGATCTGATCCTAAGCTACCAACAATCAAGATAAACAGATGCTATCTCGAGGAGGCATCGTGCCTTGAAAGACTATTCCTCAAGTGAAACTCGTACATACGATCCATTGCTAAGGATGAAGCTTAAATGGTCGGCTCTCTGTACTGCTCCACTAAGTACCTGACTCTTCACGCTATCCTCTACCTTTACAAGAAACAGATCAGGCTAAAAAATGGAGTGCTCTTGTCAAATTTGGGCGGGAGCTACCCAGACCACACTCTCCAATCTTGATAGCGTCCAAAATCATCTCCGAGCCTTTGTGGGTGACGAATTATTCTCCACTCTCCACCCTCTCTCCCACAAGCGAGATGTGGCAAGCTTATCGCTGCTCTACCGTTATTTCCACGGAAAGTGCTCGGATAAACTACATTCCCTGGTCCCGCCAATTCAAACCTTCATGGCAAGAACACTTCATGCCACTTACATAGTAGCAAACCATCCACATTCCCCCCGTATTCCATCGGTGAGAATTAAGTTCTACTCGAGCAGCTTCTTTTCGCAAACCACTGCCTTGTGGAACCGACTCCCAAATGGATGTTTCCCCGATTACTACAATCTTAACATGTTCAAGGCTAGGGTTAACCGTTATCTTCTACTCCTATACACACAAATAACCTCCAGACGTAACCCTCTACCTCGATTGGCCCCCGGGCCTTGTAAAGGTTGAATCTTAAAAAAAAGAAATCATACCACAAAAACCGATCTTAAAATACAGGGTGTCCATAAGGTTCGTGTGCACTTTAAAGTTATAATTTTTTAAAGTGCACATGAACTTTATGGAGACCCTATATAGGTATTTGTTTTTTAAGCTGGAACAAATAAGCAGCAAAATAAAAAAAAGAAAAGAAATTAGACCATTTATGTAAAGATTTAAGCAAATTTAATATTGTTTGCTTAAAATTCAAGTTTAACTTTTTATTTATTAACTTATTTTTCCAATCATCATCAGCATCGTCGCTATCATCGTCATCATCGTCGTCGTCGTTGTCGTCATCATCATCATCAGTCCCATGAATGTATGTAAGTTGTAAGTCTTGTGAGCAGCTCACTCCCTATATCTAAGTTACATGCCAATGTTTGGGTCACTGTGAAGGATCATCCAGTCTGCTCAGTGACGTTGCCAATCCATTGTTTCCCTCTGTCTGCCTCTTCTTCTTTTGCCTAAGGTGGTACCTTTTAGGATGATAGTGGGGAGATGGTCGGCTCTTATATGATGGTATATACCATTTCGACTTCATTTTTCACTGCGTTCGTACATCAAAATCCTATGTACTGAATTACTGTAGTGGAACCATTTGCCGTGTATTCCTAAAGTTACAACTTTAGCAGTAAATTCTGATAGTAAAAATCATTTAGAATTCATTCTTATGGTAAAATCTTTTTCAATCATCATCATCATAATCATCATCATCGTCAGCATCATCGTTGTTCCTGCGCAGCTGAGTACATAACCAGCTCTCTCCATATGTCCCAACTCACAAAGTGTTGATAAACCGTAAAAAATAAATCAATTAATAATTCCATATGTCCTGGTTGCGTGCCAATGTCTGATTCTCTGTGAAGGATCTTCCAGTAAACTCAGTGACATTGTTAGCCACTACCTGCCTCTTTTTTCCACTGCCTGCCTCCTCTTCTTTTTGTTAAAGTTGTACGTTGAAGGAAGGCAATGAAGAAGTCGCTGGCGCTTATCTTCAAAATAATTATTATTTTAATCAAAGTTAGCGTTTGTAAGGTGAATAAGAATTTGTATTGATTTTTCAACAATATTACACATATCCAAGAATATACAACTGCTGCCGCAGAAAACTTTCAAAACAAGTGACTTCAACACATACATGGTTACATGGTTATATATATATATTTAAAAAATTCCGGTCGAGCTCTGTGGAGAGAAAGCGCGAATTTGTAAACAATGACTATTACTGCTAATACTGCAAAGCACTTCAATGAATTGAGCCCTCTCGATCATTGGCGTGTTTATTCGAAGAATAAGTACATAAAAATTCGCTTTTCTCTCTACCGGGCGCTGATAGATCAGGGGTAAAATCTCCGAATGATGCCAAATTAGTCGGGTTTCGATCCCGGCTTGAGGCAATCGGATGTCTAGCCACACTGATGAGCTGTGATACAGCGAAATAGTTTGTCTGTGGATGACGAAAAAAAAAAAAAATATATATATATATATATACACACACACACACACACATTTTACATATGTGTGTGCGTGTGTGTATGCGGGCATGGGTATGGATTGTATTGATTACCTTGTTTTTTTCCTCCGTTTGCCTATGCCTGCAGGTGTGCTAATGCGACAATGTTCTGCTTTTGACTGACTTCTCTTTGAGTAAAAAATTTAATTTTGGTGGTTAAGAGGTTAGGAAATGACCCCCAAATGTAAAATCTATTTTTTTTCTTGTTTCTATCTCTTTGTTTAATGAATTTCTTGATGACCTTTCCGTCAAACTGTTGTGCGGATGATCTACCCTATAAAACTTGATAACTATCACTCTCATTGGCGTCGGAAAGTTGAACATTTGTTGGGTGGCATTTTGTGCCTGCCTTTCAACATGTAGGTTATAGTAAAATTCATAAAATTTGAAATTACATTTTTATTTTCTTTAATTTCATTTTAAGTCTTTTTGACTTTATTTATCTTTAATTCTTTCATTTTTATTTTTTTGTAATAACCCTCAATATTAAAGTATGTCCACCTTTGACATCTGATAGTGGTCACTGCAACTTATACTAAGTTAAAAGTTAATGTAGTCAATACCATCTCTATACGCCTATGCTACCCCCTTGAATACCGTACTCAGTAATGAAATCTTTAATCATGGACACCTGAATGGGCAGGACGAGCTCTCTGGTTTTGGTCGACAGTCGTCCTAAAGCTGGTAACTTGAACAAAATTACCCCTTAAAAATATGAATCTCAATGATTACGATCAAATTTTCATACTGGATCGGCTGTCACCCGGGTAACAAGGGCCATGTATCCCAGAGAGAAACCAGTCTGGGATCGAAAAATCTGTCACTAGAACAAACTCTCCCAACAATGAAGAGACATTTGGTCACCAAACCCGGACTATTTCCAACCTTGGACCAAGTGACTCAATACCAAATCAACTAATAAAAAGAAATGGTATCGCTAAGAGTATCAACAAGTCATGACATCCTTTTTCATTGTTCAATCGAAAATCCACAAAAAAACACCACGAATCAGACATACCAAATATAGAGAACTATGGTAAGAAGTGAAATAAACCTCATCTCAACACAAACATGCCTGCCAATGTCCGCAGGGACATCATGCAAAACAAAAGACTCTCAAATGCAGAAATAGATAAGATAAAACTAGATATAAGACAGAATACAATAACCCATCACTTAAACAATAAAGAGATAAGAGTAGAAATAAATAATATGAAAGAGGATGAAGTAAAAACTAAAATAAATGAGATACGAAATAATAATCTCCCAGGAAGTAAAACTGAAGAATCTACCTGTGACATAACCTGAGGTTATCCAGACGATGTCACTGAAAATGAGCCCTACTACATTAGAGTAGAATTCCTTAAAAACACCGAAGCGAAAAACCACCGAAGCGAAAAACCACGTCATCCAAGTACTCAGCAGAGAAACTCTCACACAAATGTCAGACAGAGACCAGCTCCCAAAAATTCATATGACAAAGTCCAATAAGAACATTGTGCAAATATACAACACCGCACTAGAAAACACTGTTAACGGACAAATCACTGGGAAACATCATATACGCAACAGCTTTAAAGTAGCTACTGGGAAGCTTGGGTGAAGACAATGAAAAGATTAAATATCAGACAAAGAGAGTAAACTTGGAAGGCAAAACTGATGCGAGAATTAAAGAAAATCAAATGTGAGATTTCGATATTAGATGAAATCACTAGAAAATTAAATCACTAAATTAAATTCCATCAATCAAGGAAATGCTGAAACAGAAACTGCAGTTAAAGGAACAGAGAACAAAACGATACGAAAAACGTTGTAGGTTCTATCACCAAAATAAAATATTCCAAAAGGCCCATGAGAAAGTTTTACAGGAGAATTGGAAAAGCGGCTATACATGTCAAAAAGCCACCATATATTGACAAAGTGCAAAAATTTTCGGAGAATATTTGGAGCAGCCTAAAGGAATATAACCTAAATGCAGATTGGATCCAACGTGAAGAAGAACGAATGCTGAATAAACCTCTACAAAATTGGGAAAATATAACTACAAATAATGTTAAGGAAACTCTAACGAAATCCTAAAAATAGAAATCCCCAGGAAATATCAAGGTGACCAATTTTTGGCTCAATCGTCGGTCGTCAATCCATTAAACTATTGCACAAACTCAATCAATGTTTATTAATAATCACAATGAGATCTCAGAATGGATCACTGAAGTTATTACATATCTCATGCCAAAAACGAGTGAAACAGATGACTCGAAAAATTGTAGGCCAATAACATATATGTCCACCACGTATAAATTGATCACGTCTGTCCTGACGAACCGTACTTACTCTTTTCTCAAAGCAAACAACATTCTCCCACTGGAACAGAAGGGATACAGGAGAAGATCATATGGTTGCAAAGATCAACTACTGATTAAAAAAAATGACCCTGGAAAATTGCAGGAGACTGTAGAAATCTTAGCAGAGCATGGATAGATTAGCGTAAAGAATTTGATAGTGTGCCACGCTCTTGGATCCTTAAGACTTTGGAAATGTAGTCTCCCCCGTGATAGCATGGGAATGTAGAAAACCACATTATACCTAAATCGCACCATAGGCACTGCCATCTCCAACCGCCTGAATATCCGTCGAGGAATCTTTCAAGGAGACTCTCTTTCACCCCTTCTGTTTTGTATGTCCTTAATCCCCCTTACACATGAACTAAACAATAATAGCTATGGTTACAAACTAAACAAGAAAGTACTCAATCACCTACTCTACTATGGATGAACTCAAACTCTTTGCTAAAGATAACAATGAGTTGAAGGATCTCCTCCATACTGTAAAATGTTTCAGTGACAATGGATTTTAGATTAGATAAATGCGCAAAGGTAACAATCAAGAAAGGGAGAATTGCAGAAACACACTCAATAGATTGAGATTTTGCCACCAAGATTAGAGAACTGGAACAAGAAGAAGCCTATAGGCACCTAGGAATTAGCGAAGGAGGTGGAATACAGCACACCCAAATGAAGGAGAAAGGAGTACTACAGGCGCGTGCATCTGGTGCTGAATACCGAGCTGAATAAAAAAAAACAGAATGTCAGCCATAAACACCCTGGCTGTCCCTTTGGTGCAATACAATTTCAACGTCCTTAACTGGACCATAGCTGACATTAAGCGAATGGACGAGAAAATGAGAAAGCTTCTCAGCTGCAACTGCATGCATCATCCCAAAGCTGATGTTGATCGTCTTTATGTGCCCAGATCCGAAGGAGGCAGAGGATTAGTTCAACTAGAAGTGTCTTACAAAACTACAAGAATTGGCCTTCAAAGATACCTGGAAACTACAGAAGACTGTTGGTGATATTTGTCAAAGAACATGAAAGTAGTAACCAAATTTATTCAGTAATAAAGGAAGCCACAAGTTCAAAATGGATTTTCAAATAGGTGAAGAAATACAAGTAAAGCACAATACACCGACTGAAGCTGCAAAATACTTAAAAAAAGAAAGCAAAGGTAACCAGATACAGTAACTATGGCAAGAAAAACCGCTTCTCGTATCAAATAAGCTGATGTAGACAAACCCCATACTCATCAGTGTTAAAAGCTGAAACCGAAGGTTTTATTCTTGCTGCACAGGACCAATGCATGCTAACTAGAAATTATCAAGCACACATAGTAAAAAATTGTGTTAGCCCAAAATGCAGAATCTGTGATAAATATTCAGAAACAATTGACTATCTTGTATCAGGTTGCACCCTTGAATATAAAATTCGGCATGATAGAGTGGGTCAATATATGCGTTGTAAAATCTACAACTTTTACGGAAGGCAAACTTCAACAAATTGGTATGAACATCACCTAGACCCGGTTACGGAGAAAGGACCTGTAACAATTTATAGGACTTTACAATACACAGAGACAGAACAATCAAAGCTAATCACCCGGACATCGTGAGTAGAGACCCGCAAAGACAAAAAGTACCCCCCTTTATCCTGCAGACTGCAATGTATTTTTGAAGATCTTCAAAAAACTATCAAAATACAAAAACCTTGAAATCGAAATCTCAAAAATGTGGCACATGAGAACATCAACAATTCCAATTGTAGTTGGAGCCCTCGGATTTATTGTAAAATATTCCAGTAGATTCATTGAAGTGATTCCTGGTAGCCCACACCTTACGAAGGGCTTTATCTATGTAAAATATATGTAATTTTATTTCTACAAAATTGCTCAATAGAAAATGTCATGATGTCATTTCTGACCTTAGACATCTGGTCGAGACCCGGAAAGAAACGAATACATGCCAGATATCAAAGGAAATAAAATAATAATAATATCTTTAATGTAATGTAATCTTCATCTGGGATATTATTATTATTATAATTATTATTATTATTATTATTATTATTTCCTTTGATTTCTCTTGTATACACATTTCCTTCAGGGTCCCAACCGGAGAACTAAGGCCAGAAATGGCTTTATGACATTTTCTAATGATCATTTTTGTAAAAACAAAAAACAAAAACAAAACAAAAAAAAAAATAAATAAATAAAAATCACACATATTTTACATATATAAAGCTTTTCGTTATATTTGAGCTCCGCTTGTGAGTACAATCTTTTGTATTTTTTTAAGGCATGTGCTACCAGGAATCCCTTCAATAAGTTTATCGGAACCTTTTCCACTCAATCCGAGTACTCCAACTACAACTGTAATGATTGATGTCTTCATGAGCCACATTTTTTTAGATATTCGCTTCAAGATCCTTGTATTTTGATATTTTTTTAAAGATTTTCAAAGATACATTACAATCTGCAGCAACTGCCATGTTAATAAGAAAGAACATTCTGTTCTTGTGGTCTCTGATCACGATGTATGGGTGATTAAATTTGATTGTTCTGTCTGTGTGTATTGTAAAGTCCTATACATTGTTACAGGTCCTGTGGATTTAATAAATTCTAAACCCTTCAGATACTTGAAAGGAATATGCAGAGGGTTATAATTGCCTATATCTTGAACAGATATGGCTCTTGAAAAAAGAGATCACCTGCTTCATAGTACCGTGTTATACCAGGATAAACTCTCTTTAATTTCTTTAGTATTTTTTCTATCTTTTACTGCCTTCTTTTTACCGTCCTGGGTATGATGATAAATTACATCCGGCAGCAAGGTCTCATCGGGAGATTAGAGGTTCTGAGGATCGTTAAACTACCTCTTAACTGCTGTTGTTTCCAGATCTACCATGACCTCCAAACTATGGCAAATAGTGACCCTCCACCCCACAAAAAAAAGCAAAGACTAATCAACATTACATTTTTATAATAAAATTACCAACAATACATTTTTCCAGTGAAATTACCAGCAATACCTTAAAAAATTACCAACAGTACATTCTATCTACAAACTATATATCTAAAAAAATATACGTTTACTCTGAAAGTATAAAATTATGTAAAAAATATCTGAAGTTGAATTGCGTTCAAAATATTTATATTTCGGCATTAAATAATCCATAGAGGTTGATATGCCGCTAAACAAAATCAACAAACCAACCTTCTTTTTAGACCGTTACCCAACCACTGAAACTGAACCTGCAAGTGTATTTCCCATAAAAGGAACAGAGATGAAAACAGAGGGACGATTATGAGAAAATTTGATGTTTATGTTGTGGGTGGGAATAGCAGCTGAGAGTTGTTCCTTTTATGACCAATTGACAGAAAATCCTGTATGTGGCATATATCAAGTATGTCCCCCACTTCCATTTGAATCAGGGGTGTTTTTTGTAGAAATTGACAGTGGTGTTGACGCCGACCCCTCACATGTACGTCTCAGGTCTAATATTGACAAAGTAAGCCGTCCCATGAAAAGGTTCAACAAACGAGAGAATACAGATGAGGTCGGAGTGACAAAGTAGTGCCGATCAGATCACTCATTTACTTATATGTCTACAAATAATACCAGATGGTTCAGCTTGAATTTCTTTCTTAGAAGTCATGGAAAAAGTACATCTCTTTTTGATGTCAGTAATTAAAATTCCCAAGGAAAATTGAACCTATACATTTTCAACTCTAAATTGTTTTTTTTTATGGTTGGCCTTTAACATAAAAAAATATCTCTAGTAACTTAATTCATCTAAATCAGCGACATAAGGTTATGTTTCTAGAGTTGCTAGTGAGCAGGTAAATTGGTCTTGTGGTGTTTTACGACCACGGCCGGCACCATGGAACTGATGTGGGTAGTGTAAAGGTATCAGCACGGAAAATGGAATCAGCGAGCCGTGTTCAAATTCCGGGGTAGTCTGTTCACTTTCGCACAAATAGCCTTAGAAAAGTATGAATATGTCTCTTATCTCCCCTCCAGATATGGGTTAAATTTATCCTTGAATAGCAACCAGTCTAAGAAAAAGAAAACTCTGAATTACAAACCGTGAAAGGTCAATCATTTATACGCCATGCATGATACATTCTTAGGCGATCATGTTATCTTTCGATACATGACTGATGAGGCAGAGTTTTTCCCGCAGTAGGTTGCCATTTCTTTCTGTGGTAGACCAGTTGCCATCCATCTATAGAACCCGGTCTGTCCTGCTATTTACCCACATCTTGGGGTAGAAGAAAGGATTCATACCTTTCTCATATCATGGAAAAGGCACGGAAAAAACGCCCCATTATGTTTCTTAATAATGCATGTTAATTCACAGGTAAAAAAAACAAAAAAACAAAAAAAAAAAAACGGAATCTGGAGAATCATGATCGGCCAAGTCCTGAAGATACATGACATTAAAAAAAAAAAAAAAGTGTGTAGGTATTTATTTAGCTTAACTTTGTTCAACAAAATGACCAATAATTTGGAGCACCCAACGAGGATAAAACCCATTTAATGGTCCGTAAGACATTTTTGTTAATCCTTACGATGCAAAAGAGAGTAAAAGGTTGCGAGATAAGAACTAAGGAGTGAGTATAAAATATGTTTAGTTTCATAACATTGGTATAAAATTAATAACATCCAGTTCGGAATTTTTTTAGAAATAAGGAATTGCTAATACATTTTAACTTTTCGATTTAATTGAACTGTTGTTCTCATTGATTATTATAGATGTTATTATAGACACAATATTTCGGACAAATTCTTTGTAACCATCTTCAGTTTTCCATTATTGATTTTTTTTTTTTTTTTAGAAATGAGGAATTTTCAATATACTGTGACTTATTCGATTTATTCGAATTATTGTTAAAAATAAACGTGAGGATAAACGTGTACACAGACATACAAATAAATGAAAAAAGAAAGAAAATAAACGAATATCAACAACAGCTTCTTTCATAATTTCTGATTGCAAATTATGAAGATTAAAGTGATGAAGTATTTTTCCACTCGAGTAAGTGTTCAAGCTCAGAACTGCATGCTAGAGATAATTCCTTTTTTTCCAATTCGTAATAGTAAGAAGTTATCGATGTCGTAAGCATCAACGGGTACAGTTCGGCAATATCAGTCGTCCGCAGTTATCAATGACGTGGGCATGACGTTTCCAAATTTAACAGCTGTAAATAAAAACAAAGTACAGATAACACTTTAACCCTTTGACCCTTGACTCCCTGATGAGGGCAGTATATGCACTTTTATGCAGCGGCCGGCATACCAGCTGCTCAGGTTCAAAGCGTTAAGACTGAGACGGAACGATTTGATACCGCATTTATTATGAATAGGAACCTCTCTTCTAAAATGATAAACAGACAATCAATATTTTTTGATTCTGACAAATGCCGTGGCTTGAGGAAAGTCGTCTGAATGCTAATCTAAAAAATTACTTTAAAAAAAATAATTCCCTTTTTTTACAAGCAGACCAGTCAATGTAAGTTGTGCATATTTGGAATATGTCCTTTTGTTCTCATTGGCAGCAGACGACTTTGCACTCAAAGAAAAGAAATTAAAAGTCATAAAATGAAATACAACGCAACCTCAATGACGTGATTGAAATCAGAATATGATACCTAACGCTTTGCTAATCCTTCGAATGTAAGTATTTTCTTTCACTTTCTTCGTATTACTTTTGTTCCGTTGGTTCATATTTTTTCTTTCACAGTTTAGCAAGACCTTTCTCTGGATATTTGTGTAACTAACTCAACGTTAATGGGGTGAAAGAAAGTTAGACAATTTACATTCATCTCCGCCCTTGGTCCCAAGTTTAAATTCCGACCGATTGCTATTCAGTTTATTCGGTATTCAACACTTTGCCATATTTAAACAGTTCAGTTTTCTTTTCTTCAGTTTTTTTGATTCACATTCATCCGATTTTCGTCAACAAAGTAAAGTAAATTACATCTGACAGTTGGGAGGAGCGGGGGATTACCTTGACAACCAATCGTCAAATGAAAGGCTGATTCATATCTGCAAATCAGTCTGTTTGGGGAGAGGGCGGATAATTTTTTTATACACGCTACTTTTCTTTGCCTTTTGCAAGGAATTTATGTATTTACGTCTGTGTACTGTATGTTTTACTTAGTCTCACTAATATGACAGTCGAATTACCATCGTGTTTGTTTTTTTTTTTTTAGTGAAATTTTCTGTGAAGAAAACGTATCTTCGTAAATAGTAGAAACTTTGTTAAATTAACTTTCATCTTTTTCTTAATTTTTTTTTTTTTTTTTTAATAAAATGGTAATGGAAATGGTGGGGATTAAAGTGGATTTAAAGCGTTGAATAGTCCGAAATAAAAACAAATCCCCTAGGGAAGCAAGATTGACTGGGGACCCCGCGGTAGTGCTTTGTGACCCTCGCTATCTTACTAACTAACATTTTTAGTTTTTTTCTATCTACATTTATATACGTTACAAATTAAACAAATTAAAGTACAGGTGACTAAAGGGTAGAAAATTTTAACGGGTTCTGGGTTCTTTTTTGTCCAAATCTGTTAAATTTGTTTTGCTCATGCTAAGTCTTGACAACACTACATAAAATTCACTAATTTTTATCCATAATATTGAATGTGTTATATTATTCAACTTTTTAACAAGGAAAATCACAAATTGATATTAAAAATTACCGCAAAATATTGTTAATTTATTAAGGAAAAGAGCGATAACGACAGCAAACGCCCTGTTTTTATAGGTGCTTGACAGCGCCACCTAATAACTTCTTGACGAAACTGGTAAAGCTATGTTGTGATAACCGACATACTCATGAACAGAATAACAAGTAATTATTTATTGAAAATTAAGTTTCCGTGATGTTTTCATTTGAAAATGTCCCTTTATAAGTTGATTCAAAATGTAAACGTTATCTAGTTCATTAATTTTTTTTCATTTTAATTTTATTACATTAAAAAAATGTAAATCTTTCACATTTTCTAAAATCAGCTTAATGAATGTAATTGTTCAGTTCGCTTTATTGTCATTTCCCTTACCGCACTTTATATTTATTTCAACATCACCATTTTTCACATTCTCTCCCTTTGACATCAAAATTATAAATGTAACTTTAGTTTAAAAATAAAAGAAGTCTAACAACTCGTTGACTTTTTCAAAAAAATAAGTCCTATAATTTTTAAGGGTTCAAAACATTTAGGCGAGTTGGAGCTTTTGACAAAATGACTCTAACTCACCTGTAACAACAACGATAAGGACAATAGTCCACAGGTAATTGATGTAAATAATGATAACTCCTCATCCCAGAAATCCAGAAAGGAGGAAGCGTAAGTGTTAAACCACAGATTTTCTGTGGCCCAACTACCCAAAGACTTTAACTCAACTGACTATTTTTACTCTTTATTGATACTTTCGAATTCATGCCCATATGTTTATAAATACAAATGATTTATTTAAAAAGGCATACCCATGTTTTCTTTATTTTCAAAATTTATTATTGTTTGGAATTCGGATATTCGGATTTTTAATATATATATATAATTGGACGACCGAATTTTCTGCGCTAAGTACCAATAAATAGATTTGAATAAACTAATGTTCATGATAGACATGAATAGACTGATGTCAACAGATATGAATAAGCTTATATCAATAAATAGAAACAAAGTAAAATAATTATCGATAAGATACAGTAAACTTTTTTCTCTATAAGTAAAAGAAAGACAATTTGATTATTTACTGTTGATAGGTTTTTCTTTCTTTAGATTTTTTTCTCTCCATTTTCACGATTTCATAGCGCATCCCGGGATAGGAAGTTGTTCAGTCTGAGTCAGAAGGCAATGTATTATTCCAGCGTCTTATTTCAAACACAGTCAAAGTGTGTGTGTGTGTGTGTGTGTGTGTGTGTGTGTGTGTACATGTGCTTGTGTGTGTGTGTACATGTGCTTGTGTGTACATTATATGTGTGTACATTATATGATAGCTCTTCTTTTATGATATAGATTAGCGTACGAATACATTAGGCTAATCGATAAACTGTCGATTTAATCCACCCACTGATTATATAAACTGAGAATTTCAACGAAAAAACTTCAGTAGACGAAAGAAGAGAACACATATTCAAAATTAGTTACTCACATTTCATACGTTTTGTCTATTTAACGAAGCAATGCTGAGTGAAAATCGTTCTCCGAGAACACTAATATTTTTATTTCACTGGCAATGAAGCCACTAAGACGCAAAGTGGGTGGCTTCATTGCTTAAGTGTAAAAGAATATGAGAAAAAGAAAACATTATTGATGAGAGAACAATAAAAAAACAGTGATTAAGACAGAAGATAACGATTGATATTGCATTTAAATTTTGAAGATCAAAGTTGACTTGAAAACAATAAGCCGAAGGAGAATTCCACAAGTGAGAAGTGCGAAAGAAGAAACTGTTAGGACAGAACTTACGGTTACATTTAGCTATTTCAACTGTAAAACGATGAGACCTATCCACCAATTTAGTACCATGCTTAAATTCTTGGTACCAAAGAGTAATGCTTATCAGAACATTTACCATGAAAATATTTATAGAAAGGACACAGGGAAGCTATATGAATGCAAGTTCACAACAGCAAGACAGTTTTATATAAATTCATACAACGTTCACTGCAATAGTAACATTGCTGCTTCCAACAAAGGCTTCTCATCAGATGATAACTTTGATTTCAGGCATAATTTTGGAGTCATGGTAGGATGTCCCAGCAGTATTTCGTGATACAACCATTTTTTTGTTTCCCGTCACAATGTGGGAATACCAGATGGAAGCAGACGCAATCTTTGTATCAATCTTCAAGCATTTCATATCAACCGGATATCAGTCAAATTACTCAAATACATCAAGACAAAGACCCTTCGATATCTGATCACAAGAGGATATACGTTCGTCGTAAAGCCAATATCTGCTATTATTCTTTGCGACGTCTTGAAAATTATTCATTTATATAGACGCCCACATTTATAAATAGATATTTGTATGATTGCGGTAAAATGTACAAACACAACTAAAAGTTAAAAGGTGTAAGAAAGAATGCATTTTACAACAGAATTCACAATAAATTTTCATTGAACTTTTGTTTTTTTTTTATTACTTATAGGCTTACGTTCATAACACGTTGAAACGCCGGTTCTCGTACGATTACCAAAGTTAAGCAACATTGAAATTGGTCAATACCTAGATGGTGACCGCTTGGGAATACCACATGCTGCAAGCGTGTAGCGTAATGGTGTGGTGTAATGGATAACGACTCGGCATGAGAAATTGATAGAGCCGAGTTCGAATCCCGGTCGGGTTATATTCACTTATGCGCAAATACCCTTGGAAAAGGTCTGGATTCATTTATTACCCAACCCAGCTATGCGTTAATTAGTAGTACCATTTCACGTTATGCCCGGTGGCAAAGACGAACATGTAGATCTGACACCTTTTTTACTACTTATCGCGGCACCGCAATGGGCACGAGAGACAATGCCTCTATGGGAATGTTATTTTTGCACCTAACTTTATTCTCCCACGATGAACTTTATTATTCTCTGTTTTACTTAGACTCTTGGAATTAAACATATAATTGATAGCTTTTATTATGACACAAGCTTCTTTTCGACAATCAAGTGCGTACATTCAGTTTAGGCAGTGGTTCCCAAACGGTACAGCGCGCCTCATAGGTGCAACGGAAGAGGATAACAGGTGGAAGTGGAATGATAGAAAGACAATCAAACATTTAGAAACAGTTTCAAAAAATTCATATGCCAAAAATAAATATGATTTCAAAATTTAAAATATTATTATTGATTACTTGTAATTGCACGCATGACTCTCAGTATAAATAATTATGAATAATTATTGACCGATTTTATCATTGTGATATTTTTGCATTATATAAGAAGTATTAAGAATATAGTAACTGGGCTCCGCAAATTGGAGGAGAGAGTTATCAATGATAATGTTCTGACTTCGAATCCGTGGTTATCTCCCTTTAACCCTCTCTGTGATTTTTTTATTATTTTTAAATGTACTTTTTATCACATAAAATTTGAGATGGGAGCAAATTTTAATTCCGAAAATGCGACCTAACGAAAAAAAGTTTGTGAATCACTGAGTTTTGGAGAAGGTTCTCTAATAGAAAGCAATGAGCCTGCCAGCTTGATTAATTACAGCTGCTATAGCTGTGTAAGAGGCGTCAGACTTCACTACTAAGGGAATATTACAGCCAGTGAGGATCGAACTCACTATTCAGTCGTAATTCATCTAGCGAGACAAGCTTGCTAACCATAACATCACGTCAAAATGTCATATGTGGCAGTTGTTAGGAATATAGACCTATTATACGTCGTGTTGCCACGTGTAATCAGTCTCTTTTCCTTTTATTCACGTATTTTCTAAAGGGATACGAGGTTTTCCTAGAGAAAGCAACGATCCGGATCAAGTCTACTTGATCCTTGGATAATCTAATACTTGAGTAATCAATAGGCTCTTGTCCTCGTTCAAAGTTAAGTGTCGTTTTCTTAATACCAACGTGAATTCATTTATGTTAAGGTCGGGTTACTCCTTCGCTTTACCACAAACCGTCATATTGTCCTCGTAAGCAAAAGTAATAGTCAGATCTTCCGAAAAAAAAAGATTATTAATAACCCTTTGAAAATTAGATTATTAATAACCCTTTGAAAGTAACCAACTCCGTTAGTTACTACGAGTCGCATACGATAAAAGTGATATAGCCCGTGTAAATTTTTTCTGGGTCTTTAACTGCTAGTTGATAGTTCTGGGCAATCTCATCGCAGATGAAGAAAAGACTTGAAGTAATAGAAATAGAAATAAAGATGCTGAGAATATCATGGACTGAACACGTGAGCAACGACGAAGTTTTAGAGAAAATGGAGACAAATAAGACACTTTACTTAACATCATAAAGGAACAGATGAAATTCATAGGGCACATAATGAGGAAAGAGGGCTGGGAAAATTTGATACTCACAGGACATATTTAAGGTAAGATGGACAGAGGAAAACAACACATAACCTACCTAATGAGCTTGTATAAATGGTGGCAGAAAAGTGTTTAAGAGAGATAACAAAAGGACAACATTTACTAATTGCTCCAAAGGACAGGGAATTGTGGGAACCGTAATTGCCCATGTCATGAAGGGATACGGCACATAGAAGAAGACACTCGCCAGTACCAAGGTACTGAAGCAATGATACTTCGATATTTCTTCTATAATGTCATCAATTCGAGGGGGTGTAGAATAGTAGTTTGTTCGAAACAATCAGATATTTAAAGTTCTTAGTTACAAATGCACAAGAATAATACGGCATTTTGCATTATTTGTGGAGCATCATTTTTTTCAACCAAATGTTCAACTAGGTGTATTTGTGCGAAGGTAAAAATAGTCACAAAGAATTTGAAATGATTGATTTCCGATGGATCTCTTTGGTCGGAGTGAGACGTCGAAATTTTACATATTGACGATTAAAAGAGAAAATTTGAGAGAAAGTTTAAGTCCGAGCTATTGTTTAAATGCTGAGTAATAGTGAAGTCGTTATTTTCAGTAATAACCGTTATACAGCAAGAAAATTTATTTTGGAACTCGACTGGCTGTCTAGTTTAATGGAGCAAAACATCCTCTTTCCTTGTCCTTTTTATTTTCTTTGCTCTCTTTCCATTATCCCAACACCTTTTCTTTTCTTATACTCTTCGTTCGTCATATTTCTTTGTCATATTTTCTTTTATCCTCTTCCCTTTCTTTACTTATTCACTTTCCTTTAACCATTTTTATTGTTTTCATTCTTTATCGTCTTCCTTCGTACTTTATCTTTATCACCACTTGTTTTTTTTCTGATCAATTTCTCTTGACCTCTTCTTATGTTTACTTTTCTTGCTCTTTTTTTTTAATCCTTTTTTATTTCCTCTTGTCCTCTTCTTTTGACATCTTTTCCTGTTCTCTCCATTTATCATTTTATTTTGTCCTTCTCTCTTTTCTTCTTTTATCCTCTTGTCCATTTTCATGTCCTCTTCTTTTGACTACTTTCTTTTTCTTCTTTTGTTCTACTTTTTCTTCCGTTTACTTACTGTCTTTTCTTATCCTCGTTCATTTTTCGTCATTTTTTCCCCTGTTCTCTTTTCTTGTTATTTCTTTTGTTCTTTTCTTTTGTTCTTTTGATGTCTTTCTTTAGCCTCTTCTTTTTTCTCTCCTTTACTTGCCCTCGTGTCTACTTTCCTTGTTCTCTTTTCTTGTCCTCTTTGCTTATCGTTTCTTCTTGTCCTTTTTCATTGTATTTTTCTTTTGTTCTTCTCTGGTCTTCTTCCTTTGTCCTTATTTCTCTGGTCCTATTCTTTTGCCTACTTTCCTCATCCACTTTCATTAGCCTGTTCTCATATCTTCTTTTTCTTACTTTATCCTAACAATTGTAATCAAAAGGACACTGTCAATAGATTTTCTCCATTATTAGGGATTATCAGACATCCTAAGCATAAGATAGACAAATGTCATGTAAGTTAAATTTAAACACTAACACTTTGGACTTGATCGGTATTAAAATTTTAAACTTTATTTGAATTCACCCTGATTGTTTGTCAACAGAAAAAACAGACATTTGAAGATATTAGAAATGAATTTACATGCCACTAAGATTTCGGAAGAGTTATAAGAATAAAAGCTTAAAAGACAATTAAAATTTAAAAACTATAAATTTAAGCATGCTTTTATTCAAGAACTTTTAGTGCGCTTTTATTCAAGAATTTGTTGGGTTGCTATTTTATAACGCTTTCCTACCCCGAGAAACTCCCAAACAAGAATAAATACGAGGTACTAAAAAGTGAAATTAAAATTGTTGCAGATTGGCGAATGAATTTTGTGTATCAGAAGGTTAGGTTATCAGAAGGCTTAGAAATTAGTAGGTGTTCACAAGACATTCATTCACAACAAATATAAAAATAAGAACATTGAAGGTAAAATCATTCAGGAGGAATCAAAAATGAGGACAACGTGATTAAAGGTTTAACAAATAACATTAATTTTCAATTGAACGTACACAATCAAGATAGATATTGCTGATCAAGTGCGACCAGTTGGGATAAAATATGTAGAAGGATTATGCTGAGTTTCAATGTGTGTAGGCTTGTGGTTAGGATTTGTGTATGAAATTAAACAAGATGTTTTATCGTATTACAAAATGTCTTTTGTGGGAGTTCAGTCACTAGTGTGTATGTGTGCGTTTGTTAAAATTACTGTTCAAATTTTGTAAGAGTTGTGTACCTTTAGCTGTTGTCTTTATGTTGGATTGAGATTTACAAATACTGTTTAGTAGTGGGTCAATTCACTTTCTTTAGTATGTTGTAAGTAATGTTCCTGAGAGAGCGAAGTGCTGTTCTGTCGAGTCAGAAGAATTGGCGCGCGGAAAGTGTAGTTAGATCAAAGTTTTGGCTAGCGTGGATTTGTTTAGCACCTCTCCAGGGTTGAAGTTCTGACTGTTTGAATCGAATCGAAACGTTTCTATTAATTGAGTTTGTGGCTCCAAAAGCGGTACGCGGGAAAAGGTATTTTTGCTCAAACTTGCTACAGTTTTAAGGTCTCAGCCAATGAAAAACCTAGTTTACTGAAACTAAGATGCTGATTGGTTAAGAGGTGATTATGCGTGAAAAATGCATTATCCCGGAGGGGTGACAGGTAGGTATGGAATATTCCATCAAAATGGTGCCAAAATACGTTTATTATTTTTATTAAATGCAACAATATAAAACAACAATATAAAATGACATAAACATGGTAGTTACAGTCAATGAGGTTTGTACTCTACAAGATTACTAACTTTTTTTGAGCTACCATCTATGAATATCGTTGTTTCCCCATGGTGTGAATCTGGATATTGGTTGTAGAACGTGTTGCTCTAATCTCTTCTCTGGACCGGACTGATATCTAACTGTGGCAAGGGCCTTAATCCATCTCATTTGTCCCTGTTGACTCACCTCACTTATCTGCTCGCTAGGTGGAGTGTTTTTTAATCTAAAACCCTACAAATTTAACGTATGCAAAATGAATTCATTCATAAAAATGTGTACGCGTGCGTTCACAAGAAGATTTATATTATGCGATCTTTCTTTTCAAAATGCTTTACTAATTTGGTTATCTTTATCATGCGATACCTATGGTTTAAAATGTATTTCTAAAATGAAAATTAAATTTCTTTTTAGCTTCAATTCAAAGGTAACGGAATAAATTTACTATGCCCAGTAAGCAATACTTTGATGTATTTAAAACCGAATTTATATTGATTGGACTAGACTTGTTTTGTTTGTTTTTTTCAGTAAAATCGAAAATGTTAATTACCCGTTTTGAAGATCTTGCAAAAATAAAATATACTTTTTTCAATGTTTATTTGAGCAAAATTAGAAAATTTAAAGTTTACTTAATCTAATTTGAAACAAATATTACTTACTTTTTTAGCATAAAAAACGTAGTAGAAAATAAGAAAAGCATTTCTTAACCACGGTGACTTATTTGTCAAGTGTTGACTGATGGTATTGACAGCTGAGGTCAGGTTATCGAACGGATGAACAGAAGTGACATAAATTTTACGAATTTTAAGTGAAATTATTTAACTACCCAGTAATTTTTACAAATTAACAAATATTTTAAGCAATCTAGTATTTTATTTATTTTTTATAGCCTTACGTTTGAAGTTACTTTCTGGAAAAATAATAAAATTTAATATACTAAATTTTAAATCTCATAGCTGAGATAATATAAAAATTAATATAACATAAAATTTTATAAATATGATAAAATTTATCATAACTAGACATACCCGTGGAAATTTCATAGTTTTCCTATTTGAATTTTCTGATGGACCATAATTCTTAAGTTACTTATTGAATAGGCTCATTGCGAGTTCAACGAGAGTAACATATATATGGAAATTCTCCTATTGCATCGTTAAGCATTCAACAAAATATTGCAATAACATTCATAAATATGAGTTTGGGATCAAATATAAATCAAATATGGATCAGAATCCGACAGAATGATAAGATAAAGAACAAATAGGAAACATGTTGAGGGGTTCTCCCCTTTTTACACAAATGGACTCACCCAGTATATACATATACTACTGCTACGTGAAGACCCAACAGACGAGAGCAACAGAGGGTGAAGGTGACAGACAGACAGAACGAACGTAGCGAACAAGAGTCACCGTGAGCGAGCACGCAGACTCAGTAAGAAGGAACTACTAACCTGCATTACCAGTTTGTATTATTATGTTAATAAATTATTTTCCTATATTCATTCTTGGCGTTGTTATTTATTGGTACCGGATTTCATCCCGGAATCCACAACAAAACATTCATCAATCTAATATTTTTCACTTTTATTCAAGCTTCATCAGAGAATGAGATATGGAGGAAAAGAGGAACATGTAACTGAGTGTCTTGTTATTCTGGTTTTGCGTCAGAAGAAAAAAATGCAATTGGATTTAAATATACCAAAAAAAAATATCAAGGTTAGTTTGGATAATTGTTCAGTGTCTTTCTGGTCGTTAATTTATAGATAAATCTATATAAATAAATGCTAATGTCAGTGTATCCGATTTTGTCACCTTTACTCCTAAAGACCGTACATATTTCCATTTTGGAATCAGGCCAACTCCGTGAGCAAATCAAACACATCCCGGGCCGGATCTGGACCTGCGATCCTGAAATTTTGAATTCCCAAGTTTTCATTACTGCCATTTTTTACCTGATTTTTTGCGGCGATTTTTTTTTTTTTGTACGGTAACAATTTTTATAACTTGGAAATAAATTTAGAAATAATTGAAATTAATTGCGAAATCCAGCGAAAGTCACCTATGAAATAAAAATAATTGTTTGTACAGTAAGTAAGGACCTACGTACATCAAATTGTCTTTAAATTGGCTAGCGGTAGAAGAATTATCGTTGAACTTTTAAAGGGTAAGTTTAAATATTAATGTAATAATTAAATGCAGCGATCAATTTTCAGTTCTTCTGTAGTTTATTGTTGCCTATCGCATACGACAGAGTATGCCCCCACAAAAAGAAATCCCCACCAACAGACGACCAGACTGAAATCAAAAGAGCCAAGGCTGCAGTGAGGAAAAGTAAGCCCCGTGAAAATGAAAACCCAGATCAAACGGCAGCCAGGAGAGCTTCTAATGCTAAGAATATGCAAAGACTTAGGGTCTCTCAAACTCCTGAACAAGCCGAAGGCCCAATCAAGAGCCCCCCTGCAGGTGCTAGCTTAATTGCTTCCTGATAGGGCGGCTTTTACGCTAGTACTTTATATAAGTAAAAAAAAAAAAGAAACTTTCAGTATCTAGTTTTGTATGCGTGAATCGACATGAATTGCTCGTATAAATTTTGAGAGCTAACAAAAGCAGGATGCGTTATCTTTGAACTCGTACTATTGTTAATTCAGCTGAATTTCCATTTTATCAGAATCCGTTTATCGAGAATAAAGCGTCAAAACTCAACGTAAATAAAAAGGATTTCACTTCGTTCTTTCCCTTTTCTTTCGTCGTTATTTGTTTTCTGTGCCATAATATATAACCGCAAATTTATCAGTAAAGGAACATTGCTTGCACTGACTGAACCCAGTTTCTTTCAAAATGCTTTTCTTTTTCCCACTCCAGTATAGATATTTATTTGTCTCTCCGACACCAGGTCTTATTTTAATAAATGCAAATGCGAATACTTCCTTAAGTATTATCATTCTCTCTTTTTCTTTTCGATCCGTTAGCACTTACTTTCTAAAATCCTCCTCAACGCTATCTTTGTTTCAGCGTTTGTAAATTTAAGATATATGGTACGAAGAAAAATATAAATATGTCGGACGAAGATGCAGTTAAAGAAAATTTTACAGCGTCAAGAAAAATACTTCTATTATAGTGGGTTATCAGTTATAGTGAAGTGTATGAGTGTTGAAACAGATTAGTTTGATTAGGCCTCGTTAGTTAAGTTAGTTAAGAAGGGTATAAAACAAGAAAATCAAATTATAAAGTGAAACAACAAATTTATATACATATAAATCAATTAAGGTCTCTACAAATAAAATTAATCTATTTTGGTTGATAGAAGGTCGTCAAAATGATCGTAGTAGTCCTTGTAAGTTGAGTTGAGTTGAGTAGGCAGGAACGTATGTATGTATGTATGTATGTATGTAGGTATAAACGTTATCGTACGGTAGGAATGTCTTTGAAGTGATCACTCAGTCTTAAAATGTTCCGTTCGTTTATCAAGTATAAAAAAGGCGAGGGAGAAACATAGAGATGATAATAATAACGATCGCTTGACGTTTGTCAAGGGGCGTGTTAATACGCTCGTCTCCTTCTCTCTGGTGACGTCTTTTATTTTGTTTGTGGGGCTTGAAAAGGTCAATTGGGAATTCACTACCGGATATGATTCGGGGCGTCGGCTCGCGAAAAGATCCGTAAAAGAATTTGTTTCTGAGAATTGAAAATTATTTGAATTTTGTTTTTAAATGTTTCTTAGTTTTCTATTGGCCAAAAACATTTCGCATCAAGGTGTTAAATTTCGCGAGTTTTGTTTGGGATACGCTTTTGCGTGTATGTTAAGCAAAGTTTGTAAATTCGAGTTTTTTAATTTCTAACAAAATCAATGAGTCAGTGCTTAGCATTTGAATTTTAAATCTAGATTTTGTTTTGTTTACTACAATATATAGGTACTGCCAAAGATTCGCTATAAAATGATCATACATGATAAAAAAAATACCCGAACTTAATAAAAACCAAAAAAGGATTTATTATCAAAATCTTTGTGTTATTAAAATAGACCAAAGGGTTTCTTTGATGTAAAAATTATTTTTTTATCCTTTTTAGAACCTTCGAAATTTTTATTAAAAATTTTGTTTTTCGGGTGTTAACGTGGGGCCATAAATTTGTATGAGAAATTTGAGCGTCTTTTTAGGGTGAAAAACACATTGATTTGGAAATTCTTACAAAAATCAGATAATTTTCATATCTTAATGAAATTTTCAGGATTTATTCACAAATTAATGAAATTATTTTTTAGACGTTTAGAAATCTTGGTAAAATTATTTTTTTACATCCGTATGCTACGCATTTAATTTTATGAAATTTCGAGAACTTCTTTTTTTATTAAACTTCCTGATTTTCGTAAATCGTCCTCAAAAATTCCATACCGCTGACACACAGCTACAAACACAGACACACACAATATATCCCCGAAAATGAAGATGTAAATGATTCATCCGCCATATTGCACAGAAAAACGCTCAACAAACTCGTTTGTAACAGAGAGAGGTTGACGCACATGAATGCACACACGCAAATATAACGTTTATTGATAGAAGATGGAAAACACGATCTTCCGTGAAAGTTATAAACTGTGTCAGCGCTATTAATAGGAAAGAATCTAGAACAATGATATATGAAACCTGAGACGGCAGATGGATAAAGAATAAATTTCAAATCGGGTTGGCGAAGACTTGTTTATAAACAAATGCAAAAGGGCAGGAGGCGATGTTTAATTTGGGTCATTAAAAAAAATAGACGAAAATAATATTTTTGATAAAAACATATTGAAGTAAATTTGGACCGGGGAGGTAAGATCAGTGTATGTTTACCGCTAGCGAAATCTGATCTAAACATAAGTTGTATACGCTGAATGTGGTCATCGAAAAGACAATTGAAATGAACATTGAACTAATTAATTTTATCCACTAAGAGATTTGAAATAGATCTGAATTTAAACTTTGCTTATGGCGACACTCGTGTTAAGCGCGTGAACAACCTGGCTTATAACCTTCGGTTCGCTATATAAACGCGAATTTTGCTGAGTTGGGGAGACTTGGGCGTTAGACGAGAGTGACGTTGAAAGAGAGAGACTGTCGTTGCAGTGAGTCGGTCCAGTGGCGAGTCAGAGATAAGGACTTCAAGAAATATCATCGTCGTTGTAGCAGTCGCATTGAAAAGTCGCTGAAACTTAACGTTTGTCACTTACGACAACCAACTGAAAAGCTAAACTTCCACGTAGGGCTGGAATTACGAGTCACATATCCTCCCAAGTTGATTTGGAACGAGTTAATCACACACACACCTCTCTCTATTGGTATAATTGGTAGAGGAGTGGTCCTCTGTTCTTGTGTTAATTGCTTTTCTATCCTTTCTGTAAACTCTTTCTACTGTTTCTGAGAATTGAAGATTGTTTTCTTATATAAAAGACATTAATATTTTACCCATTGTTGTTCGGCTTCTGCAGATATTATTTCCTTGTTTGTCACATTCTAATTTTCCTACCGCCCACCCTCACAGCCGTGCCTACATCCCCGATCGACCGTGAACGTATGGACAACACCCCGCTTACTGGATCTAAAAACTAACACAACGTGGGCAGCAGGCGGAACTTGGCCAGTGACCAGTCGAACAATCCAAGGGTACTCAGGGAGCGTGCGGCTAGCTACTCCTGAGTTCGGTTCAGACCGAGTGGGCGCCTCAACCCAAAGAGGAAGACGCCAGAGACGCTGAAGGGACGAGTGGTGGAGTTTAATCTAATAAAAAAACGAAAGCCGTTGTAAAACGGTATATTAGACAAATAAAAAAATATATGCAAAATATGACGATTGTGTAAATAGGTTTGCCACCTGATTCGTCGCTGGATTTTGGTTTGAATTTTTCCTGTATACTATTAGATCAATATAAATAATATTCACCAGTAAATTAAGTATAAGGAAAGAAAGTTCTAACGCCATGTATCTTAAGTAGGCGGTCATGGCTCTCATCATATTCCTTTTTCTTGATGATATGTGAATGTACCTTGAGAAAGGCAGTGGGGTGGCTTCCCGTTACCTTTGTGGAATCTTCCACATTAGCCTTCCACCCCTTTCGGAAAGATGTATTCTTCCCTAAAAAAAAAATCCTTAACCAATCATCACTTCGTTTCAGTAAATTCAATCTTCTATTGGTTAAGAAACACTAAACTGTAGCAAAGTCGAAACAGATCCTTTTTTCCGCCTAGCTCCCTGGAGCCGATTTTTAAACACCAAAGTCTATATAAACAACCGCATGACTCAATTCAAGTCAGTCAGTCAGTCATCAAGTTTCGTGAGATGCTACCAAACTCCACGCGTGTCAATTCACTGACTCAACATCACTTCAAAATTCTCAACAAACTCAACACAGCACTCAATCGACCATTGTCCGCGTGGTAATCAAATTACAATTGACTTAAAAAGTGAACGTTTTCACTACACAAACAGTAATTGTACAATTCATCAATTTAGCCAAACAGTTAAAGGCAAACAACTCTTCACAACTTAAAAATTCTGACTAACAAGTAACACACGCATACACACTAATATTTGAACAAACACATTTGAGATTTTTCCTTGCAGAAATCAAATTATTTTAATTTCACTAATAAATCAAAACCATTAACTTTTATTGACCAAATTTCTGCATGAACATTCTTCATAACCTTGTCTCAATTACCACAATCAACAAACATTCTGTTATCCTTGCATGTATATCTATTTTATAAATCACTTTATTGTTGGATCTCTAATCACTGTGTTTTTAGTAATTTATTGCAATGTAAATTGTCCTAATCTTCTTTATTTGATCTACGTGTTGTGGGGTAACGCATAATAAGCACGCATAATCTTTGTCTTACATAAATTACCTTCTAATACATTTTCACTCAGCTACAACCCGCAACACCTTCTCCATGATTCTGAATTAAGCGTTTTTTTTTCTCGGAGACTGGTTATGAAGAAAAAATAAATTTAATTAATTAAAATTAATCAAATTTAAGTTTATCCTTAAATTTTTACAAAATTTTAAGTATACAACATTCATGCAAATGTCAACAATAAAAATTCAAATCTGTGAACATAAAATGCCTTAATAATAATAGTGTCTAAAATTTTCTTTATCCACTAAAAAGGTAAATCAATATGCATAATGAAGAAAAAATAAATTTAATTAATTAAAGTTAATCAAATTTAAGTTTTACGATCTCAAAAGTAAAACACAAGGCAAAACAGTCGATTTTGTTCTCGGCGCTTCTTCACTGGAAAGAAAGAAAAAAATAAATGAATGAAGCAGACGAACTTTTTATAGATACGATCTACTTCGAAAATATAACTCAAAAATATATTATTCACAGATTATAAAATCTTTATTTTAACACAAAATAATGATTGCATGCATATTGTTCCATATGGTAATATTACGGTAACAAAACAGAATATTAAACAAAAAAGGTTTACTTACATAATTATTTTTTGTCTGTCCAAGTAAGGTTTTAAATTCTTTAAACAGACAACACAAATCTTTTTTTTTTTATCTTTGATCTTTTTTTAAAAAAAAAGTTGTTATAAAAATCTTGTCTTCTATTGGATGAGAGATAATTTCTTCGGATACATTTTTGTTCTTTAGAATTCTTTTCTCTTTTCTGGAGCTGTAAAGGAAAAATATAAACATAACGCCTCATTTAGTCTTATAATGTTCTTATTTAAGATAAATATCTATTTTAAAACCTTATTATAAATCGAGAACAAGAACAGAGCAGAACCCTACGCATCGAATGACTCTGGCAAAAAACATTAACACTGCGAGCCAACAATACAAAAATCAAAGGAAATAATTTCTCTTCTTGGGACTAAAATTACCTCTTCCAAATGTCTAAATCTCTTTCTTAGATAAACTTGGATTAAATCTCTTAGAAGCCGCAAAGCACCATTTGTTTTTCTTTAAAAATAGCTACATTTACGTCAATGCCTCAATAGGCCTTATAAGTCAAAATTAAAATATAACTTTTCTCAAGTTATATATCAAACAAATTTAGCTTCGGAATTCTTCCGAAACTAATAAAAAATATTTTTTCCAAAGTCACCCGACACGAAAAATCCACAATCCCTTCTTCTCATCCCCAAATAAAATTAGATAGACAGCAATTATAAAGTTATAATTAATATTAAAGTCTATCTTAGAAAATAATTCGACACTGTAAGTCGAACATTCAACAAGGTAACGGTTATTTAACGTGGTAAACTAAAATAGTTTACCACGGAGCCAGAAAACGAAACGTCTTTCTCAACTAAGAATAATCTACTGACTGAGTATAATTTCTTCTAATTAAAAAGAAACGCCTTCTCCAGCTTCAAAATCACCCCCCACCCCAAGTAAACTTTCCTCTTTGATACAGTACTAGAAGCAGAAGCGAAAACTGCAAAAAAAGAAATCAATGCAATGTCAATCGTTACCTTCTGTCTTCTTAATTTCTGTTTTTTTATTGTTTTCGCACCTTAATAATGATTTTCTTATATTCTTTCGTCCTCAGTAAACCTCTGCGTGTTAGTGGCTTTGTTGCCTTGCTTTAAGTGAAATGACTAAAATAAATCACAGAAAGAGACACAGATGAACCTTCTGGGGACGAATAATGAGGAAAGCCTTATGACAACATTGTTCGAAAATAATTATTCGAATTGTAAAATATCTTAATGAAAATTAATCAAAAGGACAATTATACTAAACTAGCAGCCATAGCCAGCTGGTCGATCAGAAAAAGCGTCCAATTAGAATGGAGCAAAAACAGCATCATGTTTAGATGTAACAGAGTCTATATTCTTCAATTACTTTAAAGTACTTTCATTAAAAAAAACATTTTGAATTAATGCAGTTACTGATTTTCCAAGCGTAGCTTAGATGTGGCACAAGGCCGAAAGTAGAGGGCACACAGTGAGGATCGAACTTACTACTCAGTCATAATTGTTCTAGCGAGACAAGTTTTCTAACCGCCTCTGGGTGCCCTAATGCAGTTACTGATACAATAGAAGTAGTCTGTATTTATTCAATTGAAGTTAGCCGAGGTCATGAAGGAGTAAAACAGGCAACATGAAAACTCACTTCAGATCACAATTATTTTGGAGTTTTTGAAATTTAATTTGTTAGTGGGCTACCAGGGATATAAAGCAGTTGTTAAGTTTGATGAAAATTGTTTGAAAGATCAACGAAAAATAAGAAAGAAACCAGTAAAAATCGCCATTTTTCGCTATTTATGCGGGTTTTCACTTTACGGGTGGACTCAATTATCAAGTTAAATAACTGTTAAGCAATCAACTTATTGTTGGCTACAATTGAGTGAAGTTTGTATTAGATTGCTTGAAAATTGAGGAAGTTTTTAGTTTAAAATTTGTGTTGAAACCGATTTGTGTTGAAAACGATTTTCCGTTTTTCGCTAAACGCAGTGGCGTAAAAATAAAAATGTGCTATCGTTGAGCTCCGTCATGATGTAAGTAACCTACATACCGAGTTTGAATGAAATCGGAGGAAAAAAGTTGAATTTATCGATTTTTGATCGGCTTTATCGATTATTGATTTTTATAATTATCGATTTTTAAGCTAAGAACCTATCTCTTACATTGTACAACGTATGAGCAAGTTTGGTCAAAATTGGTTGGAGGGATCTCGAGTGAAAAGGTATCACACGGGCAGACAGCCAGATACACGGACACACAGACATCCTCTGTTTTATATATATAGATGATAATTATTCTAACTGTAAAATTCTTTATTGCAATAAAAATTAAAAAGGAAATGCACAAATGATAATTATTCAAAATACAAATATCGTTAATAAAACAATTTAAGAAGAAAAATCCTTATAACCTAAGTTAAAAGTGATACTGTACGCAAATAGTCAACTACTGAAGAATACTCGTTAAAGGATGCCAGTAATTTTTAAGTTTTCCATTTACATCGCAGTATTTCTTGGCGATCTTGATATTTTAGCAACCTGTTCTTACTTTTGCAATATGAATTTCTTGCCAAGTCCTGTTCTCTTTTAAAAAGCGTCTAACAATGTCCATGTTGTGGGATGATGGGATGACACTTGCTGCAAAAAAGCTCTATGTCATCCTTTAAGGGCATTATTAGCCCTATGTAAATCAGCATTGACTCTCTCCACATACGTATTTCAAACATGGGTATTTCAAATAATTATCATTTAGTATAATTGTCCTTTCGATTAATTTTCATTCAAACAATTTACATTTCGAATAATTTTTTTTCAAACAATTTTCTCTATACGGAGGAAAGAGACTCTAGAGAACACACAGAACAAACTGAAGGGAAGAGAAGCGGTGGGTGGGTGAAGCAGCGAGTAATTTAGGTTTGTGTGAATATATGGCAGAAAAGAGACATAGAACGGTGGTAAACGTTCAAAGATTACTTAGAGCAACAAAAGAGTCAAGATCGCCCACGCCCTGAAAGAATTTGGCGCATGAGAAAAAGAAAATCCTTACCGATGACTTAGAGTTGTCGTTTGCAACTGACGAGGATTGAAAACAGTTTTAAATCTACACAAGAAATATAAAAGGTAAAGTTTCAAATAATTTTGATACGCTCTGTTGATGTTAATGTATCAAATACAAATGCCGGCACAATTAAATTATTTGCGGCTTACAGCCATATCACGTTGAAACACCGGTTCCTGTACGATCACAGAAGTTAAGCAACGTCGAACTGGTCAATACTTACCTAGATGATTGGCCGCTTTGGAATACCAGGTTCTGTAATCTTGAATGTGTGGGTGGTGTAATGGATAATGACCGGAAATTGGAAATCGGAGAGCCGAGTACCAATTTCAGTTGGGTTCGTTATATTCACTTACGCGCAGATATCCTTAGAAAAGATAAGAATCTACCTCTTCTCCCCCGGCTATGGGTTAAGTAGTAGAACTTGTATCATTATTATTTTTACAAAAATTCTTACAATCTAGAAAAATATTTTCGGACTTTATATAATCCGCAAAAGGTTGATAAATCATAAAAATACTAATCAAATTATTTGCAATTTTCACCCAAAGATTATTTGGCATAGCGCGTTTATTATTTTTTCCGCGAAACGATTATTTCGTTCCACGTTTATTAAACTTGTATAAAAATCCCCGGTAAAATGTTTAGTTGAACCGGTACGTTTATTTTATAAGTTGAAAATTTCCCACCGGCATTTGTATTTTGTACAAAATAGCATTTTTCACTGGAAGCTTAGTTCTGTTCAGATGTGCCGTAACTAAATATGAATAAAAGACCCTCCAAGTCCAATTCAAGGGCCTTCTCAGTCCTGTTAGAGGAGCTCCTCTCTGATTAACCATATTTTCAGGAGTGTAGCCGTACTCACTACGCTTGTCCAATTGCGGGTTGGTGAGTCTATTTAACTCATAGTCGGACGTTTTGAATTCAGAGTTGTCATAGACCGGTTGCCACCAAAGTCTGTTCTACATAGCTGGGGAGAGAAGAGATGGATTCATATTTTCCCAAGGGTATTGGCACGTAATTAGTAAATGTAACGAACTGAAATTCGAATTCGATTCCTCAATCCGAGCCATTATCCATGACTCCACCGTACCTCCGCACACTCATTGAGATAAAATATTTACTCTGTAATTTTCACAATTGCTTCTGGCTTTTGTCAATAACTCGTACGTTTCATTATATTTGATTTTGTATACATAAACTTTTGGTAGATGTACAATGAGCAAAAGAAATTCTCATGAATGTAATGAATGGAGATTTTTTTTTTTTTTGTAGTAAACATAGCAAAAAATCGCTTTCGAATATTGAAGAAATACGAAAAAGGCTTGAGAATAAAATAGCGAAAAGAAAAGATAGAAGAATTCTTGTTTAATCATTTCACCCAAGCAAGCCGATAAAACTCAAGGGGCTACAGAGAAACTGAGAAAACGTCAATGAGGAGAAAGGACAATAATAGAACTGACATTATGAAGAAAGAAGGTAACAACTGATATTAATTAAAATACTTGAAGATCTAAATTGACAGTAAGACAAGAAGGTGGAAGACAGTTCCACAAACGAGAAATGTGAGAGAAGAAACTGTTAGCATAGAATTTATGATTGCATCTAGCAATTTCAATAGTAAAATGATGAGACCGAGCTACCAATGTAGTACTAAGTTTAAATTCATTAAATCGAGATACCAATAAGGTAAGCTCATCAGAAAAATTGGGATGAAAACATTTACAGAAAAGGCACATTGAAGTTATGTTATGGCAGTGGATAAGTGACTGAAACTGAGATGCCAGGTCAGGACCAATAACATTGCAGATTCTTCTTTTTATTTTCCCAAGAATCCCTAAATACATGGTAAAAGCACCAGACCAGATATAGCGACAACATTCAGTTTACAGACTAAAGATGCAAGACAGATTTCATTGTTTGAAAATAGACTTATTGAAGGGATCCCTGTTAGCCAAATCTTTAAAGAAATACAAAAAATTGTACTCACATGTACATACAGCTCATACCCTACGAAGGGCGTTATCTATGTAAAATGTGTGATCTTAGTTTCTTTTTTGTTTTGTTTTTATTTTTTCAAAAGATACCATTTCTGACCTTAGGTCTCTGGTTGGGACCCAGAAAGAAATGAGTATACAACAGAAAGATCTAATTGATATGGCTTGTCCAGCGGATTGTAACATAGCAACCAAGGAATTTGAAAAACTATCAAAATACAAAAACCTGGAAATTGAAATAGAAAAAATGTGGAAATTGAAAACAAGAATAATACCATGGTAATAGGTACTTGGAATTATAAAAATGGAACAAAACAACAAAAGAATCCCTGAAACCCCAGCTTAAGAGATACAGAAAAATTGTCTTATTAAGTACAGCACACACACTAAGGAGAACTTTGTCTATGTAACGCTAGCAACTTCACCGAAATGTGGCCATAACAACACACCACGACCTGCCTTAGGTCTTTCCGCAGACTTGGTAGGTAGTGTGTCCATAGCAGAAATCGAATGATGATGATAATAATAATAATAATAAACAAACAAAATGAATGACATAACTTCCAATATTTCTCAACACTTAGAGAAGAGCGCGATTTAAGAAAAGAAAAGACAGTATTTGACAATGTTCAACTATATCTCGACAGTGTCTGTTTTCTTCAATTCATGTTTAAAAATTGTATACAAGTATAAAAATATTTAAAAAAATCTATTAAAAATGATGAGTCTTTGATCAAACGTCGCTTGCCTTGAGAAAAGCGGGTGTTACTGGTAATCACGAGTCAAAACAAATGAAACAGCCATCGTGAATGGCATGTAAACTGAAACGTGCGTAGTATAAGGTAGTTTACATATAACAATTTTTTGTAACCTAATTATGTACAATACAATAATGGATCATATGCAATATAGATGAACAATTCAAATAGAAAATTGAAAATAAATGCAATGTATCTAAATACAAATTAAAGAGACATGTCATAGGTCAATCTATCTTAAATAAACCAACAATATTTTACAGTAATTTTTAACATCAACTCGTGATTT
This sequence comes from Acanthosepion pharaonis, assembly GCA_903632075.3. NCBI lineage: Eukaryota > Metazoa > Mollusca > Cephalopoda > Sepiida > Sepiidae > Acanthosepion > Acanthosepion pharaonis. Next base: position 335,554 of record CAHIKZ030000914.1, on the reverse strand, counting down.
TATGCTATAAATTAAATATAGTGAATTTTATATAGTGTTTTTTTCGAGACTTAGTATGAGAAAAACAAATTCACGGATTTGGACAAAAAAAAAACAAACTCAGAATGACGTCAAAATCCGAGAAATTTTTTTATCCTTTAATAATAGTCAGTTGTGTTTAGTTTAATTTGTAACGTATATAAATGTCGGTAGAAAAAAGATATATAGTTAGACTCATAAAGCACTGCTCAGGGCCCCCAATCAGGCACCCCACCCGGTTCGCTTACACACCAGTCCTCCATCACTGCGTCGAATAAAATCTGTTCGCTAGCCTAAGTTGGCTAGCCTACATAAGTTCCCTCAAATCTTCACGTCTTTATGATATTAAATATTTCTTCACTTTCTTGCCTGTTTTAGAATTGTTGAAACGTGTGCATTGTTTTGTAAAGTGCTATGTAATTTATTTTAAAGCTTCTAGAAAATCTGGCCGTCATTTTCTACACACCGGGATTACAATATTAGACTATTTGCAAGTCCAGCACTAATAAATTTTAAATTTCGCTCCTTAGGACTTATGGGGCTGCTCCATTTTTTTAAATGCACTTTTTTAATAAAATGGTTAAAAAAAAAAAAACGAAAAAAAAACAATCAACCTTCTTAATAAATGGTTGATTTTTTCAGCCATTTTATTGAAAAAGTGCATCATCATGAACAAAGTTTTCGTGTGAAGCGTTTCGTCCTTTAAGACTTCATTGGACTACTTTTTCACGAAAATTTTTCCCATATATATTTTTAATTTTGTCGTAATTTTCCTTAACATTGTTCTTGATATATAAACATTTATATCGTTTCCTTTTTGAACAATAAGAAAATAAAAAATTAAAATCATTAGACACACTGGGTTGTAGATTAATATTCTTTCGTTTTTTTATTATTATTATTCCATTTAGATTCCTCGACTAGTTTCGACCGAAATGGCCATCATCGGGAGGAGAAATATTTCTGCTTGCTGTTGGCAGTGAACTACAGAAATGAATGTCTTTTGTTGGAGAAAATGAACTTTTGTCTGTAGTTTTCATTTGTTTTTTTATTTTTTTTATCTTTTTCACATGAATCTTTTAACATTCCTTGTGTTGGTCAAACAGTCTCTTTTAAGTTGTTATTTGAGATAAGAACTGGATAGATACATTTTATCCTGAATTCTCTGGTCAGTTTGACAGTTTTATTGGACCTGGTGAGGGGATGTGTCTCTGTTTAGTGTTTGTGTGTGTGTTATTTGGTTCTTAGGGAGTGAGTGAGTATGATATGTGTAAGCGTGTGTATTGCTACGAGGTCTGGCTGAAAATATTTAACGGATAAAAATCTACCTAAAACAATTGCTTAGACTCTTTTGAACACTTCAGGCATTTATCGCTGCATCCTTTCCACTTTCTAGTACAATTTACAAAGTCCTCTTTCGGGAACGCCATTAGCTGATTTGTCGCGTTCTCCTTGATCTCGTCGTCACCATTTCAGCAGCAATTTTTTCTTTGAAAGGAGCCAGATATTGTATATTAAATTAATTAATAATTAAATACTATATTTAATGCTATATCGAGTGTATATGGAAAAAAAATTGCATGGAAAATTTAAGAAATCCCGATGATCTATGGTTGATAAAAGCAAATATTTGCTTAGAGAAGAGCTCCATCACCGTATATAATAGACAGGGTGTTTTTCTTCAAATGCCAAAGAATGCGTCTTATATGCTGTTAAAAATGCTTTATTAAAAATACTCTTTGTTATTTTGTCTTTATTTTGCCCTGTTACTTTCTTTATATTCTTCATTGTGGCTAAATACTGATTGTAACATTACGTTATTCTCAAAAGTTGGGCATTTATGCCTTATTTATAGTAATCGAACGGCACTAACATAATGTTTTACATGATATCAGTAACTTGGGATATAAGAATCAATGTTTTTTGTTTTGTTATTTTTTTTAGGAAAGTAAACGTTACTCTCACAAAAAACATGCTTTCAATATTCCTATTTTACTCAGTAAGAGAATATTGAAAGCTTCGTGCATGCCATAGATGAGTATGAACAAACTGCCAAACATTATGATATATAGATGACCGTTCGTTGTTTGTATCATCTACCAACCCGTGAATGTTTTCATAGGATGACCAATTCGTCCAGAATTGGAAAGAGTAAAACGTTTTCGAGTAATCTGACACAGAATAAAAAATATTTCGACGACTGAATTTTCGTGGTTATGTATGCGCACGGATTCTCCTGTTCTTGTACCGGATTGACAATCCCAATTTGAAAATATACGTTTCTTTTTATAAAAAAAATGATTTCTTTTCTTTACGACTCGTTAAATTCTTTCTATGCGTGACTGGGGTTTGTGTACAAAAGAAAACCAAAAATTGTGTATGTTATGTAGGTGTGGAAGCAAAAAAAAAAAAAAAAAAAAAGGAAAAAAGAAAAGGGAGTTATAAATGAAGCAGTCTTTCTATCATATTCAGTTGACCGCCGGATGGTAAACCAAACCTAAAAAAAAACATTGATAGTCAAGTGAACCCAACGGAAAGACGCTGAATGAGTCACATGACCTATTCCCTCCAGCACCGCCTTTTCGTACGCTTAGGTCAACGCAAAATCTCATATACCTTCCTACTTAGGTAAATATTAATTTTATAAGGAAACATCCACCCACAAAAGAGTATAAAAACTATTTTCTTTCTGAGAAATCATTAGTTGAACTCCAGAGTACTTGCACGTGTGTTGAGACCAACATTCTTCTACTGCTTCTCTGAAAAACACATAGAACTTAAAACTCAATACAAAATGAAGGCAATTCTGCCTCTTGCTGCTTTTCTAAGTGTTTATGTTACTCTTGCGTTTGCGCAACACATTCATCTCTCCAGTAAGTAATCAATTAATTGTTTAATTTGAAAGTGAACAATTTTTATGATATCGATATTATTTTTTGTTAAATTTATTTTCAAATATACACAAAAAACAACAAATTCGGAGATAGGGTTTCAATCTGGGCATTCGGGCTTGTCTATATTTATTCACAGACTATCTATTGATTTTGATTCGATTAGAAACAGCATCGGTTTTTGTGGTGCAGATAAATGTTATTGTTAGCAATAACATCCATTGCGTTGCGATATAAATGCATAGACAGTGCATGCATGCGCATCCCCAGCTCAATGTAGCAGTTAATTTTAATAGTATGAGGATGCAATATTTTATATTTTTTTAATTGCAAATGTTACAAGTGGAAATCATCCCCAATTTTTTCTATTTTATTGAGATTAATCAGAGAAATATCGCAGAAAAATTTAAAGCAAATCCAACATTTTTTTCTATGGAATTTTCCGCATAGTTTGGGAGGTAGTCACATGAAGCAAAAGATTTTTTTTTTCCTGAATTTGTTGTATGACTTGAGATATTTGTAATAATTATTAGTTATCGAGGATTAATTACGTTTATCTACGAAAGTGTTTCGTTTATTTTCTTAAAAAGTAAGTACGCGGAAAATGTATGCTCGCGTCAAGAGGCCGACATCAAAAACATAATCAATTATTTTAAGACATTTTTATAATATTATTAAGCAATTATAATCATAAATGATACATTCTGTCTGCTTGCGTGTCTGTAACATCTCACAAATATCGATAACATAAGAAGTTTTGTGTTTTTTTTTTATTTCTTTGCAATTTTTATTGAGCTCAGCGCTCTCCCAAATGTTCAGTACGAGGGTAACGTCGCATATTTTACACATCTTTTCGTGGGTCAGTGAAATTATCCATAAAAAAGATGTAAAAGTAAAATATACAATGTGACTCTTGATGATTACTCTTTTCTTCCCGCTCATTAATAATATTTCTGTTCCTAAGACCGATTAATATATATATATATATATATATATATATATATATATATATATATATATATATATATATATATATATTATATTATATTATATATATATATCTGAGAAGAGGTGTTGTAATTATTTACCACTTCTGGGTTGTATGCCAAAAAAGATGGGAAAAACAGTCATTAATAATATTTCTGTTCCAAATTTTTCCACGCCTAGTAAACCCAGTGTCTAACCTAGTGTCTTAGTGATTTTACTCAACTGTCTTGTTTGGGGTGAAACCGATTAATATATATATATATATATATATATATATATATATATATATATAAATAAAAAAAAAGAACAGTAAGATATAAAAAATTATTTTATAGATATTTTATTTTTACAAAATAGTGCTCAATGTAAATTTACAGGCAAAAAAATTAATTGGAAAAAATATGGTTATTTTCGCTACACAGTTCCAACCATATTTCAAAAATAGAAGTGTTTTATTTTTTGCAAATAAATTAAAAGCATTAGTTCTATTTCATCTTCAAGATTTTTTCTATTTTGAAACATGAGAGTTGAATCAGACCAGAAAATAACCATATTTTAAATCAATTAATTTATAATATATATATATATATATATATATATATATATTTCTGAGAAAAAATTTACACTATTTACATACTTCGGGCTGTATGGCAAAAAGACGGGGAAAGGTCAGAAGAATATAACTAGTGTATGAAGATCAGAGTTGAATCAGACCAGAAAACAGTAGTATTAAAAAGTGCTCAATACACATGAGAAAAAATAAGTAAAAATAATATAAGTAAAAATTTTTTACTTATTTTTAAAAGTATATATATATGTGTGTGTGTGTGTGTGATAACGATATATGCATTTTTTATATATCAAGCAAGACGCTCGAACAAGCCAAGCCATTATTAAACGTCAATTATTCGGCTTAAAGGTTTAAATAACAGAGATTAGTTTACTCAAACACGTGTATCCACCAAAATATAATGTTTATTGTGATGAGAAGGAACTCTCTCTCTCTCTCTCTCTCTCTCTATATATATATATATATATATATATATATATATATATATATATATATATATATTAGTCCGACAATTATTAACACTGAAGATAGGAATAAAATGTAAGAAATCATGGCGAAACTTGTAGCTGACGGATGTCACACAAGTCGATACCCGATCAATATCTACTGAGTCACTGTGGAGAGAGGGTACGATGTTGAAAGACCAGGAATCCCTAATGAACCCCTCGGCTAGAGACATCTCACTATTGATATTGTGCCAAAAAAGCATAAAACAGATAAATTTCGCGATACTCTAGTATTTATAGCGGTTTATTAAAAATGTTTTTCCATAAGCTCCGATATCATATATTGCATTTGAAGAACTTAAGCTAAATCTGTCAAGACTAAAAATGGATATAACACCCACATAATGTCATTAAAAAGAGATTCATTTTCTCGCACAATCACTTACCAGCTGTGTATACCTTCTTCGTCAGCAGTGATAGAGGGAAATAATGGAACACTTTTAATCACTTCAGAAAAAGAATGAATAAGAAAATGTAATATAAAAATCCACAATGGGAAGGCAAAATCGCTCCACCAATTTTGTTTTCTGTGCCAATTGGAACAACACCACCTCACCATTCTCTTTCAGATTCTAATTCAAAATTAGATTCCAATGAAATTATTGTGGAGTTCACAATGATACTAATCCCGATTGCGGCCGACCTCATGTATGGAATGGATACATAAGTACATCAATAAGTTCGTAACCTAATAAGGGAAAAAGGACTTATCTTATAAAACAATTATTTATTTTTCAATATTATCTCCTTCCTTGTCAGCGTGAGTGTCTACCAATTATTTACATAAAACATTATCCAGTGAGCATTTCGGATCTAAATACAGTCAATAAGTAGTCATAAGCAGTAACGTGGCTTCCCTGTGTCTTTTCTATAAGTACTTTCATGGCAATTGTTCTGATGAGCTTTCCTCTGTGATACCTTGACTTTATGAATTTAAGCGCAGTACTAGATTGGTGGTAAGGTCTCATCATTTTACAGTTGAAATGGCGAGATGTAACCGTAAGTTCTAGTGCTAACAGTTTCTTCTATCGAAATTCTCGCTTGTGGAACTCTCTTCCGGCCTCTTGCATCCCAGTCAACTTTGATCTTCAAAAATGTAAATGCAATGTCAATCGTTATCTTTTGTCTTCTTTTTTTTATTATCCTCACTCCTTAATAGCAGTTTTTCTCATATTCCCTAACACCCAGTGTTACATTAAGTCATGGAAAACAGGAGAGAGCCGACACGAAATGTGACCAGCATTTATTAGATACCGGAAGAAAGAGATTGAGAAAAGGGTTAGAAAGAAAAGGGACGTATCAGGGAGCGAGAATCACTTTCCTTAACGTCGATTGGGGTGCATAAACTCAAACTGTAATGCAAAGAGAGTATACAATAAACAATAATGTAACACGTAGCAACCTCTTTCGTTTTAGTGGCTTTATTGAAATGATTAAAAAGAAAGTAAATCGGGGTGCGGATTTATTAATTCACTTTTCTAAACTGCCTTAAGAGAAATCGATCTCACTCCATCGATTTCGTCTTCTGAAAACACCACAACACTTCACCATTCTTCTCTTTGAGAAAGTGTAAATTTTGTTAACTCGAGTTGGTTGATCATTATGAATAATGTTCTTTTTTCTTTCTTGTCTTTCTTGTAGAGTACTGTGAAGAGTGCTTACGAAAGAGTGCAACATCCGGACTGTACCCTCATCCAAACAGATGCGATGCTTTTGTAAAATGCGACGTCCTTGAGAAACACTTTCGTGCCTTTGTAATGAATTGTCCTCCTGGTCTCTTCTTTGATGAAAAAAATGGAAACTGTAACTGGAGATGGGCAGTGAATTGCAACAAAGGTACTTCTTGACTTACAAATAATTTTCGAATGATTTTAGGAATAAGTGCGAAATGTGAAGCGTAGTAAAAAAAAGTGCTGTGAATTTAAACAGGTGTTCATCTTTCTTTAGGGTTGCTAACTCTGTCAAGAGAAATAAAAGATATATAAAAGGATATAAATAATATTTTTTAATTTAATTCCTGTAGAGACACAATATAATTGAAAGTGATATTGTATTTTTAACTTCTAAATACAAGAGCTAAATAAAGGATTGTCTTTTCTAATAATGGGTGGTTGGCAACCCTAGTTCCGTAGGACATTTCACACATAAAATCATTCCGCGAATTAATAAAGAACAATTTCTCGCCTTGAATTTTGGCTATCGTATCTCTATTACATTCATACATACTCACTCACTCTCTCACTCTCTCTCACTCATTCACTCACACACACATAAACACATAGTAAGTGAGTGAGAAAGGGAGAGAGAGGGGGAGATGTACATTACACAGTGTAAGAGAGAAATTCATTAATTTGCTATGGCTTTGTTATTCGATGGAAACGGGTTTTTGAAGACAGATCCTTGGAAGTTGTCGGTAGCTGAAAACGAAACCGTGAGCATACCCAGTTAATATTTATTTTAAAGGTTTCAAGGCTTCGGATTTTTCAACAACAATTTGGTTGTTCTATTATTTTTCCTCTCTGTTGCGTAATATGATTCTATATGACGACCGCAGAGAAAAAGGATTCAATCAAATTGTAATTTCCAAAATACAAACCACGAGCGTTGTTTCTCGTATGGTATGTGTGTATGTAACACACACTTATACTTTTATTTGAGGTCTATTTTTTTGTAACTGTTCTACTTTTCGTAATGCAGAATATTTCCTTTTTGACACAAAAATGTTTCGCAAATCCTTCTTGTAAACTTTTGATTCTCTTCTATGCAGATTGTAAGACCGGCCAAGCAATCAAAGATGCTTTTACTTGCAATGGATTCTTCGAATGCATAAATGGCAAACGCAATTATCGGAAAAAGTTTTGTCCCAATATGCAGAGGTTCGATGAAAGTCGATCCAAATGTATACCGGATCCAAACTGTCCACCCCCCAAAAAACCCCTTCGTAAGTATATTTATTACAGTTTGCTTGCACCAGAATCTGGCACAAAGGCTACACTACTTAGAGCGGAATCTACTAAAAATGTGTTTTTTTTCTTTAATACCAATGACATACAACAATAATTGCTATCTATAACTACGAGAAGAATGTAATGATTTACAACACACTCACACACACACACTCTGTGTGTGTGTGTGCAAACAATTTTCTGTTGCCAATTAATTCTCAAGAAAAAAACATAACTCTCTAGCTAGAATATTCGCAAACTATTTTAGTGAATTTATATGATGAGAAAAAATGAAAGAAATACCTCCAAAATTCATTTTTTTTTTCAAAATTCATAATTAGTTACTCGTAGTTATTTGTTTATTTAAATTTTCTTGTTCACATTGGCTGATTACTAACTCCGGAATAATAGCCAGGCTATAAATGTCTCCGATTTAGGGGGTGGGGGTGAGGCATAGGACAGCACAACACAGATATTTTTTTTTAAATTTAGGAATAAAAAAAAATTGTTTTCATAGCTGTTTCTTTAATAAATAATAAATATTGCTGTTTAGTTGGTTCATTTATTTTTATAAACTTGCAAAAAAATTAAAATTATTCTTGAAACAATCTCTCTCTAACAAAATAGCTTTTTCTTGTCAATTCGTGAGAAAAAAGAATGCATGAAAATGATAAATCCAGTTTCATATTGTAAAAATAGCTATTTAAAACAATAAAAATTGCTGAGAGAACCAGTATCGATAAAAAAACAAAAAAAAAACGACTTTTTAAAACACCATTTTTACGGTACGTATGTTTCTTTAAATTTTAAAATAACTGAAGGGTGGCAGCAGTCCTCGTAAAAATGTCAACACTTAGAGAATTTTTATTAAAGAAATAACTTATTACATTAGATTTTGTATTGCATTAGAACAAATACAGTGTATATTTACCTAAAATAACAAGTCTTATGTTCAAATTTGCATCCCTACGTGACGCAGTGAAATAATGTAAAAAGTTAATTGCTGACTCGTGCAACATAGCTCCAACTTTATCCACTTGATTACATCAGGTAGGTAACGAGAGTTGTATCCCTTACAATAATAATAGATCCACGAAAAAATTACCCCAAGCTACAATCAAGTGAAAAATTATTATAATTAGTAGTATCCGTTATTCTGCCAAGGATCAGTATATGGCTGCTTTAAAAAAATGAAACATAAGTTCTATGCCCAGTTTCTTTTCTGGCACTTCTTGCTTGTGTAACTCTCTTAAAGCTTCTTTCTTTCCAATCAACTTTGATCGTCAAAAATTTAAATGCAATGTCAATTGTCATCTGTCTCATTGAATGCTGTTCTTTTATTGCCCTCTTTTCCTTAATCTTGTATCTTAGTAGCTTTATCAGCTTGGGGTGAAATGATTTTAAAAAAAAAAAAATCAAAGTGTCATTTCCCGGCTCTTCAGAGTAACATATGTGATGAAAAGTGTTATAAACACATAGTTTCTGAACTTATTTCTTATTAAATGTTACTTTTAGTAGACATACTAAAATAAATATAAAAATAAATAAAAATAGTGTACCCACTAAAAATAACATTTATAGTTTTTTGCAGATCTGCTCCTAGTAGGACTAAAAGCAGTGGCAAACAAAATTTACACATAAATGACAGGTCATCATTGTTAGTAGGTTCAAGGAAATGGAATAAATATCAACAAGGTGATATTTTCATGTTTTATATACGCCTAATAAATGAATAACAAGAAATAAAATATACTTGTATGTATGCAAAAATAGCTGAAAAGAAAGAAGACATTAAAATCTAGCTATTAAGAATTATGCGCGTCTGTATGTGTGTGATGCGCGTGTGTGTGTGAAAGAGTACAATCGCCCAGGGAGAGATATTATCCCTAATCTGGGAACAAGCTGAAAGCTTCTGTCACATGCTGAAAGGAAAAAGAGTGAAAAGAGGAAGAAACTTGAAATAGTTATATAGTTCCTATACACTTCGCAAACCAAGGAGGTGTGGTTGTAATCTCACAATAATAAATATACTTGGATAATAAAAATCCATTAAAATAAAACACACTAAATGTAAATAATGGATTGCTTGCTGTGTGAAACTTTTTTAGCTATGATTTTACAATGACTTTTATTTTGTTTACAATTTTACTTACTACATACGCAAATGGGAAGATATTTTACGGTGGGGTGGGGGTAGAAGGAATATTCTCTGAGGATTTTGTAATTACTCTGAAAATAACCAGCTTTTACTCTGAAAATGTCAAATTTGTTTGTCCTGTGTATAGGGGTAGGGGTGCCTTCCTCAGACACAGTATGCCTATGAATATATTATTGGCTCGCAACCTGATAATTCAAAACCTTCACGTGCGGAAGTAAAATTGCGCCAAAACTTAGCTGAGCCAACCCGAACATAAAACCTTATAAAAGGAATAATTCCAACTGACCAAGTCAGTCAGTCGCTCAACTCTTGAGCGACTGTTCGGTTCACCTCTCTGTCTACGGACGGAGAGAAACCCGAAGGAGGCTACGCCGAAGGGCGGAGTCTCCTTCGGGGAGGTAAAACCGGCCCAGAACCCGTTCATACGGGTTCAAATGGGCTATTTTTTGGCCGAGCCTAATGGCTCGGGAATTCCCACGTTAAAAAGGCCTTGTGCCACATGACACCCTCGTGGGGGGGGTGACTGAATATTGTCAGTCGCTCAACTCTTGAGCGACTGTTCGGTTCACCTCTCTGTCTACGGACGGAGAGAAACCCGAAGGAGGCTACGCCGAAGGGCGGAGTCTCCTTCGGGAGGTAAATTGGCCCAGAACCCGTTTATACGGGTTCAAATGGAGCTATTTTTGGCCGAGCCTAATGGCTCGGGAATTCCCACGTTAAAAAGGCCTTGTGCCACATGACACCCTCGTGGGGGGGGGTGACTGAATATTGTCAGTCGCTCAAGTCAATCGACTCAGTACTTTCTGAGCGACTGTTCGGTTGAACTCTCTTCCTACGGCCGGGAGGAACCCGAAGGAGGCTACGTCGAAGGGCGGAGTCTCTTTTGGGGAGGTAAACCAGCCCTGAACCCGTTTATACGGGTTCAATGGGCATATTTTTGGCCGAGCCCACGGGCTCGGAATGCCCACATTAAAAAGGCCTTGTGCCACATGACACCCTCGTGGGAGGCGGGTGACTGAATATCGTCAGTCGCTCAAGTTGTGAGAATTTCTTCTCACACAGTTTAACCCTTGGCAGAGACAAGAAAGACAAACAATTCAACAAGGCCTACCTTAAAACTTAAAACAAATTTTATTGTATCCTTGCAAAAAAAGATTTTGCCCTTTTTGCCCCTGGGAACAGGGTAGGGTAGTTCTTCAATGGATAGGTAATGTCTTTTACTTCTGTAGGACACAATCGGTCAATACGAGGTTAGAAAAACTGTCATTATCTGGTCGTTGCTGGAGCATTACCATTTCGGTTGCTGAAGTTGAAACTTGGCTATTGTCGAGTTTGTTCATAAAGTTCTTCGTGTAAAAGTACACATTTAACGATAGTCAATAAATGACTGAATTATACAGCCTTGAAGGAAATAAGATGCTGGAACATGACGTCGTCTCTGAAGCAATTACCATTTGGTTGCTGAAAGGAATCTTCTACAGCCTTGAAGGAAATAAGATGAGACATGAAGTCGACTGAAGCATTACCATTTGGTTGCTGAAAGGAATCTTCTACAGCCTTGAAGGAAATAAGATTGGACATGAAGTTGACTGAAGCATTACCATTTGGTTGCTGCAAGGAATCTTCAATGCCTAATTATTAGGCTTGGACTTAAAAGGCCGTGCAAAGAAATTCAAAATAGAGTCCGGACAATTCCAATAATATTCCGCAACTGTCTCTGAAGCATTACCATTTTGGTTGCTGAAGGACATTCAATGCCTAATTATTTAGGCCTGGGCACTAATAGCCCTGTCAAATAGATTCAAAGTGAGTCCGGACACTTCCAATCCAATGCTTATCCACAACTCAGTCAAAAGGGCGCGGGCCATTGTAAAATGCCCACGAAAAAACCAAGTCAAAATTCGATCAATGAGATTGGCCGTTACAAAATTAGCCAATAGGAGCTTAAATTGCAGAATTTCTTACAAAGTCTTGAACGACAGATCGGTTGAACTCTCTGCCTTCGGGCAGGGAGGAACCCGAAGGTGGCTACGCCGAAGGGCGGATTCTCTTTCGGGGAGGTAAACCGACCCTGAACCCGTTTTTACGGGTTCAATGGGCATATTTTTGGGCCAAGCCCACGGGCTCGGAGATCCCACGTTAAAAAGGCCTTGTGCCACATGAGGCCCTCGGGGGGGGGGGGGACTGAATATCGTCAGTCCAGCAAACACAGAGAAACGCTAATCTCATCCACGTCACTTGCGATTATAATTTTTCCACGCAAACGAGACCACAACTGACTGACTCACAAGCTCGATTCGAAGATTACTCTGTGAATACAAAGAACTTCTACCCGCAAGACTTTACTTAACTAAAGTGAATTATTAACACTCACTACCATTTTAAGTAAATACCACTATCGAACTAACTTAGCATTTACAGTTAAAGGTAGACTACTTTTGAATGACTCAATACTAAAAACATAATAACGACATTCTAAATAAACACTAATTACAATTTTCTAAAAGGTTGTAATACAGATACACAAGACAAAAAAGGACATACAAAAGCTTCAAATACTACGAACATACCAACACATTAACATCTAAAAAATATTTTGTATATAATATTTTTATTTGTATATAAATGCATTTATTGGTTTTGAATTGCATGCATGTTTTTGCCTTGTTTATATCAAGATTTATTTATTGTTGTGGATGTAAGAAAAGATCACGCAACCTGACATAAAAACATCCTTCTGATTTATTTTAATGCTATAGCAAAATCCTTAGTTCATTCTGCGCATCCCCAACAATATATTGTGTGTTGTGTGTTTGTGTGTGTGTGTGTGTGTGTGTGTGTGTGAGAGAGAGAGAGAGAGAGAGAGTGAACTGTTAATTACTTATTTGTTTATTTCAATACTACAACAAAATGGAAAAGAGATCAGAGGAGTAAAGAGTTTTGTTACTCCTTTACTTTTTTGATCTTTTAAAATGTGTGAAGCTTTATTATTATTATTATTATTATTATTATTATTATTTTTTAACGACACCTTACTTAGGAAAGTCTGTAGGCATGTTAAGAGGAATGACCATTGTGGATGTTTGTTTATGGCTGCGTGAATAACATGCCCACACAATTTATATTAAACGTAAAATACCACAAAGTATGAAATACAAGAAGAAGGAACAAAAGGTTTTAAAACAAACATAAATTTGTATTTATTTGTGTGTTGATATACATGCATAGAAGTTAAAGAATTGATGGAGTTATGTCTCTTAGACTGGAAATATTTTTATCGGAGCTCACAAAGTTGGATTAATTATTAAACTATAGTTTTAGAAGGATAAAGTTCTTGTTGCATGTTTGGAAATGTTCAGTATGTTGTAATGTAGATTGCAAAGGTTCGTAAGAGTTCGTATGTACGTGAATGCGTGAAATATTATTTAACGTCTGACCGTCATGGTCAAGACGATAATTCTTTGGGACTACATTTTGCAGCGTGTTTACTATTTATAGATAATGTAATCATTTGACAGGATCAAAAGAACTTGGTGGGAAACTTGACTTAGTCACATGCTGGAAAAATATATTGTGCCTGGGTGGATTGCAACGCCTACTTGTGTGTTTATTGACCAATTAGGAGCTGATTTTTCCTGAAAATATTTACTAAGCTGAGAAGGCTCATGGAATCCGATTCTCCCAAAAGTGCACAAAATTAACTACATGACAATATAGCGATTATAAAATTGTCACATAGCTGTGATTTGTAAATTGTCTATTACACAGTAGTGTTGATTTATTATCCAATGAATGCTTGTTGTTGTATAATTTGAATTTGCATAATGTATGTGTGATGATGATGATCATTACAATACTATTGTAGTGGACCGGAAGAGTGTAGATGTAAAGAAAACGTGTGTATTATATTTCCTGCTAAATGAAGGTCCATCTACAATAGAATGTTGGACTTGGATTAAGTCCAACTGAAGATAAGGAAGACAAACAAACAAGACCGATATATATAAACAAATATATGTATTAACAAAACATTTACAAAACACAAAGGCAATTAACATTGTGTTTGTGTGTGTGTGTGTGAATGTTCATATGTGTGTTTGTAGTAAATGTTTGTAGTGAATGTTCGTACGTACGTGTATGTTGGAAATGTTCTTTAACGCCTGACCGTAAGGTCAAGACAAGAGTTCTTGAAGACTACATCTTGGCTGAGTAAGAAGAGAGCAGAAAAGAGAAGAAAAGAGACAGAGTCTTATTCATGTTCATTTATATAGGTGGTGTCTCACGTGACAGGCTCCCAGCTCTCTGCACAGGAAATATTTATTCCTCACGTGCAGGTGATCTGACTGGTCAGAATTGACCAATCAGAAAGCAAATTTTGAGGAGAATAATCAATGAATGCTTGTCGTATGATCTGTATGTATGTGTGTGCATGTGATGGTGATGATGATCACTATGTTATAAATGATAATCTCATAAACAATGTAAAAGTTGTAGTTTGTAATAGTAGTTCATATTATTGTAATTGATTTTTATATATAAAATACTTTGAACTTTTTTTTTTGCAGTAGCTGTCAGTAAATAAATGAAGTTTATGGTCTATTTTTGTTAGAGATGTTTTTCCTTAATATCTAGCAAATAGCATGTCAAATTTTTATGATTAGTCAAGTGTTGCATTCTGTGTCGTCTCTGGGCCCCCATTTTACTACATGAAATGGTATCAACAAAATGGAACATTTCTTTTTGTTATTTGTTGCATTAAGTGCGAGTAGTGGCAGCTTGGATTCTAAGATGTGGTAAAAAGAATGATGTCACAGGAATGCATGTTGGCTCAGCATCCCTCTCTAACCTAGGTGTGGGAGGCATATTGATGCTTCAGAATTCTTGAGACACTCTGTTGAATTCAGGCCATTTTGGACTTATATTCAAAATACAGGCAAAGGCAATCCATCACTGTTAAAATACCCTACTCACAAGGCACTCGAACCAATTGCTGACCATTCTGGTTCAGACCTTTACATTCTATAACACAAGTAGGTTTCTGAATACCTCTATCAAGTAACTACAAGTAGTTTTTGTTTTTAGTCATATTTGTGTGAATTACAAGCAATTATGGAAATTAACAGGAAACATATTTTAACTTTTGAAACTTATAAATTCATTTTTTAATATTGACCTTTTAATTTGATTTTTCAAAATAAATCCCCTTTGTTTTTAACTCGTCCTATTAAAACCAGAAAGAACACTCAAAATAACATATAACAAGAAAATTAAAAACAAAATGATGCATCTATGATATTTTAAGTGGGATGTTTGAAAACACCATGTTATGACTTCTGTGACAATGCCTCCAATACTAATGTAGGATTTAAGAGTATAAACAACCAAAGAAATAATCATCTGAATGGCAGACATTAGACATTATCATAGCCATTAGAATGACAGATATTATCACAGTCATTTGAATGAAAGACATTATCATAATCATCCAAATTGTAAATGAAGAAACAAACTTTAGGTATTAAAAGTTAAAACAACAAATTACAAAATAAAAAAGGCGGAAAAAATTTCAACAAAATAAAATCAGATTTTTCTTCTTTTTATTTTTGTTGTTTGAGAAATATATATATATATATGTTTTTTTTTTTCAGGGTGTTCTCTACAGTTCAAACTTCATCCAAATAATCCCAGCATATTTTACCAGGCCACTCCCAATGGTTGGACAAAACAACATTGTGCCGGTGGTACAGGCTTCAATATGACCACCTGTACTTGTAGTATGATCTTGCGACAGAATCCAAGTACGCTGATTTTATAAGTTGCATTTATGTTTATTTATAATATTTTTTTGTATTTTCCACCAAGAAATTTCTGTGGAGTGATTGATGAAGAAATATTATTATATTTTATTAAGTGAATTAGATTTTTGTCATATGACAGGGTTTTAATATTGGTGAATATACTTGTACTATTGTTTTTGGTCATCTATATATATCCCATGAAATGCTCATAAATTTAAGCAGATTTTTATTCCATATGAGCAAAGAAAGCAAAAAACATGGTGTGACATGTTTTTTCATTTTTGGTCATTCACACTTTAGCTTCCTCATCTTGCTGTTTCAAACATTTAAGATGGAGGTAAGCAAACAAATAACATCAGTTAGGCTAGCATTTTACTGCTTGAATACAGTATGATTTTAATCTGGTAAAATCATGTTTTTCTTCTTTTAAACCATTAATGTCCACCATAATCTGGTATTAATTATAAAAATCTGGTCTGGACAATTTCCTCACAATTGAAGAGGAGACTTGAATCAACAGAGATGTGGTTCTACAGAAGGAATACAATAGATAGAGCATGGAGGCAATGAGAAAGTTTTAAGGAAAATGGAAACAAAAAGAAAACTTTTACTTAGAATCAGAAATTTAAAATATATGGGATATATAATGAAGAAGCCAGGCTTTGAGAGTTTGACACTCACAGGACATGTTGAAAGCAAGAAAAGCTCAGGGAAACAGTGAGTAACCTATCTACTTCACAAGCTTGCATAAGTGGATGACAGAACAGTAATGGGATAAACATTGCTTAGATTTGCAAAGGGTAGGAAGTTGTGGAGAGCCATAACTGCCAATATCCTAAAGGGATATAGTACGTAAAAGAAGAAAAATTATAGTTTTATAAGAATTCAGTATTAATTATGGGTTTCTAACTATAACTCCTTAATGTCTACTGTCCTATTTCGATATGCTCTTGATTTTCAATACTGGTGTGCTTTGAGATGTTCATAGGAGTACCAGGAAAATTTATAAAGGTCATTAATTAAATTATTTTTGGAAGAGGTTCAAAGCAAAATATGTGTACATATCAAAATTAAACTCATTATATGAGAATTCTTGCAAAAAAGTGTCATGTCCATAAAGAAATGCATAAATCAAAATTAATTATACTATCACTGTTTTGCTCCCATAATAATTAAATGAATAAAAATTAATTATAGTGTCAAAAATAATTATAATAAAGTAATTATAACAATTATAATTATCATCAATTTACTCATTCTAAATCAATGAGAATCGACACCACTTTTCTTCTCTACACACACAAGCACATGACATTCTCACTATCAGACAGGCAGTCAACACAGACAGGCCATCAACACATGTATCAACGTAAATTTCATCTCTTTTTCTTTTTTCAGGCAAGCTCAGATGTCTCATAAAATGTTAAATTATAATAAACAAAAAATAAATAAATATAAGTTTCTTTTAAGAATTTTAATTGCTGTCTTTTTATTAAAAATGATAATAAATTATTTTGTTTGTGTTAATGAATAGGTCATAAAAAGAATGCTCTTTTTTATCATCATTAATTACTAGTGCCACAGAAATTTTACTATAGGTTCAAATGTGCTGTAAGATAAAAAAAATTTGAAAAAATTGCTTTAATATATTATAAAGACATTTCATAAATTAAAACCTAATAATTATTTTGTATTTGTCTTTTTTTTTACAGTAAGAGTCTGTAAACTAGTGGATCTACCATTGACTCAAAACATTGTAGAACAATCACATGGCTGGTATATAAATTATGAGAATGTCTCTATAATAAACAATTCTGCAAAATTCCAACTAAACAGCTACCTGATTGTTCCTGTAGTGACTAATAATGATTTCAAAGACCACATTTCCATCAGCCTCAGTTTTCAGTTAGATGATGTTTCTGAAAGTTCAGTTGCAGTTCTTGGTAACAGTGAGTGTAAAATTCCACCAACCTTTACAATTTTTGTTAAAGAGGCAAATACCAATTCTCCATTACTGGTTGGAAAATTCATCCTTGAGTACCAGGGAAGGGATATCCCTGTGGAAATTACAACACGTATAGTAAGTTGCCATTATTTATTAATTTTTTTGCTCCTTTTTCAAAACAGAAAAGCATGATAAGGTAGAATTTAATTAAAATCAGTCCTTTATAACATATCAATAAAGGCAAAATTTGTAGACACTACACAGTGTTCAATGTAAGGTATATAAAAATATATACAAAACCAGAGCAAGCATAAGATCTGTATTGAAAAACAGTATTTAAATTTTACTGCTGGCTATGACTAAAAGTTTAATGTGGACATAAATGGAGTTAATCCTACTACTGCACAATCCTCAGACAATAAAAAAAAAACAATACTTATTCTGTGAATAAGTGTTATATTGCTTTTTTTAACCACATACATATGTATGCAGGACATGTTCGCATGTGTTTTTAAAAATCACTATCACAATGGAATGCAGATTTTATTACAGTTAAAATAAGTTTATCTTTGTAATTTACCCCTTAAGATGATCTTAGAAAATTCAAGACTACTTGGCTAGAAAAAACTACAGCACCTTCCTTAACATCAAGAAACTGATTAGAAAGGATCAGTATAAAAATAAGTAGACACAATATGTCTATATTATTCAATGAAACATGTTTGAATGAAGATATGCTGCCTATATATATATATATATATATATTAGAAAAGGAAGAGCAGCTCTAAAAAGAGTCTGCCCAAAAGCTGCTTATTGGCAAAAAAGTGCTCAATGACATAAGAAATTGCAGAGCTTCTACTGGGTGCATGATGATTGCATGCAAAAGCTAGCAGTTGTGGTCAGTCACTGCCTACCTGGATTTTGATTATATATATATATATATATATATATATATATACAAATATGTGTGTATTTACACATATATCACTTCATGATACATGTTATATGCCAATTAATAAGTCATTTTTCAGTTTATCCTGTCTAAGAATCAATGTTTTTCTTGTGTTGTAATTATTTTCAGAAGCTTTATTCAAAGCTGATAATGAAAATGAATCCCTTAATTCAGTGTGTAAAATATTGATTTTTATCCTTTTTCATTTTATAGCTTAAGAAAACCTGGGTAACTGTCAAGCTGATGAAAAAAGGTGACATCATAGAAATGTGGTCCAATAGCAATATGGTTAAACAAAAAATTGTTCCAGGTCAGTATTTCTCAAAAAGGTTTGCAAGATTTCCACTTTGTGTTTTTCCTAATTATCTTGTAATTTTATTTGGTTGTTTGTTTTATCAGATCAAAATCCTTTGTTTTAATATTTGGAGAGAATTAAATATTTTTAAAACTGGTACAATTGAGATTTAGGCTGTGATATAAAAATTTTAATTATCACAGTAGAATTCTTATGAATTCAATTTGTTTTATGTTTGTAATTTCTTGATTTCAGATGAAAACTTGGAAAATTTCCAACAAATTTCAGAGAAATATTCACTTTTCAATATGATATTTTTTAAATTATAGTTTAGATATATGGAAAAAAGAAGGCTATGACTTAACTGTTATGTGTAGCTTTTCACCATCTAATATTTCAGAGGTTACATTTAAGTTATTTGCTATTTAAAAAGGATAAGAAAGAAGACTGACTTTCTTACATCTTTTTCTTTGTTTCAATATCATTTTTTTCAGGCTTCATCAAGAGACAAAACTGTGCCTTGACACTTGGGCAATCTTTTGGAAAAGGAAACTTTGTTGGATTTATTAAAAATGTAAGTATAAGTAAAAATCCATGAAGATGAAATACAAAAATATGCATATTAGTAAAAATAATTCAATAAAATTGGGGGAGGGGGGGGGCTATCCTTAATGAATATTAATTTTTATGAGTATTTTCTTTCACCTTAATTTTAGTTACTTATTTTATTACAATGACTCAAACAGACAGTCAGTCAATGGCCATGAGTAAACAGTATGGGTCTGAAAAGAAAGATTAGCCAAAAATGAATAATGGTTGGTAATGCTTCATTAAAAAAAAAAAAGAAAGATACTATTAATCTTGAAATTTTTCCAGATTTTTAAACATGTATCTGTCTATTTTCTTTTTTCTTCTTTTTATCATATCCATTGAAAGATATAATTTTCTTATGCTATTTTATATTAATTTACACTAAAGTTAGGTTTCACAATTTTTTTAACAAAAGATCAGGTCTGTAACTGCTAAACTAGAAAGATTTTATCATTGTACCAGCTTATTAAATGCACGCACACACATATATATGCAAATGCATATGTATGAATTTGAACAATTAATCATTTTATCACTTTAAATGTTATTTTAGTAGACAGATACCCATATTTGAGTACATGCTCCATTTATTTATTAAGCAGTATATTTATATATTTTCATTTACCAGCCTGAATATTTGAGAAAATCTTATCAAAGAAAAATATGTGCTCTCCAGTAAGATTCAAAGCTGCAGGAGAAACCATCATTAGATCCAATGTGTTTTGGATCAACTTTGCCATGGAGGGTCTTATTGCGAATCAAGCAGGGCCAAATAGTTTTTTAAAAGCACAACTCAAATATTCAGGCTGGTAGATGAAAATAAATATATATACTGTTTAATTAATAAATGGAGCAACTATTCAAATATAGGTATCCACTAAATATAATGTTAAAGTGATAAAATCTGTTTGATTAATAAATGAAAAATCCATTACTTCCTTAGAAATTACAGTCAGCCATGTAAAATGAAATTGTCTCAAAAATAGATAAATGCTTTGAATTTTTATTTATATTGTAATGTTAGTAATGTCTGATAAGAATACAAGACTAAATTTACCATATGTAAGAAAATTGTTTATTCCTTTTTGGACTCTGTTGAATTAATGTTGATTGAAATGTGGGTCTCAGGTTTCAGGTTTTTCTCCTAATATTTGGTCTTCTTGTGAACCTCTAAGTGATTCTCCATTTTTCCCTCATCAGTTGGGCATTTATATAACTTTCTATTATCCAGTTGTTTTGTGTCTCTGTAATATAAGTTCAGCTATGTTTACTTCCTTATTTGTATGAATACGCTTACCAATATACTTTGAGGCTTGATTCTGTGAACACAATGCCAGATTAACCTAGTAACAAAAGCAACTTTGAGGTCAACTTTTAGGGCACCCCTTGAGACTCCTAGCAATTTTGACTTTATGAGGTGATACTGAATACAAAACTTACTTAGGATGAACCCATTGGGTCACCACAGATTAACTGTTCTTGATCAAGGTTCCTGAAGGATATTATATTCAATTCAGACCTCTGGTATTTCCTGGCATGAATCACATACATAATGTCAAACAGTCTAAACTCAAAGTAAACCTGAAAGATCATGTTGAGATTACAATTATTCAAACTGATAGCTGTTCTGGTTCAGACATTGATGACAATGTAGTTTATAGATTTTCATTAAACAGTTTATTTGGGCAGGGCTAGATTAAACAAGAGCAGGGCTTATAGCTAATGTTATAAAGGGCCCTAAAGTAAACAATACATATAAATGTTACATCATAAATTACAGTGATAGAGCTTATAAAACAGGTAAATATTTAACTTGTATCAACATGATAAACAGACCCAGAAAAATGAGGCAAACGATTCTATCTTCTAATGAGATATTTGAGTAGATTTAACATCCTCAACATAATCTTAGCTGAAATGCTGAATAATTAAAAATGCAGCCATATTATAAGATTGCAAGATTGCTAAATTGCAAAATTGTATGATTGCTAGATTTTATGATTGTCACTGTAAGATTGCCACATTGTAATATTAACAGATTGTCAGATTATAAGATTGCTACATTGTTAGATTGTCAGACTATAAGATTGCCAGATTGTAATATTACCAGATTGTAAGATTAGCAGCTTCAAAGTATTTAATGTGGCTCCCTTGAAATGCTTGGCCTGTAGTATTTGCTACTAGCATATTCTAGTTCAATGACTGCTTTTATCTTATTCATTGTTGTTGATTTTGTGTGATAAACTATCTTTTACATGTATCTCTATGAGAAAAAATCCATTAGTATAAATATTGAACTACCCTACTAAATTTATCTCTACCATCTCCATTGGTGGATATATTTGAAGCTTTGCATTTTAACTACGTCTTGCACTTTTGGTCACACTAGAGCAGTGGTTCCCAAATTTTTTTCTCTGTGTCACATTTTCAGAAGTAAAATTTGCTCCCACTTCACCAAATTTTATGTGATAAAATACATTTAAAAATAAATAATAGAGAGGATTAAAGGGAGATAACCATAGATTTGAAGTCAGAACATTATCATTGATAAATCTCTACTCCAATTTGCAGACCCTAGTTGCTATATTCTTAATACTTGATATAATGAAAAGATATCACAATGATAAAATCAGTCAATAATTATTTATAACTATTTATGCTGGGATTCATGTATGCAATTACAAGTAATCTATAATAATATTTTAAATTTTGAACTCATTTATTTTTGGCATATGAATTCTTTTAAACTGTTTCTAAATCTTTGATTGTCTTTCAATCATTCCACCTCACCTGCTATTCTCTTCTGCCACACTTATGAGGTGCGCCTCACTGTTTGGAAACCATTGCACTAGAGGATGAATTTCTTTTTTTCAGAGATTGGTCTCATTTCATAATGATTCATAATCATTTCGTAATGATTCATAATCATTATATAAGTATTCATAAACATTTGAACCTGAAAAAGAAAAATATTTAGTAAGTTGTCAGAGTTTAAATTCATGTATACATATTTTAAATAGCTCATATATTGCAATCTTTAATAAAATTGTATTCTTAGTAAATAAAATGAACAGATATTCAGAAATAGAAATATTTCTTTCTTTTTTTTTACAGGTGGTAATCAATAAATGTCCATAAGAAAAGGTTTTTGCTGAACCATCTGCATCGTCATTTTTATTCATATTTGATCAGGCAGTGATTGACTTTTATTTCTGTCACCACTAATACAACAGAACTTCTTTTTTTTCAAACAAACATTGCATTCAATTTTTGTATTTTTCTATTAAAAATATATATTTTTACTTGATTCCTATCTTAGTAAATGAATAAAAATAATTCCATTTAAACTGATTTGTATTGTTTTCACTTTCTGTGTTTTGTCAAAATGATAATTGAATGTAGGCCAATAACTACTTGGGTATGGCATGTTGTGAGCGCTATATGAGCCTTCAAACAGATATTAAAAGACAATAACAAACAAAAGGAAGACTTGAGTAAAAAATATATAGCCAAGTTTATTTTCGTTAAAGGAAAACATTGACTAAAATAAGGTTACAGTGCACTAGACAAAAAATATCTAGAGTTAAAAGAGTGTTGACCTGAGAAGGGTAATTTGTAGTTACTAAAGAGCATTGTCCTGAAAAGGACAGTTTATTGTATATTGTTGCTGCTGGTAAGGATAGTTCAAGCAGCAGGAACTGTTGCTGATGTCTGTAGCCATGATCCAGCTGTTAGCTGCTGGAACAGATACTACACATGGCACATGCCAGGTAGGGTTTTATAATCTCCCAGTTGCATCTATCCTCAGGCAGAGTGTGGCTCAGTTGTGACTCTGTCTGTGGACAGAGACACAGCTGAGGAAAATAAATACTGTGAGGTGCCTGGTCCCAGGGAACAGCACTCCCCACTCATTGCACTAAAGTGTGGGGATCAATAGACATACCAATGCCAACAGAACCATCAGTTGTGGAGCTGTACAATTTTTCTCCTTGGCCCAGGTGTATGTGCTTGGGTTCCCCATGTTAAACCCAACCTTATGTCACATCCCATCTCAGTGAGTAGACCAGGGTAAATAACTACTACAATTTGACCCAGTATTTACCAAATCACCCCTTACTGGGTTTCAGATGTGACACAAGGTCAGTTTTTTAATGTGGGGAACCTGAGCACATACTCTTGGATCATTGGTCAAAATTTACCCAGACCCTGCTTATGCGGGATCAAGCACAAACCTTGTCTTAGCTGGTCATATCCAGTCAAGGCCGCGGAACAAATATTACAATATACTCATAGCTTCTGAACCAGACTGAATGACTACACTTTGATCCAGTATTTACTAAATCACCCATCACTGGGTTTTGGATGTGACACAAGGCCAGTTTTTTAATGTGGGAAACACAAGCGCCTACATTCAGACCATTGGTAAAAATTCAACCAGCCCCAGTTTATGCAGGACTGGGCACAAAGCTTGTCTTAGCTGGTTGGTTAGTTGGTTAAAACTGCAGAACAGATACAACAATATGCTCACAGCTTCTGAACTGTTTTTTTCAGAAATAAATAAACTTAACTACACTACAATCCTAGTCAAAGTTGCCTTGAGGCCATTTTATATCCTAAATCAGTCTTATAACAATGCAGATTAAGTTTTTTCTTCTAGTTGTTTTTAAAAATGTGGGAGTGCAAACAGGATACAACAGGCTAACAAAAATACCAAAAGAAAGAACTTTGTCCCTTAGTAGTTGACATGATATCATGTTCTAAATTTCCTTGTCCTAAGCCTCTTCACTGTTCTCATTTGTAGATGGTAATGAAGGCAGTTGGATGTGCTGGTTTAATGATTAGGAAGAGAATTCTGTGAGGTGAATTTGTTACATCCACTTTTGTACAAATAACTTTTGGAAAGGTATGAATCCATGTCTTCTCTTCCAGTTATGGGTTAAATAACAGAACTGACTGGCCTCTCTTGCCTTGGGGCAGCAACTGAAACTCTGCTTACATCATGGATAATTGCATACTACTGATATTGTCCTTTTACTCAATTCATATTAGTATGTAGCTATCAATGATGTAAGCATAGTTTCAAACTTGAAACTTGGAAATTAAAACAACATCCAGATAATGCTTTAAGAAATCAGTATTTGATCTGACACTGGATACTATGAATGAAATCCAACTTCTAAAATGTGGAAGAACAATATTTTTTATTCTGACTAATGTTGTTGATAGGGGATTATTTAATGAATACAAATCTACAGAAATTGGCCCAACTCCAATCTTCCCTGTCTCTTATGAGTTGACCAGTTTAACTCCAGTAGTGCCTTTGAAAGTTATTTTTTTCTAAATTGGGAGTGAGTTCCAAATAAATCGTGTAAATCAAAAAGCAAAAAAGTAATTTGAAATTAACGTTGACCTTTGGGTACCTCAGCATAGGAATACAAACTTGTCTGATTGACTATTACTACTGTTCTTCACTGGGTATCCTGTAATTGTGACTTGTGAAAAAATTAAACTAAGCTTAGTAGATATTTAAGGCACCTTGATGAACAAGGACAGATTATGACTTTTTGGGGCCCTTAGGCTAATGAAATTATGTGCCACCCTCCTCAGACTAATTCACCCACACCTGTCTTGAATATTTTTTACTCATTATATTTTAGTGACATTTACTGTCTTTTGTTTGTCAATAAAAATATTCTTTAAGAAATACCACTATTTTACTATTTGTTGCCAACCAAATTAGCACAAATTTTTACACGACTTTAATAAAAAAATAGATTTTATATAACCAGTATTATAACAATAAAAAAATCAAAATAAATATGTTTGTCATATCGATATCATTTCATTTTCTGAAACTATTTAGAATTTTTAACATCTAGAAAATTAAAATCACTGCTTTATAAAATTTCTAAGATTTAAACATTCTGAACTTAAAATGTCTGAGGAGCCCTAAGCTGCAGCCTGTATTAGCCTATAGGATAATCCAACCCTGTTGATGTGGAGTAATGGTTAGCAATCTAGTCAGGTTGACCATTACTACTGAATAGTGAGTTCATCCTCAGTGAGTACCATATACTTGTGGTCTTTTACTAAACTAAGTTAAGCTTAAATATTCAGGGCATCTTGATGTGAAGTAATGGATATCGATCTAGTTTGGTTAGTCATTACTACTGAATAGAATTTGATACTCACTGGGTGACTCATACTTGTAGCTTCATGCTAAACTAAGCTAAGGTTAGTAAATTTTATTGCAATAAATCTGTTGCCTTCCAGATGGATTCATGGAAGGTGTGTCCTTTCATGAGCTCCTTTATTTGAAGGACAAACCATGCTACATACTAGTCTTCTGTCTGATACAGAATTGCAAGTGGAGAAGAACTAATCAGAGGTTCCAGAGAAGGTCATGTATGCAGTTAATCTGTGGTCTCAAAGAAATATTTTCTTGAAGGGCAGGTTTTTAGGTGTGTGCTTCATACATCTACTTCATTCCTCATCAACTCTCAGTACTACTCCATTTGTGTACCAAACTAATTAAACTAGCGAAAGCTCTGATTAAACTCCTTGGAATAACAATATTTTCATTGTGCTCTGCAATGTCTATTGCCTTTATCATTTGAAGGTCAGTCTGGGAATGCCTAATATCAATACCTGTTAGCATATCTTATGGTTATAATTCCTAGGCAGTATGTGTGTGCAAAATACTGAAGGCAGATTCTGGAAAGAGTATACCAAAAAAAAATTTTTGGTTTTGAGATGTGTGCATTCAGATGAGACAGAGGTCTGCCATTTCCCCCAAAACAAGTGTTCTTGCTATCATAAATGTTGACATGCTCTGGGAGTCCTCTATTATGTGAAGGTAGGACTGTGAAATCCAGCCATTGTCAGGAAAGGAATTATATTTAGTTGGGGGTGAATAAGGTGATCTGATTAAGGGGTTGGGCCTGACAAGTAAAAAAGTATTATTTTGTGGACACTTGGGTTTAAATGCCTCAATAATGATGACACATCCAATCAAGGTATTGATTCAAGGCATACTCTGGTTTGCTAAAAAGTCTTTCACAGTGGGACTGGTTTATTTACCAGAATCTGTCTGATATGATGATATGAAGGAGGCTCTTGGACATGTGTTCTTTCACTGTGTAAACATGTCCAATCTTTCAGTCTTGTTGAAGACTACCTGATTTGAATGCTTCAGGAATTGATTTTCTTTCATGTTGAAAGACAGTTCTGGTTCTAGCAATGTTATCTGATATGATAAGAACATGCATTATGTATTTCTGGTTTTACTAGGTGTGATGAATCAAGGAAGTCCATAGAAGTGTGATTTCCTCCTTATTTTTTGGTTGAGCGAGAGAGGAAGAGAAAGAGTGAGGGAGAGTGTGTCTTTGGAGCAAAAGAAAATAAAGTTCTCTGATGATATGAGAGAGTTTAATTTTAAAAAAATGTTTTGTACATTTTCCCACATCTTTTTCAGTCTGTTAACTTATTTGTTTTGCTATATTAGATTGTTGGGGGTGGTGAGGAGTGTGAAATACATTTTTGTAAATATATTTTGTTTCATTTAAATTATTATGGTAACATTCTTTAATTGTTATATCAAAATTACTTTTATTCCTAATCCCACATAAAATTGAAGATATGTGTTTAGTTTGAATTTTCAGAAACAAAATGTGATTTTTTGGTAATTGTTGCATAAAAGATTTAGAATAAATGCATTGTTATGGTAAAAGAAACAATAAAGACTGGTTGGATCACTAAATGCAAATTAGTTGTTAATGACAGGATAGTAAAGATCAACACCTTTTTCTCCTCCCAATTTTTCAGCCATTTTATTTTCATACTGTACAGAATTCTCTTTTCCTACCTGTTAGATAAAGGAAAGTATACTTTTCCCAGAATGTGGGGATATGTTGACATTTGTTGTTTAATTTTTTTTCCCTTTATTTCTCAATAACTATTAATTTTTTTGGCCTGCCATCAGCATGGCTTATACTAAACTCCAGAAGAGCAACACTTTGTGCCTTCTTTGAATTATGTTTTCCACTGACATGAAGTGGAGTGATTATATTGAACCAATTCCATGGTCTACTGCTACAAATGTTGAATCAGTGTGTCTTGCCAGATGTTTCTTCTTGCCAGAAACCATTTTGCGCATTTATAAATTTACCATTCACAAGTGCATTGAATACTGTTTCCATATCTGGTCTGGTGCTCCTACTAAATATCTTGAGATTCTTCACAAAATTCAAAGAACACTCTGTAATGTAATAGATCCTGACCTGATATCTCAACTTCAGTCACTTTCCCACTGCTGTGATGTGGCTGTCCTCTGTCTTTTCTATAAATATTTTCATGGCAATTGTTCTGATAAGTTATTTTCCTTATTGCCACAATTGAATGAAATTAAGCATGCTACTGGATTGCCAACTAGGTCTCACTATTTTACAGTTGAACTAACTAGATGCATGTATCAGTTTTATCCTAATAATTTCTTTTCTTGCACTTTTCACCTGTAGAACACCTGATTTCTTGCTTCCCTGCCACCTACACTCTACAAAAGTTGAAATGCAACATCAATTGCCATCTTCTGTCTTCCTGAATCCAGTTTCTTTATTGTCCTTTTTCTCACTTCTATCCACTAAATACTTCTCATTCATTTTCACTCTCTTTAACAGCACTCCTTCTGCATCCTGGGGGTGAAATGATTAAAAAAAAATTCAATAAAATAACTCACTTAACTTATATAAGAACTAGCTTAAAAGCTGCCCTATCAGACAGCATTTAAGCTAGCTCCTGCAGAGGGCTCTTAATTAGGTCTTCATCACAATAGGCAAGGAGGAGTAGATGTGATAGGCAGCAATAAACTACAGAAGAACTCAAAATTGATCACTGCATTTAAGTATTGTATTAATATTTAAGCTGACTTTTTAAAGGTTCAATAATAATTCTTCTGCTGCCACTTAATTTAAAGACAATTTTATGTATATAGGTCCTTACTTTCTGTACAAACAATTATTTTTATTCTGTGGGTGACTTTTCCTGGATTTTGCAATTAATTTTGATTATTCTCAAATTTATTTACAAGTTATAAAAATTGTTTTCATACAAAAAAATTTGTCACAAAAAATCATGTAAAAATTTGCTCAAAACAATTGCAGTAATGAAAATGTGGGAATCCAAAATTTTAGGATTGCAGGTCTGGATCCAGCCTGGAATGTTTTTAATTTGCTCACGAAGTTGGCCTTACTTTAAACTGGTATATGTTGGGCTATGGCCTCTAGGAGTTAAAGTTGAAAAATTGTGACACACTGACATTTGCATTTATTATATAGATTTGAACTCCAAGCTCCATGAATGCTGTTATGTTCAATCTTCAGTGGATTTCTTAGTGAATTGAATATAAAGGTATCCATGAAAATCAGTGTTTGTATTCAGATATAAGTTACATGAAGTGTTTTATTCTATTAATAAGTATTATTGTTCTATCTCTTCATATTGAATTCTATATTTGTAAAGATTACTGGCCTTGTATGCATTGTCTCTATGATTGCTTCAATCACATTTTTGGTGAAATAAAAGTCTTCCTTCTTGTTATATGTACTCGTTCACCAGTTGAACACTTTGGAAGGAAGGGAATTTGATAACTGCTACTGCTGCTATAATGCTAAGCTTTTTGTAATGAATAGAGTACTCTGGCAGCTGATAATGCTTATATCATGTATATAATGCATTAAAAATTCCCTTTCTGCATATAGCCTAGAAATAAAAGCCTCGAACTGATGTCAAATCGGTCTAGTTTCAACTCCAGCTTGAAGTAATTGCATGTCTAGCTACACTGAAAAGTTGTGATACAGTGAAACAGTCTGTCAGTGTATGACTATATTTATGCATGTGTGTGTGTGTGTGCTATATTTATGGGTTAAAGTGATCAATATCAGGGCTAGAGCATATGTAAATATAAAAGTGGAAGTCAAAACCCATAGGCAACAGGCTGTTTCATGCTAAACACAATTGTCAGGCCTGATGATTATATTTAGCATGAAACAGACTGTCTCCTTTGAGTGTTGACTTCATTGTCCACTTTATATATATATATATATATATATATATATATATATATATATATATATATATATAAACTGATGACTTAACAAAAATCTTAACAGTAGTAGTAATATTAGCTGATTCCATATGTGTATGTGGAAACATTCGGCATTCATTTACTGAGCAGCTGGTGTTACTTGCAGTTGAAATATATGGAATCTTTCTATTAAAACAATTTTTCAGGGAAAGAGGTTACTCAAGTCCAGTAACTTTTATTATTCTTTCCAGTATTGATGGAGGCTTCCTTCCTAAACTTTTGTTTGAAGTAACATGGAACATTGACATGCATGACATCTATATGAAAGTCTCATTCTGATGAGACCATTTAAGAACATAACTCAAGATTTTAAGTTAATGTTTTGATGTTGGTGCAGTTTGCAATGTTGACCAAAATTACCCTTAACACAGCTTATTCTATGTTCAATGTCCTTTACTAAATTTGTTATACTTGATCCATACACCAAGGTATTTGCAGTGTTTAGTATTTACTAATTTCAATTCTTGAATTTTCATGATGGGTTTAGGGTCAGTGCTATCACTGCTTTCATTCCCATTCCAGACCATAGTTTCTGTTTTGGAAAGGTTTATCTTGAGTCCTACTTTTTAGAACACTTGGTAGAGGATGTTGATTTATTTATTCAAGATCATTTTTATCCCAACTATGAATACCTATGTGCTTAGCATATCCTCTCTCCAACCATCATCTGTACACTGGCCTCTGGTAGGAATGCAGGAATTCTGTAAATTTATTTGAGATATGGCATGGAAGGATTAAATGATCAGTGCCCATCTCTTCATATCTGTGCTTGTATAGCACTGAGCATAGTCTAAGAAGAGATTAAATAGGTTGCAGCTCTCATTTCCTCATTTTCATACTTCTGATGAGGTTTGAAATGTTTCCTTATTGGCGTTTTCAGCAGATATGTACAATTTTGTGGAACAATATAGTTCCTCTGTCCAATCTAGAGATTCAGTGGAGTCAGAGCTTGAAAAACAGTTTCTAATGGATGAAAAGAAGTCTCTATTGATGTAAGCTCAACATAACAGTTATTCAATTTTCTATTAGAGAGATATGTGACTTCCTGGAGTTTTTTTTGATGACATATATGCCATCATTACACCCTTTACCAGAATGAAAGTCAATGTCTAGCATGTGGTGAAAGTGTTTAAATATGTGAAAATATTTTTACAAATATGAACTGGAAATCATAAAAATTATTAGAAACATTGATAAAAATAAATAAAAAAATAATCCACAAAAAGAATTTTCATTGATTTTTTTTAATTTGTTTCCCTAATACAGTAAATATATATATATATATGTGTGTGTGTGTGTATATATATATATATATATATATATATATATATATAAAAAAAAGTTTCAAATTAAAATATATATATATATATATATATATATATATATATATATATATATATATATTAAGTTTCAAATTAAAATATATATATATATGTATGTATATATATATATATATATAAAGTTTCAAATTAAAATATATATATATGTATGTATATATATATATATAAAAGTTTCAAATTAAAATATATATATATGTATATATATATATATATATATATATATATATATATATATATATATATATATATATATATATATGTAAAATATATATATATGTATGTATGCATGTATGTACTTTTATATATATTATATATATGAATGGATTCTCCCATTGACAGATAAGAGTTCATATCAACCAACACAAGTGAATTGTCTGTGCCCTGCAATTCCCCCTCTCCCTATCATAGCACCATGTCCTGTACTGGTGCCCTATGTGCTACATGTTTTTCTATCTCCTAGCTGCATGTTGGCCATTAAGAAGTTCATCCACCCTTTAACAACTCTCTCCAGGCTGGTTTGAAATCAGCATTTTTCTTCTAGACTGATTACCAAGTAAGGCTTGTCTGTCCTGCTATTTATCCATAGCTGGGAAGAGAAGAAATGGAATCATACCTATATAAAAGTAAGGTTTTTTTTTATGCATCCCACACAGGTAAAAATATAAGAAAAAGAAGTTGAAAATGCAACTGGAGTCTTTAAGAATAATTACATTCATTTTACCAGTTTCACAGTTCTATGATTTTCAAACGTTAAATTGAGATGGAGTGATGTGTGGCTATGCATTTAGATGTGAGATATATCATGACATAGCCACACATATCTCCATCTCAATTTAACTTTTGAAAATCACAAAACTGTGAAATTGGTAAATAAATATTCTTATAGACGCTAGTTATATTTTTTCTTATATTTTTTGTACATTTTTACTTACAAATAAATGTATTAATAAAAATGTTTGCAAGACAGATCTACTAGCACATAAATTTACTATTCTGTCATATTATAATTGTAAATATATTTGTTTCATTGAAATCACTAGAATAAATTTTATTGTGAATCATGACTCATATAAGTTTAACTCCCATCTCAAAAAAATGTTTTACATCAATTTACATTATTTTCATAGAGAAAATGTTATATTTG
Organism: Acanthosepion pharaonis; assembly: GCA_903632075.3. NCBI lineage: Eukaryota > Metazoa > Mollusca > Cephalopoda > Sepiida > Sepiidae > Acanthosepion > Acanthosepion pharaonis. The sequence continues at coordinate 303,272 of CAHIKZ030000914.1, read as the reverse complement.
TGATAATTTTGGTGGTTATAAACGAAATTTTAGAATAATGGCGAAAACCAAAACCAAAAATGAAAAATAATGGTTCGATCAGTAAATACGACTAATAAGTTAATGATAAGAAGATAGTACATATTCCCACCTCCATTTTTATTTAGTTAACCAATTATCTGGAAATCGCAGACACGTTTTTTTTTTTTTGTCTAAAATCTCGTTTTCGCGAGATCTCAAAATAACGAAACAAAATAAGATGTTTTAGTTAGTGTATGATTTTTTTTCGTAGGTATTTTATTTTTTAAGCACTACTTTCGATTATGTTACTATATGGAATTTACCATATCTCTGTATACTTGCTAAGGACGATTTAGTCGAAACTTGTCGCTTCGTTAATGTTTCTTAGCTAGAAAAAAAAAAATAAGGTAAGTTTTTTTTTTTGTTTTACTCAAAGAAAGCGCAAGGCTGATTGATTTTTTTCCTCCTAATGCTTTTAAAAAATAATTGTTATATCATATATTTACAATTAAACTTAAAGAATTCGGAGGAAAAAAAAAAACGGTTTTTGGTGATTCGTGTTTAAACTTTAAAATAACATTTTTTCACTTGTTCAACTGCCGAACCGGTGATTTAAAAGCAGCACGTGGTTTAAAACGTTAGACCTTTTTTAATGATCAATTCGATTTTTGTCTTATGGTGCAGAAGAAAATATTTCCAGTCGATAGTCAAGAATATATCAACAATTAAAATTTACAATCGTCTCAATAATATTAATAATGGTATAAAGTAAATTAAAAGATAATTTCAGTTTACTGTTTAGAATCACTGAAGGAAATTGATATTCGACAACATGAATTATTCAAATTTTCGTGCTTACCTTAATAAATTATGACATTGTTAAAGAAATAGTTTTGACTTGATATTTACTTAAAATTATCAGATTGAATGTATGGTTTAAGCTTGCTTAACAGATACAATTAGCATTGAATTAATTACATAAATCCTAAAAAGAACATGCCATTATTGTCCATTCAATTTTTTGCGTATGACTGAGCCAAGTGTTTCGATTTCTTTTCTTAAAAAACAAAAAAAAATCTAAACACTTCTTGACTGAGTCATAGGAGAAAATACTGCTTTATTTATTATAATTAATTCATAAAAAACAATGTAATTATTGAATATTCGATTTTTCAAGGTGTACCATACGTATACCATGCTGAAGTATGTAAAAATCAATTTTAAATTTTTAAAGCAAGCGGTATTTTCAGTTTTGTGAGGAAACGCGAATTTTTCCTAACGTGGTTATTGTACTTTTTTGAATCGCAGCTATTTTAGTATTATAACAATAACATGATAGATCCTAACCTTAGATAGCAACCGGCCTACTGGAAGGAAAACTCTGACTTCCAAGCCGTGGTAAAAGCAACAGAAAAAAAAGAACATTTTGTGGCATTTCACAGATAATTAAATATTGAAAACAATGGAGTGGAGAGTCATGATCGCTTACGTCTTGAATGGGTAGAATATTTGAAAATTTATCTGCACGTTTATATTCGAATGAAATATGACTCAGGCAAGTCCAAGCTTAAAGATCTGTGCATACATGATTAGTGTCGAAAATTGCTTAATAATTCTATCTGCCTTTTGTCTCGGAACACTTAAGTAGATTTAAACGCCAAACGGAATATGGCACAACGCATAGATAAAAAATAAGAAATTTTCCGTGTAAGTTCTAACATCTCGCTCAGGGACACTAATTTCCCCCTTTTATAGCAAAATAGAAGGGCCATTGTACTCTTTCTGACAAAAACTACTTTTTTTTTCTTTTCTAAGTGTCCATAAAAATTCAAAAATTTTAATCAAACTTCCTTCAATAATTTTACAATTTTCTTTTTACATCTAAATTAATTAATTTATTAAATTGGGCTAAAAATATAGATTGTCTGATTTTTTTTCTCTTCTTTTCTGAGCAACAAACTGGAGAAGGAATATTTTTTTTTTTGCCATCGACTATCGGAAAAATAATTAAATTTATACAGCACCACGTGTTTTTTTTTTTTTTTTTTTTTTGGTCCCTCTCTTTCCAAGGGGGATAACTAAACATTTATTTCTCTCCACTTCCGCCTTTCCTAGTATCAATAGTTATCGTTCTGTTTTATTTTATATTTTGTTTTTGATAAAATGGGGGAAAACACTCCCAAAAAACTGGGAGAATTTAATTCACTTGATAACTGTGTTTTATAAACAAACTTTTGCGAACCATTTTATAAATTTTTAAACATTTTCTATATTCTTTCACTTCTTTAGACGCTTTAATTAATGTGTAGTACACGGTACACCATTGGCAATCATGAAATATTTTTGTGTTTATACTCTTTTCTTTACTAGTCTCTCTTTATTATAATGTCTCATTGCTTCTTTTTGCCATGGTTCTTTTAAATAACATACCGTAAATAAAAATATCGGCATTTTAATATCGGAAAAGGTATATATTGTTTCTGCACAATTAAAAAAGAAAGAAAATAATAAATACAGAGGAATGTAATTATACACTTACACGGGTATCTTAAATTGGCTACCTCGTGTTAAAAAATAATATTCTTACATTGGTCACGAATCGTCAAGTTTATATTTATAAGAATGATTGTCTCGCGAAGGATACTTCTTTCTTTTTATTAAAAATTTTAAACTCGGATAATTTTCAGCATTAAAAATAATGTCAGGGCAAGAAGCATAATTTGTTGTAGCTCACTAAAGTTTATGTTCAATTTCTTACCAAAGCGTTTTTTTTTTTATCGACAACTGAAGTAAACCAAATTCTAAGTTCCGACGAAAAACTGTATTGTAGAGAATTTCTTTTCGAGTCTTATTAGATTAAAAAAAATAGATGTTGTTTCTTATATGCCCAATATTAAAATTTATGTTGCTTTGAGGAGATTGGAATTAAAAAAAAAAAAAAAAGTGATAGTTTATAAATAATAGCGTTCAGTTTAAAAATAGCCGCATTTGATTTTAAAACTAATTCAATAGAATAAAATAAAATTTTCCCCCAAAAAGAAGGTGGTTCAAATTGAGGAATGCTCACAATGTTTGAGCCAAATTGAGTGTATAGATTGGTTGCTTTTAGTTTTACATTGATAGTGTTCTAATTTATTTAACTTAATGATGTTGATATTTAATTTAGTAGTAGTTGGAGAAGGCAATTGAAATAACTCGTAGGTTGTTTTCATTTCTACTGTTTCCACTTAGGTGTGCTTGTCATAACAAACTTTACAGATTTGGGTACTTGAAATGAAATTTCACTTTTAGCTGTTTATAAAGAAAACAAATATAAAGAAAATTAATTGTTGACATTTCTAACAAATGAGCGTTACTGAATTTGTCTATCAGGCTTTAGGTATGAACAAGCAAGATTCTAGCTGTGACTTTAGATATCTCAAAGGCGTTTGACAGGGTTTGGTATGCTGGTCTTCAAAAGCTGAAGGGCTATTGTGTCTCTGGCCGAATATTTGGTTTTTACTCCAAATATTCTTCTTAACAAATCATGTGATGAGGGTTTTGCTAAAAAGAGACAATTTTTTCTAGATCATTTTACATTAATGCAGGAGTCTCCTAGGGTTCTATAATGTTATTATCTTCATCAATGACCTTGATATCATCAGTTCACAACTAGGTATTTATACTGATGTCACAACTATTGATTAGTCCAAGAAAGTGGCAGCTGCTCTTGAGAAAAAAAACTCCAGTCCAATCAGTTTTTAACTGGGATAAGGAATTGCTTGTAAATTTTAATGTCTCCAAAACTAAACTGCAATCTTTTAATCACCATAGAAAACCTTTTGATTTTTATTTTATTTTTTACCTTCCATCAGCATGTTAGATGCTAACCTGAGTGCAACTCATTGAACCTTTTTGGACTCATGTTTTCCACAGACATAAAGTGGAATGTTTATATTGACGTGGTTGCTAGGTTTGCTGCTAGGAAAGTTGATTCACTCTGTCATGCCAGATAATTTTTCTCTGGCGAATTCATCTTGAACATTTATGAGTCTACCATGCATTGAATATTGCTGCCATATCTGGTCTGGTGCTCCTGTCATGTATCTTGAGATTCTCTACAAAATCCAGAAGTGTGTTTAAATGTTATTGGTTGTGACCTGGCATCTCGACTTCAGTCACTTTACCACCACTGTGACATGGCTTCCTTCTTTTTTATTTTTCTGTAAATATTTTTGTGCCGGTTGTTCTCATGACTTCTCCACCTTGGTACCTTGACTGCATGAATTTAAACCTGCTACTAAATTGGCAACTAGGTCTCATTGTTTTAGAGTTGAATTAGCTCTAAATGTAGCCATAAATTCTATTGTAATAGTTCCTTTTCTCGCCTGTGGAACTCATTTTTGGTTTCTTGTTTCCCTCACAATCTTCAAAAATTTTTAAGCAATGTCAGTCACAATCTTCTGTCTTCCTGAATCCTGTGCTTTTATTATTTCTTTCTTCTCACTAAACTCTTCTCATTCTCTTTCACTCTGAGTAGTCACTTGCATGTTAGTGGCATTATTGCCTTGCTTTGTGTGAAATGATTTAATATAAAAATAAAAAAAAATATGTAGCTAGTTGCATGAATAATCCTTATGCCCACTTTTTAAAATAAATTCTCTTTTTTATAAACTTGGTAAGAAACTTGTAATAAAATACTGTAAATATTTGTATGTGTCTATTGATTTGATTGCCAGAATTATTTTTATGATATAAAAAAAAAAAAAAAGTAAATTGAATGATAACTTTACAGAAAATTCTTGTTTCTTCATTTAATAAGTTATTTGTCTTTAGCTTATTTTAAATTTGACTTGTTAGTGGCAATGAACTTGACAGCACTTTAAATTAAATCTGAAACTGTATTGAATTCTAATTTGATATCAGTTTGTGAATTTTGCTGAGAAATTACTGCTGCCACCTGATCACTTTTTGTCTTCATTCTGTTGTTTTTATTTTTTATTTTTTTACTTATTGCTCAAATTAAGATTTGCGTCATAGTAATTATTGATATTGAAATAAAGAAGAGCATCTCCCCACTGAAAGTTAGCCCGAGTATTTTCTTATGTTACACTCTTGAAATGTTAAGAAGTCTAGTAAATTAAAACATTTTTAAGCTTTGTTTGGGCAAACTGTATTGCAATGAAATGATGACTAAATTACTTTAATTAGATAAATAAAACAAAAGCAATTACTTATTAGCAAAATATATTTTGGGAATGGATTAATTTATTGGCAAATTTTCTTCCTGGAGGGAAACCTGAGATGAATAAACCAAATCTTTCAATTGTAAAGAAACCAGGAAACTAAGTGGTATGATGCAGTGTGGGATAAAAGAAGTTTCAAAAGGGAAATTTTCTTGTCAATATCTGTATATGTTAATTTTTTATTTATTATCTATACTAGATTCTCTTAGTGTTGCTTTTTATTGCTGTGTTTAGGTTGTTTTACAATCTTCAAATTTTAAGTAAGCAGCATGAATTTGAAATAAACCTTTGATGAGATTTGAACTCTCATCAGAAGTTCACATGAGCCTTTCTTATAAGGCCAAAGTAATAAAATCAATAAGGAATTGTCAATATCACAGGTTCTTTTAATATATTGGATGTAAGTTAAAATATCATTGGAGACTATTTCCAATCCACATTGTTTACTTATTAGTCATAGAAAAATGAAAATTTTGAGCATTGTAATAGAAAGCAAAAAACAAGAAAAAAATAAAATTATTAAAGATTAATAATGCTTAAGCTAATGTTTTATAGCCCCTTGGTGGTGGTGGTCTTGGGGCGATGATGTTGAGTCATTCATAATAACATTGCCTTCTCTCTCTCTCTTGTTATCTCTCGACAAAACATTTCTGGGGTCCGGAGATGAAAGACATCAACAAAGGGAATTTTAATCTTAACTAGTTTATTAAACACATTGACATGTACATTTCTAACTAGCCAGTGGGGTTGTTCTCCCCCTGCACTGGGGAGCAGTTTCCAGAGATAAAAGGAACACGTTTACATTGTTCGATATGTAAGAACCAACTCCCCAGAAACCTTTCTCTATCATTCCCATGATAGTTCAGCCAATCAAAATTGACTTCCTTTATTTTGTCTTGTATCTAATCCTTAACGTCAAACTGAAGAAGTCTGAGCAGAGATACAATTCTCTAAAAAATAATTGTCTGCTAAACTGTTATTTAATGCTAAGAAATTTTGTCAAGACCTTTTTATTCTACTGCAGTGATGACTCTAGATAAATTGAATGACTTAGTCTACAAAAATGCTAATATTTAATAGAATTTAAGTCATGATCCTGATCTAATTTAAAAATAGAAACAATCCACAGACATGTATATGTATTTATATTAGAAGAAAGATCCTTGTAAATAGTACAGATTAAACTTAAACTTTCGTCAAGTAGGCTGACTCCTTTTCTTACACTGTTTTAAATTGTAGACCCGGGTAATGTTCTAATTTAACTTATGATGTTGATATTTATTGACAGTGGCTGGGAGAAGGGAATTGAAGTAACTTGCTGGTAATGTTCGTTTCTACTGTTTTCACAGATAGAAAAATCCTTGTACATAACAGACATGTAAAAGAACATGACGATATTAGCATTCCTAATAAAAATTACCAAACTTGCCCTGAACAGCATTTTTTTTCTGAACATAGCCATGGTGTTTTGGCTGTTTAGAAACTGAACAAAAACTCCACAAAAAATGAAATTACTACTACAATTACTTGGACAACATGGTATAGGAAATAACACAAGTATAATAACAATCTTTATGAGCATTAAGAAAAAAAACAAAACTTTTTGAGCAAACTTTTGGCAATAACTAGTTTTAAAGAAGCTCAGAAATTACCATTGTCTCTAACTAAAACTTTTAAAGTATGAAACATTTTAAATATTTGCATATATTAAAAATTAATTTCTGTTAATAAATAGTCTTCATTTAAAGCATGAATCAGTTTTTTTAGTTTAATATTCAGGAAGTATTGAGCATAAATAAGAAAATGCAGACAACATAATGTTTTTGATATTATATAAATACAATATAATTGCAAAATTAAACGTTATTTTTCTGATGGCATGGATCAACTAGTTTATATCTTTCTTTCTTTTTCTTTTTTTTTTTTTTTGAGACCTTCTAAAAAGTAAACAATAGTAAGAAAATTTATTTATGGTGCTATCCAAAAGAAGTTTGGGAATTTAACTCCCAAAAAATGACAGAAAATGGATCTTTATTTACTGGGGTAATTTTGAGAAATGCTGGGTAACTTCATAAAATGAAAAGAATTATAAAAATTGTTCAAATTTTAGGCAGTACCTTGTATATAGAGTGCATTAAGTTGCTTATGATAAAAATATAAAGTCATTAGAATTATTATGGCAACTACTTTTGTCAGAGAAATTTTAAATCATGATGGGCAAAATTTTTATCAGTATTCAAGTTATCTTGCTTACTTCATCTTTCATTTAAAAGGAATATTATGAGAATTACTTTTAAGATTATTACCTATTAGATCATTATGGACCTGCCAAGTGTTTAACCTTATAGCATTAGCTATTGATGAGATATCTGTAAAGAAATTTCTTTCCAGGATCTTCTTGCTCTGGTAGTGAATCGGTGATTCATGCCAACTTGTTGAGGGTGATAAAGGCAGTGAGAAGTAATGACTCTTTTGAAGCAGATGAGATATTTTGCCAGTATGACATCATATAAAATCCTGGTCCCAAATTGTTAAATGGTCAAACTTTAGTGGAGCAGTTAAAGAAAATATGAGCAAAAGTCAGGAAATATTTTGGGTTATTACCAAAAATCTATATTAAAATGATGTAACTTCCTCCTCTTTAGATGCCAAAGTAAATCATTACAATCTAATTGCTCTTGAAATGAATCTAATTATTATCTAATCATTACAATCTAATCATTCTTGTCAAGAATGAATAAAACTTAAAAAGCCATATATATGCTGTAATAAAGCATTTGAAATTGATAAGGATTGAAAAACTGAAAATTTAATTCAAAACATTTCCACTTCAGTTTTCATTTTAAATAAAACAACACATATCAGGTATTTTTGTTGTCATAGCAATTTGGATGGTGTTTTCTATACTTCTGTTTTCAGGTTCATAACAAATCCTTGTTCACAAATTAATTTGATGCTAAAATGCACCAATAAATTTGTATGTATCTTAACCACTTGGGACTGGCATATTTCTGTGTGAAAATCTTTCATTGGCCACTTGTTGCCTTCATTGCATTTATTACTATCTGTATCATCTTGAATCATTATTTGAGCCATCACTAGAGTTTAAGAAGATCCAAAACATAATCTCATCAGTCACTACTAAGTCAAAGAATGATATTGAATTTGGTAACTAATTCTTTCTGTCTTATGCTTAGTAATTTTAAGAGTTTCTGCTTGATACAAATTTGATTTTTATTCATTTTATTTTCTCCTTGTAGTTCCCCATGGACATGTCAGCAGAAAGTTACGGTAATTCGGTATGCTTATGTTGCATTTCACTTTGGTTTATTATTCTGCTTTGAAAATATAATCTTACAAATATTGTCTGTGTTTGGTTTGATGAATTCTTGTGTTCTTTAATTTCAGGCAGATGTTGAATATCAATGGGCTATTAAATGCCATGACCATGCTGAAGTCCATTACAGTGTAAGTAAAGATCTTTTCCTAACATGCTATTGTGATGGCATAGATATTAAAATCTGTTCAAAACAAACCCCTAATATAAATACAACTGCAAAATATTCCAGAATATATGGATCACAATAAATTTGAACTCCTTTAAACAAAAAAAAAAATGAGATTGAAGAAACAATTTAAAAGAATTAAATTATTCTAGGAGATATGCAAATTTAAAATTGTTCATTTACATTTTAAAATTAGTTTTTGCTTGAGGAATTAAAATTTTTCAAATTTAAACAATTGGATGAGGTAGACATTATATATTTGACTGTGTGGTTTGACCTTGGGAGATCATGATTGTACATATGGTCACATGAGGAAGGATAGAGCATGTCATCTGGTTACATGATTTAAGTATATGTATGATTATGAATTTAAACCATAAAATCATAAAATAATCAACCTGCTAGCCAATTTTCAAGTAGAAGCAGCAGGAGCAAGCAGCAAGGAAGAGATTTAAGACATTCCTGCTCATTCATGAAGTTGGAGAGGGTCAGACAAGATTTTTATGTTTAACTAAAGAAATCTCATCCTTTTTGTCTAAGTGCCATACCAAAAATAATTGACATGGAATGAGCTAGGTTTAAATCCAGGCTTAACTTGTGTTTACTCGTACAACTGAGTAAGGCCAAACAATACCTGTCCACTTGCTTTTACCATTTATGCCAAATCCAAGTGCCCTATTGAAGCAGGCATTATGCTGAAACTGCTAAAATCCAAAGGTAGGCGCTTACATAAACTGGAGCAAGAGTTCTGATACAAAGACCACTGAAAATTTAGGGTTAGCTTAAATGAGAAGTGATAATTACTGAAAAGATCATCTCCAACAGTGAAAAAAAGAGGATTTCTTTTTTCTTTAAGGAAATGTTAGATAAAACATTCAGTTTCCTGTAAACAAGTGATAGTTAACAGTCCTTAGAGAGATGAACATAAGGAGTAAAATTACCCAAGTACAAATTTGTCAAACTGTGGCCATCAAAATTTCATCATTTCTTTTCCACATCAAATTCACTTGAGAAGCAGTTAAGCAGAAAGTCACAAGTGGAGTCTCTCTCTTTCTCTCATGCACATGCACGCACGCGCGCACACACGGGTTGTGTGTACTAATGCGTCTGGTGAGAGAATTGATCTATGGTGAGTTTGTATTTATCCCTGTGAGATTCTGTGATCAAAGTAACTTTGATGAAACAGCCTATTTCTATTAAAGGAAGAAAGAAAAGAGAATTCACTGAAAAAAGAAAGAAAACCCACAAGCCATGAAAGAAGAAGGAAAAAAAAGACCTCAGTGAAGAGAGAAGTAAGAAATCTTGAAGTAAGAAGAAAAAATAGCAAATAGAGAAAGGTTGCTGAACCAAGTAAGCAAATGTGTTAAAAAAAATATCAGTGGACATATTGAAAGAAAGAGTAAAGAAACTGTTTAAGTGTCTCCATGGGAGAAAGGAAATATGATTAATGCAAATATAATATTTGTCACTGAGATGATTGATGTTATATTCAGCACCTCAACTCCAGAGTTTCATAGACGTACCTTTTTGTAATCATTCATCAGGAGGTATCATCAATTGTCTGCCGAATTTTCTCATTATCCTTATATTTATATTGTTCGAAAATAGTTTATGCACTTTTTATTGGTAATAAATTTCTTTGTGCATGTGCACATGTGTAGAATGTCATGGTTATTTCTCCTTTTCTTAATTTGTTTGTCTCTCACTTAATTTTTTCTCTGTCACTATTCTTTTTTTCTTCTCTCTTAAAAGGGAGTCTTCTGTAGAAGCACACTGGAGAGAGAAAAAGAGCTGAATATCATATTAACCAGCAGAGCCTTAATATTACTCATATTTTACTTATTCATGCCAGAGAATTTTGGGTAGATTGAGATCTTGCTGCTATTACAAATGCAGTCTTTCATTTTTAATCACTTTTACTTTTGTACAGTAGGTTATATAATCTTATATATAAATGAATGAAACATGTTAGGTTGATAACTTTTCTGCTTGTTCTTTGTTTTATTTTATCATCTTGTCAGATTCCTATTCATATCTGGTCTACATTTGATCTTCAACTTGTGTGAGTGTAAAAATGTGCCTTTTTCTTGCTTATCTCTCTTGATTGTAGTGTATTGTTTAGATACATATATGAAGTCATGAGATGTAAAAACATTTTCAAACCACAGTGCAAAAATAATTGTAAAAAAAAATATTTAAAGTGTTTTTTTTTTAATGACCTGATTAAGCTAGTAGATATCTATAGATGTAATGAAGTAAATACAGGTATTATATTTTGATCTAAATTGCATGAAGATAACCTAAATATATATTCCAAACCATTTTATTTTCTGTGCTTCAAGGGCTCCTTTGTTAAAGAATCATGCTAAATTTTGAAGCTTGTTAAAGCACAACAGTGATTCACTTAAATAAAAAGTAAGATTAATCAGAATTAAAACTCCAAAACTTTAAAAATCATATATTGGAACATTTAATAATGAACAAAATGAAACAACATATTATCATGGATTTTAGTACTGCCTTGATTTAAACCTATTAACTTCAGTGTTTTGGCTAATGACTGCTCATTGACTTTACACATACTCTGCCATTACTCATTAGCTTTACTAAATTTATATATGAACAAATAAAACTTTTCAATTGGTTAGAAAAAAATTAAGTATTTGATGACAGTTTTTGAACTGAAAATTTTTTTAGCAGATTTTGGCACCCAGTTGTGTTTGTGTTGAAAACTGAAGTGAGTGGCCAGGAACAAAATTATTATTATAGGCTTATTATATAGGAAAATATATATTTAATATATAGGCTTATATGTTTAATATTTATAGATTAGTTTTTTTTATTTTCTTATGTTAAATCAATAATTAAAGGAAATTTTATTTTAAACGTTCTGATTTTTTTCAATAATAGAGTATTATGTGTTTTTGTTTTCCACAGTTGATCTCCTCTGTTGATCCTGTCTTTTTGAAACTCACTCCTGTTGATAATGAAATCTACAAAAAATACAAGGAGAAATTTTCTAATTTGAAGCTTGATTTACTTAATGAAGATGAGATAAAATCTGAATCTAGTAAATTTGTGAGTATTTTTAAAAAACAATTTTTTTAATATATTGTTTACCATTTATATAGTTGTTAGTTGGAGAATATAAAAAGATGACTTGGTTCAGATAGCAAGTTTGAAAGGGTAACAATTTAATCAGAATAAAATTGTCAACACAAAAAGTTTCAGGTGATGTATGTTGATTAGAGAAATATCCTAAAGTGAATTTTTACAGAAATTTTTTTTCTTTTTTTTAATTTGATCCAAACATTTCCAGTGTTCTTTGACAAAATCTTTTCATATAAATTTATACCATAATTATTCAGCTATCAACTTATTTTCCTTGTTTTTTTTTTTCTTTCAAGTAAATTGTATAGTTTTTTTTTTTTTTTTTTTTTTTTAAATTTGGCTTTGATTCCAGGGAGATAGATGTATAAGGATGACCAGACAAGGAGTGTTGTAAGATTGTCTGAAGGTGACAGGTCTAAAAAATATGCTATACTAGGGAGAAATTTCTATCTCAGACCCATCAAGATTTACTGTTATATTTGTAACATTGGGACATGTTGCATAGAAATGTTTTTTTGTCCGAGATACTGTCTTGGATTTTGACTGAATTTTCTTCAATTTGGATTCTCATAAGGAATTCATTTTTCACTCACAGTGACTTTCTTTTCCAAAAATAACTTATTTTTACATTCAGCCAAAAGAGAAAGTACTTAAATATAGACTGTTGTTTGTTTCTGTAAACTTAGCTTTTAAAAAGCAGTCAACTTATTGTGGAACTAAGAGAGAAGAGTAAACTTCAGATACTTCTAAAATTTTTCTAATTGGGATACTTGAGACATTTTGTCATTTTGTCAAGTGCTAAAGTGTGACCATATATACCAAATACACACTTTTGTTTCTGTGTGTGAACTACTTGCAGAAATAAACTGCTTTAATTATTGAATCTTGAGTTTTGAGATATTAGGTCTCATTGCTTATACCAGCGTTTCTCAACCTTTTTACCCTTGTGTAACCCTTAAAATAAGTTACATATTTCAAGGAACCCCTGCGCAAAAACAAAAATTATATACCATATCTTTCTCGTTTTATTTTCATCATAGTTCACATGGTAAATATCATAGTATATATTTTTTAATAACTGGTTTAAGGAAAAATTAATATTTCTTTGTCAAATTTTTTGGAAATGCTAAATAAAATTCATACTGTTTGTTTATAATACTTCATCAGGGAGTTTTCATTCACACAAAAAATATTCTAAACTCAAACATAAAAAATAAACATAATTAACCAATGATTGTTATATTCTTTAATAACATAATAGGTTAGATAGGATGGTGTCTATATTACAATAACCAAGAATATGTTGTGTGTGTTTAGTAATATTACATATATGAAATTAAATAAAAAGTTAAAAGTGCATTAGCTTATCTCGCCTGTTCTCGTGGAACCCTTGGGTACCTTTTGCAGTACCTTAGTGTTCCAGGGAACCCTGGTTGAAAAATGCTGGCTTATACTAATGTTTTGTGTAAATTTGCCATCTGGTGGTCTTTCCAGCAATAATTAATAAGTAATGAAAATATTAAAAATCACTAATTACCTTGATACTCATTGGGTACCTAAACCTAATATTGTGGCCTTGTGTTGTTATATTGAACTATTTTAAAAAAAAAAATTTTTTTTTTAAATATTTACAAAAGTAACCACATGATGGTAGTTGTAGTATTATGCTTATTCATTGTCACATCTAGGATCATGTGATAGAAAGTACTAGGCACTAATTTAATTTTGATTATTTGTACCATTTTGTGATAAGCTCTTCCCAATGCTAGTTGAATTCCTACTAAAAAAAAGACCTCATTTGAGTTGGAAATGTTTGGAAGTTGTTTTTTTTTTTTTTTTTTTTCCTGACAACCATTTGTTCTTGAAACTTAAAATCCTTGTCAATTAATTTATGCTGACTTATAGACAAAAATATTAAATTAACTTCAATAACAGCATTTTTAAATAAATTTCAGTGTAAAAACAGAATCAAAGAAAAATGTCTTTAGAAGAGAAGTCTGTTAAAAATGAAACGTAAAACTTTATTAAAATTAACTTTCTTTGGAGAGACTTTAACATTTCTAATAAAAAAAAATATAGGATTAGTGAATTATTTCTTTAAATCAAGTAAAATTAAAATAAAATGTTACAATAAAAGTGTGGTAAAACATGCTTTTTTTTTTTTTTTTTTTTTTTTAAGAAATCGTGTTATAGATTATGTAAAAATAAAGTTGGGCATCAGTGTATTAGCTGTTATGATTTAAAAAAAAAAAAAAAATGATTTAAGTGAAAAATGTTAAATTAACTTCCAAGTTTCCTAAATTACATTTTTTAGTGAATTTTGCACAAAAACAATGTATGATTTTCCCACATTTTTAGATGTACACTTCAAGATCTTTGTTTTGATAGTTTTATTTTTTTAATCACAGAATCTGCATTTTTTGGGTCAACATAATTTTTCACTATAATAATTTAATTTCTAATATGTAATCTGGTAATTTCTAGTTAGCAAGCATTGGTAATGTGCAGCAAGAATAAAACCTTCACTTTCAGCTTTTAACCTTGTGCAACATAGCCACTGATCTGTATGCAAGGGTTTGTCTACATCAGCTTGTTTGGCATTGGCAGAGTATTGACCATGAAGAGGCTTATCTTTGATCCAGAGCATTGGTTTTCTCTGTCAGGTTACTTGCTTTTGCAGTAGGTGTATTATAGTTTACTTGCACTTCTTCACCCACTTGAAATTCTACTTTTGAATTTGTTGGCTTCCTTTATTACTTTATAAAATTTATTATTTCTTTCATGTTCATCCAGTCTTTTGTTGTTTCTTTAAAGACTGATTGTTGTAGTTTTGTAAGACAGTTTTTGTTGAACTAATCTGCCTCCTTCAGATCTGCACACATACAGATGATCAACATCAGCTTTAGGATGATGTATGCAGTAGCAATTGAGAAGCTTTCTCGTTTTGATATCCATTTTCTTAATGTCGGCTATGGTCCAGTTAAGGATATTGAAACTATATAGCATCACAGGGACAACCAAAGTGTTTATGGCTGATATTCTTTTTTGTGAATTCAACTTTGTATTTAACACCAGACACACTTTCCTGTAATATTCTTTTCTTTCTTTCTCCTTCATTTGGGTATACTGTATTCCATCTTTGATAATTCCTAAGTACTTATAGGCTTCTTCTTGTTCCATTTCCCTAATCTTTGTGACAAAATCTAGATCTATTGAGTGTGTTTCTGCAATTCTCCCTTTCTTGAATGTTACTTTTGCACATTTATCTAATCCCAAATCCATACCTATGTCATCACTCAAAACATTTTATGGTATTGAGGAGACTCTTCAACTCCTTGTCATTTAGGTAAAGAGTTTGAGATCATCCATGTACAATAGGTGATTAAACATTTTCTTATTTACTTTGTATCCATAGTAATCACTGAAATGGATTAAGTCCAATTATTTAATATATTTTCTGTTTATACATTATTTTTGTAGATCCATTGTATTTAAATAAATGCTCTGTTTTTAATTAAACAGTATTCATTACATTTACTTGCCTGAATGTTCGAGAAAGTGTGCATTCTCTGACAGGAATTGAACCTGTATTCCTATATGGAGATTGTCATTTGATCAGATGTGCTGTTAATCATTCAGCCACAGAGAAGTGTCTGGTTAGCAAACTTCAAATTACTGTTTATAAACACACCTTTAATGATTTTCTGCTCATGAAACATAGCATAAACACTGCTGACATATAATAAAATGGATTAAATTCGACAATTATTTAATGTTTTCTGTTTATACATTATTTTTATAGATACAATTGATTTAATAAATGCCCTGAAAAGGTATAATGTGGTTTTCCAGTCCCATATTTAAGGAAATTTACTTTCCCTGAGAAGACTTTAAATATTTCTAAAGCCTTAAGCATCCAAGGGTGCGGTACACTATCAAAAGCTTTACGGTAATCTATCCAAGCTGTACTGAGATTTCTACCTTTCTTTTTCCCTGCAACATATGACCCTCTTAGGCATCCCTTCTGATTCAGGGAAAGAATCTTGTTTTTATTGAGAAAGTACAGTTTTGATCAATTTATATGTGGTGGACAGACATGTTATTAGCCTATAATTTTTTGGATCATCAGTTCACCCATTTTTGGTAGGAGATATGTAATAACTTAAGTAATCCATTCTGGAATTTCATTGGTGTTATTAATTAGCTTTGATAAGGTTTGTACAAGAATTTTATGGATTGATCATAGATGATAAAGCCAAAAGTTGGATACCTTCTGGGGATTTAAATTTTGGGATTTTGTTAGAACTTGCCTTACTTTATTCTTGGTTATATTTTCCATTCTTGTACAGGTTTATCCTTCATTATTTCTTTCTATCATTAGTAGTCACCTATACAAGCTGTGCTTTTTTTCCTGCAATTTTCCAGGATAATTTTATTTATCAAAAGTTGATCTTTGCAACCATATGAACCTCTTCAGCATTATTATTATTAGTAGTAGTAGTAGTAGTAATAATTATCCCTTTAGGACAAATAACCCAATCCACTCAGTCTCTGATTAAAGGTGTTCTCATATCTAAATCTGATTCCCTAGTCAACTAACTTATCCTTTAAAATACAAATTTGTTTCAAACTGGGTGATATCTAATAAATTTTTAGTTTTTCTGCTGATTTTAACACATTCACTGCCCTAGATCAATTACAAAATCCAACTTTATAATAACCAACTTGGACTATAAAATATTATTTAAGAGTTAATTTATAGCTTTAACTGAAGTCTTAACATTGTTTTCACACTAATAATATCACTGCGAATAAACTTGTGATTGGCAGTTCATGTGTTAATGTAAGGGAAAAAACAGATTAATCTTTGTAAGTGTGGACAGCCTGATGGTTAATGGATTGGAAAATGGAATTTGAATTGTGTTCAGATTTTGACTGAAACAATTGGTGTTCACTTTGGAAAAACATGAATCTGTCCCCCTCCTGCCACAATCTATAAATACATAGCAAAAAATAGGGAAAAATAGTCAGGTTGGTAATTAACACTTGCAGTTGGTACTATGTACCTTGTTGCATAGCGATTTGCTACATCATGAGACTATATTTTGTGGGAACTAAGTTTTTGATGAGAAGGTTTATCAATTTTCATTTATTGATTTATTTTCAGTTTACAAAATAAGGTGAAGAAATCCCTCTCTCCATATCTTATATATTTTTCATTTTATTAACTATTGCATGCTGTTTGTAAAGTAAGGGATGAGTAACTACAGTGAGGCTAGGGTTTTCCCCTATTTATTAGTACAGATAAATACTGCTTCAATACACAGCCCAGTCCAATGATTCCGCTGACCACTTCAACTATATGAAATGGTAGATATACTGGTACTATCAAATCAAGATACTATTTCAGTGTGCTCTATAATAGATTCTTAAGTTTATTTTGAAAAACTATTCGAGATAAGTCCCAACAGCATTGCATAATGTAGGAATGGTCATTTGGCAATATGTTATGGAATTAGTATATACTTCATTTCACTTAATCTGGAAACGTTTTAAAACAATAGGTACCAAGAGTGTTTTACTGTAAATCACTTCATTTATCGAAGAGTAACAGTCATGTGTAAGTGTCTTGCTTTTCTTCCTTTTCACAATTGGCATCTCCCTATTTTAATTTGATATATTTTTTTAAATAGAAATAACTCCTGGCTATTTTCACATGCCAAATATTTCTTGTGATTTGGTGTGTAGTGAAACCAGGGACATTAATGTATTATGGTAATATACAGTTTGATTTTCTATGAACATGCTGTCTTGACACCAAAGTACAATATTTGAACAAAGAGCTGTATTGAAAGTATCTCATTACCTTCTTCTCTTGTAAAATTTTTCTGTTGACTTCATTTGCTACCAAATGTATTTCTTTGTGCCAACAGAATTGCATGATGTAGGAATCAACCAATAATCCAGAGAGTAAAATTAGAGAATGACTACCATTGGAAGATTGTGCTGCACCAATTGTCTAAATGGGGAAGTCCTGCTTTGAAAATCATCATTTATTGAAAAGTTTTGTTTTTCTCATAGAATCAAACATTAACCACTGTTGCCAATGATTATTATCAAACTTAGTTTGGCTAAAATCACATTAGGTGGGACAGTGTATTTCATATTTCGGCAAGATGTTATTGCATTAGTATATACTTGAGTTCACTTAGTCTGACAAGTTTTTAAAACAATACGTACCAAGAAATGGCGATTTTACTGTAAATGGTTTAATTTATTTAAGAGTAACAGCCATGCATAAGTCTCTTGTTTTTCCTCCTTTTCTTGGCATCTCCTTATTTAAATTTTTTTATTAAACAGAAATAATTCCTGGCTATTTTCACATGCCAAATGTTTCTTGTGATTTGGTGTGCAGTGAAACCAGGGACATTAATGTACATTGGTAATATACAGTTTGATTTTCTATGAACATGCTGTCTTCACACCAAAGTACAACATTTAAACCAACAGCTTTCATTACCTTCTTCTTCTCTTTTAAAATTCTAATAATTTTCAGTTAACTTTCTTTGCTACCCAATGTTTTTCCTTGTTCATGACGGATCAGATAATTTATAGATTAAGATTAATTCTTAAGCCTAGTCTTTTTCATATACATAATCAGCTTAGTCTGATCCAGAAAGAATAAGATTGTGTTAACCAATCATCAAAGTGAGGAAGTTTTGCTTTGAAAATAAACATTTGAAATGTTTGCTTTTCCCCTAGAATCAAGCATTAACCACTGTTGTCAATTACCAATGATTATTATCAAACTTACAATGTCTGATCAAAAAGTATCAGGACTAGTGGTATAAAAAGAAAACTACAACACATCAATTTAGCATTTGATCACCTTTGAAATAGTCTCCTACTGAAGCTTCACATTTTATCAGCATTGTTTCCATTAATGGAAACATTACTGGAACTCCCTTTTTGTAATAGCAAGCCTCATCACATTCTCTCAGTTTTCTTTGATGTCTTGAAATCTTTCAATGTTCCTTTCAAATGGGATTTGGTTTTTGGAAAGAGAAAAAAGTCACAAGGAGAGGGAGGGGCATGGTGCTTGTTGAAACTGGAGAATGTTGTCTTTGGCCAAAAACTGATGTGCATTGTCATGGTAAAGTTAGAACTCACTAGACACATGCATTGCATTTTTGTCCTTTTTCTGCAAATGTTATAACATATCATAGTAGTACTTCTTTACTGTCTGACTAAGTGGAGCATACTCATGTCCTTGTAGTTGAAGAAAACTGTCTTCAGTGTATTTACATTGCTTCAACTCAATTGTGATTTCTTTGGTTTCAGGGAAATTGGATTCTTCAAAGATTGCAAAGACTGATCTTTGGTTTTGGGGTTATAGCCATTGACTCATAATTGACCTGTTATGACCCTTTTCAAAGTTTTCATCTCAATATTCTAAAATAAGCTATGATGTGACCTGGTTGGTTGGTGTGAGGTAATGTATATATTTGTCACCATTGGAAGCCAAAATTTCTCGTAATTTTCAAGACGGTCAGGTTGGCTCTCCCTACTTGGATGACTGGTGTAACACAATCCTCTAATCACATTTAATGTTGTTCTAAGATTAGTAAATAACTACAGAATAATTTTTTTTCAGGAAAGACTTCTTTTTTTCATTTTTTATTTATATTCTTGTTAATTTTACAATACTAGTGAAAAGACTTTAATTTTTCATTTTGAAGATTAGTTCTATTCCAGAGATTAAAAATATAGGTGATTTTTTTTTTTTTATCTGGATGCAGAATATCATTCAACTACATGTTAAATACTTATTGTAGCTTTATGCTAATTGGCAATGTTTTGAGTCACATGACTTTCCATGCTCCATTTAAAGCCAAATTTGAGGAATCATGAAACAGAAATTGACTGCACATTTTATTTTCACTTGGTGTTATTTAAATGTGGCCTTATGCTCTACTAGACATGGTCCTGTATCACTAATTATGATATGTCCTTACTTTGATTCTTTAAATAATTGAGAACTACACTTACAGCTACATGGACTTTAAATAATTGACAATGAGTTTACTTTGGTGCAACAGCTGGTCTATTTTACATACATAGATCTGCGCACCTCTCTCTCTCTCTCACTCACTCACTCACTCACTCTCTCACACACACACACACACACACACACACGTTTACAAAACAATGCTATGGTAAAATGGATTTTTTTTTTTTTTTTAATATATCTTACATCTTAATTTGTGAGGGGAATTTTTTTTCTTCTACACAAGTCTTGAAAAAAGGGGGGGTTATTTGTTTATAAGTTAAAATATGCATAATCATATTCACAATTTTCAGAAATGTGTGTGTGTGCATGCAACATGTATTAGTATGTTTTTCTTTTGTCTCTAACTTTTAGCTGTCCTAAAGCTGACAACACTTGAATTCAGTCCTGATTTGATAATCTGACCTAGAGGTAATCAAACAAATGACAGATTTGTCATGCTACTATTGTTCTGTTTGAGCATCATAGTAAAATTAACTTGGAAATATTAAGTTAAGCAGGTTGCACAGATAATATGCTGATCTTCAGCAGGACTGTCAATCCATGCATAAATAATTCTGTTGCTTTTTACAGGTTATATAACTCACATGTAAGGACTTAAAATACAGTCACTTTTGATGACTTGAATAAACCTACACATGTATGCAAATTCAAACTTAATGCACACATATATGGTGTTCTAGTATAGAACATCAGGTGCACACTAGAGGAGAAGACGACTTACCTCATGTGGCAAAGCGAGCACGTATATGCCTGGCATGCAAAATGAGTGAAGGAAAGGAAAAAGAAATATGGCTGCCCTGACACCTTAATTTCTCAGAGCTAGGAGAATTTGCAAGAGTGGGTGAACATATGCAAATTTAAAAAAAATTTTTTTTGTGAGATCAACTAGGCATAAAAATCGCCACATGAGAGTATAGTTCAGTGTGTTTTTTTTTTTTTTTTTTTTAATGTGGTGCTGCTTGCACGGAGAGACTTTGTTAGTTGGAAAGAGATTACTTGGATTAGTTTCACACAAGCTATTTTGGCAAAAATGATAGAGAGGAAGTTTGGCGGCTCTTCGTCTGGACCATCTGTGGTCTAATGAATTGAGAAGGCTGAACGAGTCTGTAAAATGTGCCAGGTTAAATGTGCAGAATACATGTTTTATTTAAGGCTAATGGGTGATGCATTTGCTGTCTCCCAGCAGCTGAGAGAGGAAGAAAAAGAGGATTTTAGCCAGATAAAATCCGCACTGTACACAGCTTTTTGCTACGGATGGTTTTCTGGCTTATGAGCAATTTGTTGAGCAGTGGCTCCATCTGGAGGTGGATGTCTATCTGGTGGAGTTACAAAAACTTTCCGTCCTGTTTGGTGGAATAAGTGACCGTGGCCTGGCATGTGTGTTCATGTGAGGGCTACCAGACTGAGTTAAACCTCTCCTTTGCATTTCAGCCCAGATGGACGAGTTGTCTATCAACCAGCTATTGACTTGAGCACGAGCAATTATGAAAGATGAAGTACTGGAAAAGGGACTGGCAATTGCAGCAGTGCAAACAACACTGGATGAGGTGAGGAAACTTCCTACCCGGGATCCATGTGGCTCCATAATATGCTATTGTTGCAACGGTCACAATTTTGCAAATGACTGTAAAAAAAAGTCCTTATTGAAAGGCAGACACCCTGGATGCGATGTCACAAGTGCAATGTGGTAGGCCATGTAGCCCGGGAAACAATTCCAGGGGAATAGGCCTCAGCCCCAGTCTACTCTCTGAGCTCCATACGAAGGAGGTGCTACCCGCAATCACAGAGTTATAAATGCATTCCATATGCAGGTAGTGCAAAGTTCCTGTGTATTGATTGGAAGACAAATTAGATCTCCTATAACAATGTCCTATTCAACAAACAAAAAAATGTGGTACAAAAATGATAGTCAAATTCCGAAAAAGTTATTGCACAAAAGGACCCTCAAGTGCTCTGCGGTAGGACTTATTCTGGCCCACTATCAATGTTGAGGCTCTGGTTGTGGATGGAAAATTGCTTGGTTTTAACCTGCTGCTCAGCTTTGACATCATCAAGAAGTTGGGAGGAGCTTGTGTGTCCAGCGATGGGACTTTGAGCTTTCCGCAACTTGACCAACCTTTGTGCGCAACAATCACCATCAGTGAACCTGACTTCCATGCGGAGTATAAACAGAACAAGAAGATCTGGGTTATGTCTTGAAAGTGGTGACCAGACACCACCCGCATTGAAGAACTGGACAGCTCACCAGAGTGCCTCAATATTGGCTGAGTGCAGTTTGGAAAGAAAAAGAACCAGTGTGCACTGCTATAGAAGAGCAGGAATCAGCCCACATTCAAGCCATCCATTGACGTAGTGGGCATCTCAATGGGAAGTGCATTTTGTACGTTATACGACAGATCCACCCTGAGGTCTCAAAGGCAACTGTTTCCGCATCAGGATGCTGACAGCTGGAGTCGCTATTGTGAGAGAGGGCCACCTGCCAAGCTGCTCATTGACAGTGGCATGGCATTCTGTGGAGAGGTATTCATGAAGTTTGCTGAGAACTGGGGTGCCTGATTTAGATTCTGGTGTGCCTATCAACCATCAAGGAATGTCATTGCATCATCAAGCGTATTGCTGCTCAGTCAGGATGTTCCATTAAGGAGGTGTTATATTGGTATAATGTGACAACAAAAGACAACAGCTTCATTGGCACCAGCTAACTCTATATATAACTATCAAGCCCACATAAAGGGTGTTGATGTTGCACCACCGTTTGAACACACAGATCCTGGAATCTATAGAGCGTGAGATGCAGCATGAGTAAAGACCCCACATGGTCAATATTCAATGCAGTTGGAAAAAAAAAAAAGGAATAGTGACAGAGGTCTACAGCACACATTCAGTTCTTGTCAATGGAAGGCCATGCCATATCAGACCTCTGCTTGTGTCAGAGATCTGCATCGTTGGAAGATGATGCAGATCTCTGACACAGGCAGAGGTTAGAAGATGATGGCCGTGATATGTCATCTGAAAGCGACTCAGATTTGCTGCTGTTTTTCAGTGCAGGGCCAGATTATTCATCTATGGAACCAGTGGAAACAGATCCTGGAGACAACGATGATGATGCCAATAATGAAGGAGACCAAGTGGGCACACGTGCAGAAGAGATGGGTGGAGCCCATCCACTTTTAGTAGCACTCAACAAAGGCGACCACCCTCTCCGTGTCATATGATCAGGAGGTCAGGGAGGAGTGTAGAAGAGAAAACTACTTACCTCGTGTAGCAAAGCGAGCATGTATATGCCTGGCATGCAAAATGAGTGAAGGAAAGGAAAAGGAAATATGTCTGCCCTGACACCTTAATTTAAGAGAGACGCAATCTCTGAGCTAGATGAATTCGCAAGAGTGGGTGAATGTATGCAAATTATTTTTGCAAGATCAGCTGGGCATAAAAATCACAACGTGAGAGAGTATAGTTCAGTTCGTTTTTTGAACATATTCCTGCTTGTATGAAGACTTTGTCAGTTGGAAAGATCACTTGGATCAGTTCCACACACACACACACACACACACACACACACACACACACACACACCCTATGTTATTCAAACTGGGAATAATACATACACAAATTTTCATATTATAAATTCTGTAAAGCTTCTCTAACCCTAAGAGCCATTAAATATTTGCTGAAAAGACATCCACACTTTGCAACAAAAGAGGTGATTCTGGCAACACTCCTGACAATTGATACGGATTAGTTCAATGTGCTTACATCAGCATTATCTTAATTCTCCCTTTCTATCTATTTTGACTAGACTTTTCTAAGACAGTCAAATTTATTGAGTACCATGACAGGAGTGCTGATAATTTCTTGGTACTACCCATTTTCTATGTCAAGGAGTCATATTTACTGCCTTCTATCTTGCACAATATCCAAATATCAATGGGTGACTGTAATCTAGCAATTAGAAGCTGATATAGGTTATAATGAGTGCTTTTCACAAAATATCTTTGTAAATAGGCAATTTTCTGTAGGACATCTTATGACCAGTTCACTCAACATAGCATTGATTCCACAAATGGTTAGAAGACCTTCTGACAGGGGCTGAGCCATGTTGTCTTAATAGTTATCCAAGGCTCCTTTGTAGATACAGAATCTTGCACATTCATAGACTACTCCACTTGATTGGTCTCATGCCAAATGAAAATACTGGCCACACCATTCAGTGAATGTTTCCTGAATGCTCCTCATACCAATTTGATGGAATAAACAATTGTTGTTGTTAGATGTGTTTAGTCACACCAAACCTATGAACACTCCACCCCAATATGGAACTACCATCATCCTGCAATTTGGACCAGATGTCTCTGATCAGGATAATTGTGTACTTGAGGTCAACCATTACACTGTTCAGTGACCAGTAGTTCCTTCCATCAAGTATTCCTGATGTGCACATGACATCATAGTTTGAAAGATGTTGAATATCCCCATAACTTCCATGACATCAAGGTTTAATGGTACTGCCTATTATTACTTTTACATATTCCTTTCCCATGAATTCATTCACAAAAATTCATTTGCTTCTAAAATTTCTGCTTTGACATTTAACTAGTTGACTCTTAAGTGACAATTTTAGGGAATTATTAAGCAAGGAAGACATTTGTATTATAATTAAAATTTCTATACATAAATATTTTTCTTTTGTGCTTTCCACTCTATCTGGTGCAAATGAGAGATGCCTTGACAATCCTGTCTTGGGCTTTACTTACCAAATCACTCCACAGGTTTCTGGTATATGCTTTAAGCTCCCTGTCTGCATGCACACATATTTTTTACATTCTTATTTAACCATTAAGGGTGCCATGTTAGGGCTTCTGGCTTTTGCCATGAATCTTTACAATTAATTCCTAGCTGTATTTATTAATTTTTTTTACATATTAGTTTTATTTTATTTTCTATTACACTTTTGGAGTGCTAACTCCCATTCAGATTTAAATCTGGGACTGATATTGACATAGTTACAAGTAAATGTTACTAAGCTAGAAGTGATTTTTAGAACAATTTCTGGTCATTTTCACATGCCTAGTCTTGGTGACTTGGTGTGTAGTGAAGCCAGATAAAATAAAGTCTTTTGGTGCCATTCAATTGGCAGTTTGTCATTGCTGCTTATTTTATGCCAAAATACTACAGTTTATTAAATTTAATTTTTGATTAATATCTTCTTTCATCTTAATACTTTTAGTTGCCTTTTACTGCAATTTTGGCTGTCAGTAAATGTAAACAGTATGGATTGGAAATAAATATTGATGTTTCCTCTCCATGCCATTTGCCCACTGCTGCAGATTGATGGCCTGAATAAAATAGCAGTAAAGGCAGTTAAAAGAATTAAGATGAAAGAAAAATAAAAAATGTTAACAATATTTGATCAAATTAAAAAAAAAAAAAATACTGAATGAGTGAAAAATATATTTAACAAATTGTTTAATTTTTTTCCTGCGTATTGATTAGTTTAATTCACTTGCAATTTCCTAAATATTTGCTTTCTTTGAGGAAATATAGTTGATTTACAAATAAATAGAAGTTCAAATTGGTATTACAAAAGTAATTTCTACTTGTATTCCACATTAGTATTAAAGATCCTTGTCTATACTTCTGAAAAGATCAGACAATGGATTCATTACTGTCATGTAAAAGTAAGACAAGCTCATTTATTTTTAATGAAAATCTCTCGACATGGTATAGAACATATCACAAAGTAGTTTCTTTAATTTGTATTTTTCTAAAGATTTTCTGATCTTCATTGATAAAACTAGACTATGCTAATCTTCTGCTTTTGATGGAATAAGGAGATGCTGCATATAGAAAAGATCCCTGGTGTAAAACTGAAACTCTTTTCAATTTCCATTTAAAAAAAAAAAAAAGTGAATTAAACAAGAATTTTATTTATGACAGTTATTAGAAAGCAAATTGTTTGCATTTTTAAATGAGAATAAACCTCGATTTCCTTAAGATTTTTAGCTATGCTTTTTTTTTTTTTTTTTTTGTGGTAGTAGATTATTATTACTACTACTATTACTACTCAGCTCCCTGCTTAATCTGGAACTGGTATATCTGTGACATATGTCTGACAACAGTAAAATATCTCATTAGCTGCTCAAGGATAATCATTACTTTCACTATCTTTGTCATGATCTTGAATCATTGTGAGATTCCTTGCTGTCGATTATTCCCAAATGGTTCCTTTCATTTATCTTCATGTTAATCTTATCATCTGACTGCATCCTTAACTTCAAATTTCATTAAGGAAAACTTGTTTGCTCTGCAGTACAATTCACATAATTTGCTTATAAAACTTTCTTGCAGAATACAAAATTTGTAGGAAAATATACTTTACGAAATGAAATGCACTGTAGAAATGGCTGCTTTTTGTTACTGTCGGCCTTGAGTTGTGTCCCTTGCGCTAACATCTGGATGTCAAAATGATATACATCATAAGAAATTAATTTAGTCTTATTAACTATAAAGGAAAAAAATGTAATCACCAAAGCAAGCAAATTAGTCTCTGAGCATTCAAATGAAAATGTTATAAGTTTTTTTTTCTTTGTTAATTCACATAATTTATTTTCTAAACTTCAGAAAAGACTATATCTCTTAATATAAACCTTATGCATTTTAAATAACAGAATTTTATTTCTCCAAATGTTTTGGTAAATCATCTGCATATAAATAATTGCTTAAATAAAATTTATCAATTTTTGTTTTAGTTCTTATAAACAACAAAAAAATAAGTCTTTATACAAAGAGAAATGTTTGAGTGAAGGTTAAACTTAGTATTTATTTTATTTTTGTAGTGGTTTGAATTTTTTTTTTTTTCCATTTCCACTTGAATTGCTCCAAAGTGTGGTCAGTATGTTACAGGTTCAATTTCTTCTATTTTTTTTTTTTTTTTTTTTTTAATCCTTTATAAATTATGAAAAAATACTTGTCAGGATCTGAGTACTCTGGAAACTGAAAGATACCATTATAAACAAAAGTTACAAAAGTGAAAGAAATCTCCCTTTAAAAAGTGATGTATGGAATTTTGTTCAATCAAAATTTAAAATATCTATCTAAAAAAAAATCTTTTAAAAAATGGATGCAAGTTAAAAAAAAAAAAACCAAAAAAACAGTTCTTTGTGACTGCTCTCAAATTTGCCCAAAGATGATACAAGACATATCTGATTATGGTGGTGAACCAATTCATTTTTTTTTTTTTTTTTTTTTTGTAAGAACTGATTACAGAGAACTGGTACACATTATGTACTGCCACAAGGTCTCCAAGATGGCCTCCACAGGCTTTGAATTCAGGTGTCATCCAAGACTGGTTGCCAGCAAAAGCTAAAGAACTTAGTCTGTCCTACTGTTTAATCCATAACTAATAGGAGATATGGATTCTTCCAGCCATCATCAGGAGTATATCAATTTGGTAATTCTAACCTCAATTCCCAGATTGATATATGCCTGATAACAGCCAGAAGGCACAACAGCCAAAATGTTGTTATAACAACAACAAAGATAAGGGCAATAGTTTGAATATAAATAGTGTAAATAATGATAACTAATAATTCCAGAAACTCGGACATGAATTATAATAAACTTATGATTGTCATGTAAAAATGTAATATTGAAGTTATCTTTTTCTTGTAAGAAAAACATAAGTTTAATATTTTTTGTTTCAACATTTAGGATAGATTTGTACTAAAGATTATTTCGGATGGAACCAATAGTTTCTTGTAAAGCTTTAGCCTTGAAGGTGGGGATAAGGTTCTGGGGGTTGTGGGAACCAGAACTAGTTACTTATGTCCCCCACTCCAATCAGCATTTAGAAGTGCTTCTAAAACTGAAATTCTGTTTTAAATCTTTTTCTCTCATTTTTAAAGGTATGGAGAGAATTCTGTGAGTCATTTAAAGACATTGTAGAAGATTACAATTTTGGAACATTGCTGCGATTAGATTCAACTTCTGATTACAACCCAAAAAATACAATCCTTGGTAAGTAATGATAATAAAAACATTTTTTTTATTTCAACTCCTTTGTTCAGTTTTCCAGACAATTAAAATGTAGCATTACTAAATCAGTTTTTAAGTCTTAAACATTGGGATTTACTCAGATGAAGTGAAATCTGACATAAAGCTAAACTAATTCTTTGTTACAATAGTTGTCTTAAGAGTTTTAACCCTAGAGATCAGTCTTTAACTGCTACCGTGGATATTTGCAGCACAACAAATTAACGTTTTACTGTCCATTGTTTCACTGGAACTTTTTCCTTTTTTGATACCAGAGTAGCATTAATTGTATTTTAACCTCTTCTGTGTATATTATTAATAAAATAATCAAAGTTAATGCTCTGCTAGTATATATTAAAAAAATGCCTTAAGATTTACTCTACTAGTAGAATGATAGGCACTAAAAGATTAACCATGATCTCTGCTAAGTGCACAAGTCACACACAGAATACAGCCTGCAGACCACATATATCCCTTGAGACTAACTGGTGTGGCCTACAAGAGGAATTAAGAATAGTAAAAAAAAAAAAAAAAATTGTGTTTAGTGACTGATCACATAATGAAGAATTCAGGTTTGTGGATGTATGGCTTTATTCAACCAATATTTTACAGTCTTTGTATCAAATTAATCCTTTCAACTCTCCCTAGCAGAAGAAAAGGACAGTGTTTTCTTGCCATTCATCCATCCCTCTCTTTTACATCTCACTCATACTTGATAATTTATTTTAAAAATTTATGCTTGCAGCTAATTTTCTGTGATAAATATGACGCTTCACATTTTTTAATTGTGCAGGCCTGACTGCAGCAAATCTTCTGCAGCTGTTATAAAATGGCAGCATGGATGTAAATGTGCATCAAAAGCCACAAGATGCCCATGTCAGTTGTATGACCAGTAAATATGTTAATGGAAATTTGACCATTCAGGTACATATTTCTTGTGTCAAAGGTTGATGTTTCCTAGTTTTCTTTCCTCTTGTACTGTACTCAGCTTAGTAAATATCAACTTTTAATAGAAATTGTGTATAATCAATAAGAAGTCAGTTAAGTGCCATATGTGATACACGCTTGGGTGATCATGTCTCTTGATTCATAACTGACAAGGCAGAAGATTTTCCTGCAGTGGATTGTCATTCCTTTTTATGGTAGACTGGTTGTCAACCAAGGCCATAGGACCCTGTCTGTCCTGTTATTTAACCCATAACTGGAGGGAGAAGAGATGGATTCATACCTTTCCCCAAGCGTATCTGTGCATAAGTGGATATAACGAATTCATCTGGAATTTGAACTCTGCTATGCAATTTCTCATTCTGAGCTGATTCTGTGCCATGACTCACATCCATAAATAAGGAGTAAATAAGCTAATTCAGAGGGACCTATTTTCAGATAGTGCTTATTAGTATATGAAAAGGCCCCAGCATGCATGGATTTGTATATTTTGTAGCATTAAATTTTACCTTGAAATTTAATATAAGTAGGTAGTACCAGCAAAATTGAAAATATTCATCCACATATATAAAATTCTGTGTTTATCAAAATCTTCAAAGATCAATGAAGCTCTTTATCAATCGTCATTTTTGCTTTTATTTTCCTTTGGTCTGGACTGCTACCAATTGATGATGCTAGCAATAGGACTGTATCTGCTTATACTCTCCTAGTATTAATTGAAATTAATTGCCAGGTAATAACTGGATTTGGTGATGTTAGTTATCTATTTAGGTTTTAGTGTAATTTCTTGGTTTTTGATTTGTACATTTCAGGTTTTTTTGTTTTTTTTTTTTTTTTTTTTTTGATTCTTGGTCTGTCCGAGTTTTTAAACACCCCTTTGCTAATGAGTAAAAAATCAGTTCAAAATTTAGCCTCACTAGGATATTCAAATAAAGCCAACACCTAATCTCAAGATCAATAGTTTTTTTTTTTTTTTTTTTTTTTTTTTTCCTTTGATTTTTGGTCTGTCCGAGTTTTTCAACACCCCTTTGCTAATGAGTAAAAAATCAGTTCAAAATTTAGCCTCACTAGGATATTCAAATAAAGCCAACACCTAATCTCAAGATCAATAGTTTTTTTTTTTTTTTTTTTTTCAAAACTCTTATGCCTGTGTTCTGCCATAAATTGAACTTTTTTTTTTGAACCCAGACTGAATTTGACATGTGTATTGTTTTCATGCTGTAGAAATTTAAATTTTGTCAGTATTTACATTAATTACAACTGAACTTTGAACTCATTGTACTTTGGTATAGAAAAATAATGGCATGTTTGTATCGATTGACCCACAAAATCAATTTTTTTAAAAAATTCTTTTCAATTCTAAAGTTGTAACTTTAGAATTCTCTATTTAATTTTGACTTGTATATAATGACAGGTATACCTCCCATATAATGGTGTCTTCATCTAACTAGAGAGATATTTTAGCTGTACACTGTATAATCTGAAGCACATTCACTGGTTCCTTGGATATATGTAAAATTATTAAATTATAATTTCAGCAAATATGGTTATTTTAATGGTGAGTCGGCGGGGAAAGGATCATAAATTATAAATTTTCAAGTGTGTTTGCATTTTTTTTTTTTTTTTTCCCTTATGTGATTAATTCATTGAGATTTTCAGGTGGAAGTGTTTATATTCATTGCTAAATAATAACAAAACACTAAGAAAATCCATTATATGCTGAAGTAATTTCTAGATTTTAATAAAGAAAAAAAGATTATTGCAATTCACAGTGGTCAATTAATAATGAATATAATTTAAGGAAAAATGTTATTTGGCTAAGTTTGCCAATGAAGAGCAGAAAGTACTATTCACAGGTTATAAAATTGGTCATCTTTCAGCAATATTCTTTTTTTTCTCAATTTTAATCAAATAAAACTTTTTTTCTTTTTAGTTCCTAGGATCCAGTTTCTTGCCATTGAAATTGCACGGAACATTGAAGGCTACAACAGCTGTCTTCGTAAAAAGAAAACGGAACTTGAAAAAGAAGCAGAAGAATTAGAAACATAATTTTTTTAGTAAAATTAAAAGAATTTTTTTTTTTTTTTTTTTTTTTTACCCTTCACATTCTGCTGCCTTTTGGTGAGGCTGTCATACTCTCACCTTCAGATTTTTTTTTTTTTTAACTCTTGTAAAAATGCTATTATTTTATAAATAATTCTTTTTATCTCGGTTGTTAAGAGTTATGAAATTTTTAAAATGTTATCGGTAAGAATACATACTTATTTTGCTTACAGATTAGATTTGTTTTAACATCTTTCACCTCAGCTGGAACAAGAGAGTTCCTCTAAACAGTCAAATGCTTCATGAATCATCCCTGGCAGGATTGTGAGTTTTTTTGTTTTTTTTTCCTATAGCTATTATCAGAAATTTCCCCAAAATGCCAGGATGAAAATTTTTTATTTTTTTTGCAACCAATAATGTTTGGTCAAAAATGTTGGTAATCAAAAAAGAACAAGCAATACTTTTCAGAAAGGATTGTATTACATTAGTTCTATCCCAGTGCACAAAAAAAAAATAAATTTTTTATTAAATGTTAACTTCTTCCCCATCAGACATGCATATACGTGTCCAAAACATAATGTTCAGAAATTGGCTACAGATGTGTTTATCTTTATTTTTGTTTTATAACCTTCTGATCATGAAATGAGTCTGATTGTCAACTCCTACATCTGATAGAGATGTTAGCTACCGCTAGGGTGCCTCAGTTTCTTAGTTATTATATTAAAAACAAAAAAAAATTGTCTGAAAATGACTAATTTTTCCCAAAATTGGTGGGAAAGGGGTAATAGGTTAAATACAGCATTTTTATATCTAGTACAAAAATCCTGTAACTGACATTTTAAGTTTTTCATTTGAGAAGAAAGTACTCTATCAAAATATGAACTTTTCTATAGTTTTTCTTTCATTGATCTGGTTGTTTACTAGTTCATACATTGATTGGGGAAAATGTATGGAAGGAGAGAGGGGTAGAAAAAAAAAAGAAGCAGTTTTTAACACTTGCTACCTACCTAAGTGTATATTGTGATATACAAGGGCTTGCTGAATTTGAAAGTGGATCAGACCAACCAATAACCTTTCAGTAATTTTTATTTATTATATATATATAATTAATCATAGAATATACATTATTTTGTGATAATAGTTTGAAAAACAACCAATTTAAGTCCAGACACAAAAAATATTTTTGTCATGGACTGAACTCTTAAGCAGTAAAATCCAACCTTTTTTTTTTTTTTTTAAAATGAGGAATTATTTTCAGTTGTAACTTAAAATAGTTTCTCATTGGAGAGATTTTTTTTTTTTTTTCATGCCAACCAAAAAAAAAAAAAAAAAATCAGTGTTCTCTATGATTGTGTATTACAGGCAAGCAAACTACTTTATATTTACCCAGAAACAAATTTACATTGTTCATTATTTTACTGATATCTGAGATAGATTTTTTTTTTTTTTTTTTGCTGGCATTAAGAGCAGCAGGTACCTCAAAGCATAATGTTAAAAAAACAATTTACTCCTAGAAAAAGCCTGTGTGGGTTTAGCTTGAATTTTTTTTTTTTTTTTAAGTAAAATACTTTTAGCTGATACATAAGAAACAACAACCTGAAACACTTTCACTGCTACCTTAGGTATTTGTGCTAATATATAAAGATTATAAGTCAATAAAATTCACACATGGAAATTTATAAAAGCATACAGCTTAAAATATATAAAATAAATTTAATTCTTTCACTGTCTATCCAAGCTACTTTGCTTCATTTTAGTTGGTTACTGAGATTTTATCTTGTGGTTTAAGATGCAGTGTTGCTGACCTTAACAGTAATAACAATGAAAATACATTTCAATCTAAATTTGCACTGCATCAGGACACATGGCACAGTGGATAAAGGCGTTGGTTAGATCCAGTGACAGACCCAAAGAAGGTGAGTTCAATTCCTGGTTAAGGCATCTTAAGGCAGTGGAGAACTTTCAGAGGGAAAATTAGCAGGAGATAACTGATAACTGACATCCATCAAACATGGCACGTGGAATTAGAACAGTCTACCCCAGCGATCGAAATAAAGGGTTCAGTTTGAAATTCCAACCACCTGAAGAAGGCCGGAGCGTAAACGGCAAAACGTTGTGACAAATATGGCGACAAAGATGAGGACAATAGTCCGACTAATGTAAATACTGTACATAATACCTCATCTCAGAAATATAGACAAACTCATAAGTTAGTTTTCTGCTTTAAAAATCTTCCAAAAACAAAATATACTTTTTTGAAACTATGCTTGAGGAATATTAGTTGATTTAAAGTATAATTAATCTGATCTGAATTATTATTTAATTGCAGAAAGCACTTTTTTTTTTTTTTTGGACTGATTTGACATTTTGACAGCCTGATGACAGGTCTAATGTTGTTATATGGAGACTTTATCTGTAAAACATAATTTAAGAAAATGATGTGAACATTTTTAATATATAAATATATTTTTGAGTACTCGGTAATCTTAAAAATTTAGGAAAATATTCTTTGTAATCTAATGTTTTAAATTTTAGAAATGCTGACTTAAATTTAATATAATCATCACTTTTGTTTTCTGGTAATGTTGTGTATAGTCACCCATATTATAAAAATGGACACTTTCATACACCAAAAAAATACTTTTAAAAATATTGGTGTTTGATGTTCATTATGCTTTTCCATTTATGATGAGTAAATAGTTTTCACTTAATATTATCTAAAAGGCTGAAATTAAGAACAATTTTTTTTTTTTTAATTAAAATATATAAAAAAAAAAAAAAATGAAAGCAATTCTTGTAAAAGTTTATTAATCATCAGAAAATATATTAAGGACAATTGTCTTAAAAGATATTTATAAAAGCAATTAAAATTAATGTCATAGTTTTATTGCATTTTTTATTTTACAGTTCAGCAAATTTTCAGTAAATGGTGTTTCTGTTTGACAAAAACAAAATAATTGAAATTCTCAAATGAGTCCGGCTTTTAACAAATATAAACATTAAGCATTAATATTTTTTTTTTTTTACCAAAATTTCAAAAAAAAAAAAAAAATTGATTTGTTAATAAGTCCTGAGAATTTCATTAAATTCTAACAATTGTGATTTTTTTGCCAAAACAATGTTTTTTACCGCAAAAAAAAAAAAAAATGCTAAATTTCCCATACTAAGCTTTGGCCCAGCCACTGACAAAGAAAAAATATTTTTAACCAAAATTTTAAACATCTGAGAAAGGAATAAATAACTTAACAAAATATGCAAAAATACTTTGATCTTTCCTCTTAATAAGAAAAATTTTGATGCTAAAACTTTGTTTTTTATCAAGTTTGGGGCCTGTTTTCATTATGGTATGCTTGTCTGTTTTTTTTTTTTTTTCTAGCTAATCTGTGGTTGTACCTAATGTTATTATTTAATCAAGGTTTCTGTACCACCTTCAAGAACAAAATAACACACATGCACAATATCCCTTATAATGAACACTTAAAAATGACCACGTATGTGTTTATAGTATTTATAACAATCAAAATTTTGAAAGAGTTGAATTGTATCAACAGGGTTTTAAAGAGATCTAGATAATTCCTGTGGAGTTGACCAAATAGTTAATGACATGGGAAATATAACAAGCAAACCAGATTCAAATTTCAGCTGAGGTAGTGTGCATTGAATTTGTACTAATGCCTTTAGAAGTCCACTTCTTATAAGTCAGGTAAGGGATTACTTTCCTGATACTGATGCCATGTAATATAGTACAATCTATAAACTGAAGAAGAATATCCCTGCTACAAAGGATCCAGTATATTTTGACAATCTATTTATGGAATAATTTGATTTTAAATTATTTATATTGTTTTGAAATATATGAGAGGGAATATATGAAAAATAGTTAAGTGTTTAAAATTTTATTTTATTCACTAACAACATCATCAGAATGACTGGAAAAAACAAGGAAAAATTGTTACAATGGCAATCTTAGAAACACTAGTTATTTTGAAAATTTAACAATTAATAAAATTGAGAAATATCTGAAATCAATAAGGTTTTACATAGGAAAATGTTGAAATAAAATGTAAAATATAGTGATTTGATATAGGAAAAAGTTATTGTAATAATAATAAATCCGATATATTTAAAGAAACAAGTGAGTTCATATAATTCAAATTATAATTTATTTAGGTGTTAAGGAAAAGATAAAATTAAATTAAATTATATTTAACCAGTATCTTTTAATATTATTTCTTTATCTTAGCCAGAAAAGATGATATCTTATAAAAAAGCTACTTAAACAAAATGAATCCTGATATTGAAAATGATTCAATCATTCTTCAAGATGATTTCTGATGAATAAATTTCTGAAATGCAAATTACATTGGAATATACGAGGAGTGACGAATAAATAAATATGGTCACCTACTGTGTAGTATTACTAATAGACATTATAATTTATGGTGACTGCAACATTTTATAGCTTTAAATATGGATTTTTTAAAGTATTTATATAACATATACAAACATTAAAATATGAGGAGAAAGATCAAGGAAAAAAATGTGATCATCAAAAGAATTATATATATATATATATATATATAAAACACGTAACTGGTTTCATTCAATCAATTACAAATAAAAATTTGTGCACAACAGCTAAAATATAATTGGGGGAGAAATTACCAGAGACAATCAGCAATACAAGTTAGAGAGATAACATTGAAACCTAACAACCACTCCCGGATGATTAGCTTTGATATGATAATTCGAATGTGCTCTGCTGACAACAGAAAAATTTCTGGTGCAACATGAACTACATATTGAATTTCTTGAGATTTTTGTTTTTGCAGACTTGGATGCATGGACAAGCATATGCAAATTGTTATATTGCCTTCAAAAAGTCTTAGCTGATACATGCTGATCAATATTAACTAGTTCTGCCTATATATTCAGCATCAATCAATTCAGTGATATCAGTGTCAGCTGATGTCAAATAGAAACATGAGCTCTCACAAAAATTGTTCCTGGCATTTATTTCCCTGATGATTATCAGCTAAGTGAAGTGGGTTTCACAAGGACCATGGCAAATGACCCTGGCAGGGAGGATCACTGAATGAGGACAGACCTTGATAGTCTTGTCATCTTTGTTTAGAAAAGTAATTTATGGATAATGTTCTAATACAGTGGTCACTACCAGCAGAAAACATAGAAAGACCCAGGCAGGAAGCTGCTTTGCAATGTTGTGAAAGGGAAGATGCCTGTTAGACTGTTCGCCACCATTTGATTTGTCTCTGCCTTGGCCATTTACATCAGTAGGTTACAACCAGAATAAAATTTGCTTACTACTACAAATAGACTCATGGTTCTATTTTGTAGGCGACAGTCTGGCCAAAGAGTTATTTTTAAGTCACAAGCATTTGACTAGAAGCTGCACTCTGAAAACAAACCTGGTATCTGGTCTGAGCTGCAATCACACTGATGTTTAAAGCAATAAATCGTCAAACTAGCATGTTGTGTGTGTATGTGTGTGTGTATATATGTGGGGGAGGGGGAAGTAGAACATCCTTACAGATAGGGTGGGAATCAAAAATAAATTGAGGATTAGTCTATTTTAAACTTGAGAACACTTAACCCATCCAGGCATCAACATGCAAATGGTAAGAAGTCTGAAATTGACAGTTGTTCTGTCCCAATTTGGCACCATACAACTTGGAGTTGTTTCCAATATGGAATGGTATATCAAAAGGTCAACATTTCAAATTTGATGCACCAACCAAAATTTTTGCATCCAAAATAAACCAGAAACTTTATTCATAGACAGAATGAAAATATCAATAAAACGTTTGGGAAAACATGTTGCACAAAATGGTGACTATGTTTGAAAAATAAGTCAGTAATTTCAAAGAGAATTAAATTACCTTTATTTTGATACATTTCATTATACCTCTATTTTCTAAAACTTTTTTTTATTGAATTAGAAACCTTAAGAAATAAAATTTCTATTATATTTACCATTCATATAATAGATTAATTGGTGTCAGAATAAGCCATTTGAAAAAAATCCAAGGTGTAGGTGGTTTTTGTGTAGAATGTACAACCTGAAATGTTTTTCCTAGCATAATTTAAGACTGGATTCATTTGACAAAAGGCAAATTTTGCACTATTTGCAATTATGGATCATTTAATAAATAGTAAACTCACTCAAAATGACTTGAAAGAACTACACATTAGCTATCACACTTCAATAAATGCTCCTACTTCTATATATAAAAATAAGGGTTGATAACATGCATAAGGTGTTGTCTATTTTGTATTGCCTCCCCCTTATCCACAAGGGATATATGTTCAACCACCACCACTAATAGATGCATGAAAATGAAAATAGAATCAAATTTGATATAGACTATTTTTTTTTCTCTTATACATACATACCTATGATAAAAATGTTTAATTTATAAATTAAGTACAATAGATTAACTAATAATAATAATAATAATAGAACAATTATAATAATAAAAATAATGTGATGATAGAAGATTAATTTTTATTATAAATATTAGCATATGATTTTTTTTTTTTTTAGAACTTTATACTTAAAAGGAAGCACTTCTCTTTGACATATCTGAATTATTTAGTAAAGCATTTATGACTTTTTTTATTTGCAACTGAACCCATGGATAAGAAAGGGACTACTGTATGTTGAGTTGGGTTAATGATCAATAGTATTGAAAAAATTCTGGTTGAGGTTGTCTACATTTGGTTTGTATGCATGAAAAAAAAGAAAAGAAAAAAGCTGCATGAATCCACTCCTGCTAATAAGGTCAACTGAGGGATATCAGAGCACTTGGCTCAAATGTTAAGTAGCAGAATGCCTTCTGAAAGGTCTGAGGTTTCATACAAAGAATTAAATTTGTGAAACAAGTTAACACTTTTACTGCTGCATTGTTGCCTGGCTGTGCTGGACTATTTTTTGGGGAAAAATAGGAAATATAACTAAAGACACCGATGGCAATTTCTTATTGGTGCAGTAATTCTAAAAGAATATTCTGTAGTACAAACCAAGTTAAACAAAAGCCAAACACAATAAAAATACATCCCAAAACAGATTATATTGTATGCCACTAAATGTCAATATTGGCTTGGAAATATCACTAAGTGCAGGGTTAGTTTACAGTATTTCACAATTGAAAAAGCTTCAGGAAGCAATGATTCATAGCATTAGGCATTTCAGCTCAATATATTTATATTAATATTTTATGCAAAATATGGTGATACATGGAGCATTTGAATGTAAAAACAAAACTCTTCCACTTAAAAAAAAAAAAGTGATAAGAAATAAATGAACAGAAAATATTTTCGATGATGAAAAATCCAGTCAAGAATCTACTACAGGATTTGAAACAAATTAACTTTGCTTCCAGACAGCATAATACCTGATCTCTTTAATCACGCACCTTTGGGACCAAGCCACTGCTGGGCCACAAAAAATGCCTATGTAAATAGAGTCTTGCCAGTTCAATATACATAAATTGCTGGGTTATCGAAGGTAGAATAAAGCTTAAAACAAGAAATAAAAGAATCATTAATGGGCAATTTTGGACTGTTGTGCCAGCAGAAAAGAAGTTTCAAAAGGAGTTTCCCTTGACATCATTGTTTTTTTTAATTACCTTCACTCCTCAGCAATGTTTGTTTTAAAAAGCAATGATTATAAGTGGAATAAAAGTTAAGCATGATGAAAATTAATTTGTACATTTTCTTCTGGAAAATTTACAACACTGTTAGATTATTTACAAGAATAATTTTATATTTACAACATTCTAAAATTCTTTAATACAATTAAAACTAATGCAATGCAATATTTATCATTTACCAATTTATAAAGAAATATGAAAACAATTTTTTATTCATAAATTTATAAACTTTTACTAAATTATTAAAATATGTGAACCAACTGTTACACTGCTATTAGATCTCTTTTCTGATTCATTTTTGCATGCTAGCTGGATGTGAATGCCATGAAGGCAGGTAACAAAATAAAAAAAAAAGTCATTTTCTGTGCATAAGCTTTGAGCATCACCTCCATTTACTGAAGCAAGCCCTTGCAATGATAGCAACACTGGCCAATTATGAATGTTTCTGCCAAAATGGAAATGTCCCTTGGGGCTGCCAGGTCTGCTTAAAAGCAAGTCTACCATAACAACCACAAACAGTTGCAGGCTGTTGCCTCCATGACTGCTCCTCTCAACATGACTGTTACCACTCCTAGGCTCAACTAAGCATCCAACTCTTCACACATTAAAATAACAGAGAGCAACCTCAACATCATCAAGCTACAAGCTTTCCTCATCGTCAAAGTCATCACCTCAGCAAACAAGACTGATTACAACAGCCAATTATCCAGCTTCAACACTGTCAGACTCCAGACATCAACCATCATGATTGATAACATCGACACCACTCAGTTACAAGACTTTCTCATCACCAACGTCATCACCATGGCAAATCTGACTCTGCAAGCAACTACTCTATGAAAGCAACTCTGACTCCGTAAGCATGGAACCCACTTGTGCTACCACCATTTCGTAGAAACATAGGATAAACCAGCTACACCAAACCCTCGTCACCTCAGCAACACACCACCTTGGCATACCCGACTCTTTGCAGGCATCCCTTTGTAGTTGTCACTGTGACCCTATTTCATAGAAATAGGCCAACCAGCTACACCAACCTCACATCACCTTGACAACCAATACACCCTACCATGAATCAACCCACCACTGTGACCTCAATCAACTAACACATACATCGGACCCAACAAACAACTATGTACTGTGACCTTGGTCAAACCAACACAAGAAATTAGTCAACTCCCTTACACTCAGTTGCGATATTATAAAACATAATCTTCATTATTCCTTTCGTAACGAAATACTTATTTTATAAATTGATTGCAATTAGCTAATGTTTTGACAACCATTCCACTAAACAATAAAAGAAAATGTATAAATTCATTTTCAGATGTGTAACGAAGGACTTTGGGAGAAAAGTGTTCTTAATGGTGCTTCTAAGGGCAACCAAGATGAGCAAGAAATTGAGACAAGTGACCATGTTTCTTTCCTTTTTACTTTAATTTTTTTTTCACTTCAAGCTATTTCAGTACTGCTAACTATTTATTGACTTCCCCAAAAAGGCAAAGGTGAAACTCAGCAGCAACATAATAAAGCCCTTCCATGGTGCCAGAGGTGTGGTGGCATGGCTCAAGAAAATAGAAGTTGTTGAAAGCCTTTTATCTTTGTATTGGGAGGGAGACATGCTCCAACACTATTTGGAGATGGGCGAGGATCAGCAGACGAATATCAACCTGATTGAAGCCCAGTTGAAAGAGGCTTTTTTGGATGGGGTTGTTCTCTGCTTATGCAAAGCTTTAACTGGTTAGGTGGGCAGGAGAGCATGTGGATGTTTACGCCAACAAAATACGACATCTTGCAGGTATGGCAGGGTTCACTTTGTGTGGGTCTTGACATGGTGATGAAGCTGGCATTCATGGCAGGGCTCCCCCAACGACATCTCAGCTGAATTGCAGCAAGCACCAGCCACTGAAATGTTGACCTTGGTAGATTTGCTGACATGGGCAAGTGTGCTGACAAGAGATACAGCCGCAGCCACCTTGAAGTGAGGTCAGAGTGTCACTCAAGGCAAACCCCTGAGCAGGCATCACTTGTTACAGGTGCAGAAGCTAGGGCCACATTGCCAGAGACTGGGATGAAAAACCAGAGATTGCACCAAGAGATGCAATGCTTCAAGTGCAATAAGACTGGCCACTTTGCATCAAAATGCCAGGGAAACAGCTTGGCGGAAAAGACGTAAAGCTGCCAACAAGAATACCTTAGCAGAATAAAAACAGAAGTTGATTCTGCAAAATGGCTGAGCATTCAGTAAATAGTACATTTACATCAACAGAGTGGACACCCTGGGATAAAACACACATTGTATTTTGCCAAACTGAAAAGCCTGTTTCAAAAGCCGATGTATAAATGGCAGTGAAGACGTGTGAGGCATGTCAGTCAATTGATCTTGCACCTGTACACTGGCGAAAAGGGGGGATTGATGTGGAGGACAATCGGAGCAGGATAGGAGTGGACATCACTCATTATGAAAGTGGCCACTATCTTACACTTATTGATTGTAGTCCCTTGCGATTTGCAATCTGAGTTGGCAGGACTTGGCAAGTGTTGTACACCAACTTGAGTCTATATTTTATGAGCATGTCCCACCAGTTGAGATCTTGATTGACAACAGCACTGCATTTACCAGCCAACATTTTTAGCAGTTCCTGTGTGACTGGGATATACATCTTCAATTCTGATGTGCCTATGAACCAGTGGCTACAGAAGTGTAAAAACCAGCATGGCTAGGAAACAATGTTCCATACCAGAGGTGTTCTACTGGCATAATGTCATGCCAAAATCCATGAATCCCACACAACTGATGTATGAGTATGGGCCAGGTGACCGGAATCAACAGTCCCCACTCAGTGCTTGTTGATGGAACCACTCATCATGTAAAAAACTTGCGTCTGTGTTTGGGAGTGTGTATGCCTTTCAAGAACACCAGTGGCTCATTAGAAGAAAGCAAACCGTTGGAAAGGCTAAGGTCAGTATTACTAGACAATACCTAGGGAATACAAAATAGACAATACCTTATGCATGTTATCAACCCTTATTTTTATATATAGAAGTAGGAGCATTTATTGAAGTGTGGTAGCTAATGTGTAGTTCTTTCAAGTCATTTTGAGTGAGTTTGCTATACAGCAGTAGCTCAGAAACTGCTGACGATGATGATCTGTCTGACAACTCTATTGGATGTAGTTCTCTGAAGTAGCACCTGGATAAAGAGGCACACACACAGCTGCACTTTTTGTGATGCGGACATCAGGGGCAAGGTAGTAGTGTTCAAGAGAAAGGTGTTCTTAACAAGGTTTTCATGGACAGCCAGGGTGAGCAAGAAATTTAGATGAGTGACCATGTTTCTTTCCTATTGTCTTGCAATTCACTTTCATTTTACTTGTTTAGGTTTTATTACAATTCTACTGATCAGACCCAATGAACAACTATATCCTGTGACTTCGGTCAAAACAACGCAAGAAATTGGTCAATTCCTGATGCCAGTCTCACCCCCAATTTCTATACTGATGATCATTTTGGTGAAATGTCGATTTCTGTTGCTAGAAATCAACATTTTCTCACAACACTGTAAGATATCTGTAAATTAAACAAATACATATTATTAAAAAAACAATCCTCATTATTCCTTTTGTAACGAAATACTTATTTTATAAAGTTTGAATCGATTGCAATCAGCCAAAGTTTTGCCAACCATTCCAATAAACAATCAAAGAAAATGTATAAATTCACTTTCAGATGTTTATGTTTTATTACAATTCTAATCATTGCTTTTTAAAATAATAAACATTACTAAGGAGTGAAGGTAGTTAAAATAATAGTGGTGTCAAGAGAAAAACCATACTTTTGACACTGAGATTTTTTTGCATGCACAAGGATCATTAATGCTTCCAAACAAAATTTTTGTTTCAGGCAATAAAAAGGCTGAGAAAAAAAAAATATATATATATATATATACTTACTATCCAGAATGGGTAAATATGTAGCTATGAAAAAAATGAGCAAGACCATATTGCCAAAACATTCTGCTGCTGCCCTTGTAACTGCTCAATGAACTAACTGCAGCTGATTCAAAACAATGTCGGATCATAGGAATTACTGGACCGCAGAGTGTCGGACTAAAGAGGTCAGACTGTATTTATTACAATATAAAGTTTTCAGAGTGCTGCACCCAGCAAAAGCATTTATGGAATGGCAGTAGAAATAAAATAAAAACAAAATATACAAAGTGAACACTGAGAAG
Organism: Acanthosepion pharaonis; assembly: GCA_903632075.3. Classification (NCBI taxonomy): domain Eukaryota; kingdom Metazoa; phylum Mollusca; class Cephalopoda; order Sepiida; family Sepiidae; genus Acanthosepion; species Acanthosepion pharaonis. The sequence goes on along the minus strand of CAHIKZ030000914.1, from coordinate 260,433 downwards.
TTTTGTCCATAACCTAAAAGAAAAAAAAATAATCTGATTTTTTATCATTTGTTCAAATTTTAAGAAATGAGTCACGCCAATAACTTTTCAGGACTCTTGTAAATATTCAGTTTAACAAAGTCTATAAGTTTATAATAATCAGTTATAGATCTATAACAAAGCCTTGAGAACACTGTCTTTTAAATGCCATCTTACTTCAGGACATAAGCAGTTATGACTCCACAGATTCCATTTTTTTATTATCTGAATTGCCATGACTTCTTAAATAAGATGGTGAAGTGATTTCCCATTGCCTTTATTTAGTAGTCCTGGGTATGACGATAAACTACATCTGGCAGCAAGGCCTCTAATAGGACATTGGAGGTTTTGAGAAATGTGGAACAACCTCTTAATTGCTGTTTTTCCCAGTTTCACCTTGACCTGGGAAGGTAGTACCTGTTAGGGTTTCAGCATTGGGCAAGGAGTGAACCCCTAAATAAAACATTATGAAAGTATAAAAATACATTTTTATAGTAAAAATACCAGCAATGCATTTTTATATTTACCAACAATATGCATATATTAACAAATTGTTATGACTTCACCCAAATCCATTTAAAATACTATCAAACAACCAACATGAATTCTTTCATGACATTCATCCATATAATATCTGAAAATTCCTTAAATCAAACTGTATTCCAAAATATAACTACAACATAAAACATACATCTCATTGCCTCTAGTTTCGTGTTCACACAAACATGTATATGCACAAAAGTTAAGTATCTACCATGTATTCAATTGTGAAAGCAAAATAAAATTTTTATTACTTCAAAGCTTCGAAGAAAATTAAATTTTGGCATTAAATGACTCATAAGGACTTGATATGCCATTAAACAGACAATCAATCAATCACATTGCCTTCTTCACAATTTTGAATTCAGGATAGTTTTTTTCCTAAACTGGATGTTACCCAATATATACAGCTGATTACACAGCTATTTTTTAATCATTTCACCCCAAGCAAGGCAATCAAACCACAAAGATGTAAGAGGCTACTGAATATGAGAAAATATGAAAAAAAGAGAACATTATTAAAGAGAGAGAACAATAAAAGAACAGGAATTAAGAATACAGTAGATAATGATTGACATTGCATTTAAATTTTTGAAGATCAAAGTTGACTGGAAGCTAGAATAGAGTTCCACAAGCAAGAAATGTGAGAAGAAACTGCTAGCATAGAACTTACAGTTATATCTACCTATTTCAATTGTAAGATGGGGTCTTGCTGCCAGTCTAGTAATGCACTTAAATTCATCAGAACAATTACCAAGAAAATATTTATAGAAAAAGGCACAAGGGAAGCTACATTAGTGGTGGGAAAATTTAACCCATAGATGAATTCATGTCTTTCCCTAGAATATTAGTATGAAAGTGAATATAGCAGACAAGACTAGAATTTGAACTCAGCAAATTCCACCTACGTGAACATCTATTGATAACATTAAGATCATTTGTAATACAATAACAGATTACAAGTTGCCTTACATGCCTCATGAGATGGTTTTTATGGTTCATTTCTGTTAATTCAAATATGTTTCATTTATATTCTGATATTCCTTGGATGAAGAAATATTGATTCTTTTAAACCAATTTTCTCATCCTCATTGTCACTGTTACACTTTGGCTAGTCTACTCTCTAGCTTGTCTTGTTTACTCATCATACCTACAGAGACAGACAGTTAAATGGAACCCTTCATTTCATCCATAAAGTCTTATTATTTTACCCATTATGTCCGATAAAGCTTTTATCCAATAATCTGTCTCTTTCCTAGGGGACGTAATGGAGAAAAGTAGTGGGGAAGCCTGGTATAGCTTAATAGTTGTTGGCATGGAAAGGGATCAGAGTTCAAATTCTGGCCTAGTCTATCGTGTTAACTTAAGAAAGGCATGAATTCATCTCTTTATCCCCCAGCTTTGTGTTAAATAGCAGGGTAGATTGAGCTCTCTAGCTTTGGGTAACAACCAGACTAGGAGATGGATAACTCTTAATTCAAAAAGCATGTAAAAGGCAAGATGTCATGATAATTCACACCTGTTAAAAAAGGGAAGTTGTGAAGAGTCATGATTGCCTACATCGTAAAGGGATAGGACATTTAAAAAAAAAAGAAGCTTATCTGGTTTCTTGGAAGTTGGAAGTTTAATCCATCAGGCAAGTACCAGAAAATAGACGTTGGATCTGCAACTTTAAGAAGAGAACAAAAATGGTATACATTACCAGAAAGAATCAATGTATAACAACAACATTGCAAATTAAAAGGAATATATTTTTATTAAGGACAACAAAATAAAGAAACTCATTCAAAAATAACCTATGTATAATAATTGTTGATCAGACCCCATAATTATTATCAGTCCCTTTTAAAGTCACAAATTTTGCAGAAAATAAAAGGTACAATATTGGTAACTATTACAATATATTGTTAAAGAGAAAAAATAATATATTTCAGAAATCCATTCTTGTAGTTCTACTAATCAACAATCAAATGAAACAATAAGCAAGTGATGCTTGTTGAGAATATGGGATTTGTTGTTACATTTATCCTGAATGTATTTTATCACATTTCAATTTCTTTTAATATTTTTTGTAAATAATTCTTTGAAAAAAATATGCTAACATTTCAAAATTTCAACATTAATCCAAATTATTAGCAGAGTTTTCAAACCTTTTATAACTTTTAAGCTACAACAATGAACAGCATTATTTTTTAATTCCAAGAAAGGTTGTTAAGACAACCACCAGTTATTGCTTTGGGGTTCAATAGTTCTGAAGTATTGATTTATTAAAAAACAAGAACATTACAAGTTTTATCTACCAAATATGTAAGTAGGAATTGAGAGATTTTTTTATGTAACTTGTCTGATTTCAAGACATTTGTCCCCATAATAGCATTTAGACCGTTTCCTAGAATTCTAAATTAATAGCACTTATCAAAATATGTAAAAGTTACAAGAATTTAATGTAATGGGCAAAACTTTTGTTAAGAAAGTGCTTAAAAGAGAACTAGAGTAACAATAGTCAAGAAATTATTAAAAGTTAAATTGATTTATCTCATTACTGACTTCAAAGTTCTGCAGAACAACACACATCAATAAATCTTAAGTCATTAGCTATTGTTGGTATTTTTTTATGTATTGATGATATTCTTACTGTAAAAATGTATTTTTATACTTTCATAGTGTTTTGTTTTGTTTGAGTATTTCACTATTTAGCTGGGACCCTAACAGTTGCTACCATGTCAGGTCAGGGTGGACCTGGGAACAACAGTAATCAAGAGGTGGTTCCATGCTCCTCAAAACCCCCAATTTCCCAATCAAAGGCCTTGCTGCTGAATGTAGTTTATCGTCATACCCTGGATGACAAGTGTAAACTTAAATAAATGTCAAAAGACACCTACTCATGGAAGAGCAGTTAGTAAGATAATCTAGAAGACCTACTGTTGCAGTGAGTTTGATCCTCACTGGGTAACCCAAAGTGTTAGTCTTGTGCCAGATTAAACTATGTTAATATCTATTGACACACAGTCAGTAGCAGGAAATTGACTGTGTTATATCAATTTATGGGTATGAATATACTTTAATCAATATTTTCTAATCATTAAAACAGAGATTAAACATGTGGCCAGGACTGTCTGTAGTCTGAAGAAAGTGCATGTCCGGTATATTGAATTAAGAGAACAGTCATTTACACTCCCGCCTCTTTTGTAGTGGAAGGTACAACAGTCAAAATGTAATGAGAAAATTTTCTAAAAAGTTAAGGAAATTAGTTCAAAGACAGATACAATAAAACACCTTGACTTAAAAAAATTTTAAATGGCAAAATTAATATTGTAAAATGATCTTATTACATTAATGTATTAAAAATTTGTTACCTTTGTTTGCTTTTATTTACTCCCTTCATTTGTTAGTCTGTCCTCGTTGTTTAATTTTATTGTGTCTTTCTTATTTAATAAAAAATATCAAATGATTGGACTATTTGACAGTTGATAATTTTTTTTTAATCAATTTCACCCTATGCAAGACAGTAAGGCATAAGGGATTACATGGTGTGAAAAAAGAATTAGGAAGAGAAACATTAATGATGAGCAGAAAGAGAAAAGAATAATCAGTAGAACAGTAAATAACAACTGACATTGCATTTAAAATTTTGCAGATTAAAGTTGGCTGGAAAGCATGAAGCTGGAAGAGAGTTCCACAAGTGAGAAGTATAAGAAAAGAAAACAGAATTTACAGTTACATCTAGCCAGGTCAACTGTAAATTGATGAGATCTTGATGCCAGTCTAGTACTGCACTTAAATTCAAAAAGTGTAGGTGCCATAGTGAAGAGCTCATCTGAACAATTACCATGAAAGCATTTATAGAAAAGGCAACCTTATGGCAGTGGGAAAGTGACTGAAGCTGTACTGGCAGATATAATATTGCTGATTCTTCTTTGGATCTTATCAAGGAGCTCAAAGTAAATAGCAGGAGCACCAGACTATATGTTGCAGCAATATTCTAAGCATGGATAAATGGTAGACTTATAGATATGTAAGATAGATTCTGGAGAGAAAAATTGTCTCACATGACACAGTGAACAGATTTTTTTAGCAGCTGACCTTGCAATAGTTTCAATATAGTCTTTCTAATTCTTGTCAGCTGAGAATGTTAGCCCAAGAATTATCACATTATTATGCCTAAAATAGATACAATATATATAAATTAAAAAGTAAAATAAAATGGGTTAATCATTGAATAGTTTAGAGTTTATATCAATTAAGATGAAACAATTTCAATTTTCAAAACTATATAGTAATCTGTTAATGTGACACCATAATATACAGGTTACACCAGATAATTAAGAACAAAATCTAAAAACAAACTTATTCGATAGAAAAAATAAAATTCACTATATTTTCAAAATCACTTGTACTTGTTGAACTTAGAAAAAATTATTTAATAAAAATACTCTCAACCTTAAGCAATGGCATTAGAAGTGACTAAATTCCTGATTCAGGCAATTCTCATCCATACTGACCATCACAACCACAATGGAGGCCTTCTACCTATTATTGTGGAGTTGCTGGTTGGGTTCCCTACTCTTGACAACATCACAGATATAGTCAGAGGATTCAAATCAAGAGAGTGAGGAGATCACATGTGAGGGAGCAAAGTCTTGCTGGAACAGGTACAACCAAACCTTCAAGGCCGGACTACAGCATCTCACACCCCTATGTAAATAGTAGCACTGATACTGAAGCTCTGCAGGATGAAGTTGGGTGACATGACATGGTCATCTTTTCTCATGACACCCAGGACCATCATAAATGATATGAATTGTGTGTCTCACCATAGAGTGTACCTATGTACACTCTTGTTCATCTGGCTAATTTAATGGAGAATACCACAAGCACCATCCTTGTTTTTTTCATTTCCTGTGTCAGACTGGAAGCTACCATGTTAATGTTATGTCTGTAAGAGAAATAAAAATGTAAAACATTGTGTTGCGTAATGTTAGATTGTCTTCTATTTATGGCCTGCAGAAGATGTGTTCTCAAATATTTGGTAGACACCCTATATGCAATATATGTGGATTTTGTGAGGTTAATGTTATAATAATGAATGCTTTCACATTAAAAATAGTAATTTAATAAACATTTAAAATTGTTAGAGTCCATCTACCTTGAAAATTAGCATTTGAAATCTTAACCTTTACTTGGGATTGAACTAACCTTGTAGGAATTGACAGGAAAAAATCCAACAGTCTCTTGGTGGAACTACTGAGAGATGTAGAATATAGCCTATAGGCTTGATCCTATAGAACTAGAGCATTTGGTACAGATTTGAGACAAAATATTTCTTTGTCCAAATAAGCATCACAGTACTATGAATAGGAACTCACATATGGTGACACAGCCTTAAACACAGAGGTAGCATTTCAAAATAAAATTTCAGTCTGAATCTTTGGGATGAGAAGTTATCATTTAGTCAAACTAACATCTTCATCACAACCTTTTGGCTGTTGTGCTCTCTAGCCTTCAGGTCTCTTAATCAGGGAATTTTGAACAGAACACTATCAAAGGAATAGATTATTTTTGTTCTGATGTCCAAATCTAGAGCTATCTTGTCCTTGACTTTTTTTTTAGTACTGCTCAATTATTGCTAGTTCTGTCTCCACTAATTCTGTACTACGTGACCCAGGGATTGAACTCACAATTATTAGGTCACTAATTCTCACAACACAATAGCCTAGATTAAAGACTTGGTTGGGCTTATTAATTTGGTGGCAAATTATTTTTCTGTATTTTTCAGAATATAAGATACACCCTTAGTTTGAAGACAGTCTTGCCAAAATCAAATGAAAATTGAAATACTGAACTGGCAATTACCAGCATTAAGCATTCTGATTGCTGATATGCATTTCACATTTGAAATCCATACTATTGGTAGCACATTCAAGAGAACTAGAGTTTCTAACTCTTCCACACCCATTAACCCTTTGTGTCTCGGTGGCTTTACTGCCTTGCTTAGAGTAAACTCAATTAATATATATATATATATATATATATGTCTGACTTGTTCTAAAGCCATTAGCTCCTGCAGTTAATTTAAGGTAAATATTTCCCTATTTCTGTCAGAATCAGTTGAAAGCAAGAGATGTGAGAAAAATAAAAAGTTTTCAACAAAGCAAAAAAAAAAACTAACATCAACAAAATAACATCTTTTTAAAATCAAAGTTGGATCATCTACATCAAACTAAAAATAACAAACAGATCAACATCATATATATTATCACATAAGCAGATTTTGACATCAAATTTTAAGGTAATATACTCTACAAATTAAACTATTAAAAAGATGGAAAATTTTGGTGTCATTCTGGGTCTTTTTTTTTTCAAATCTGTGAATTTGTTTTCCTTGTGCTAAGTCTAAAAAAAAAAAAAACACTATAAAATGTGCTATTTTTTATCTGTAATGTTGGATGTGTTAAAATTATTAAACTTTTTAACAAAAAAAATTTCAAGTTGATGTTAAAAATCTCCACAAAACCTTGACTTAAGATGAAATGATTATGACATATCTCTAATTTGTATCATATTTATTTTCCATTTTTCCTGTTGACTTTTTCACCTATTGCATATGATCCATAACAGAACTGTACATAATTAGGTTACAATAAAAGTCGTATTTTATATGAATACTACTTTATGAAAGTTGATATGTAGTAGAGTGGGTGCCTTGTATCAGAGATTCGAGGGGTGCACGAGACCGATGCACCCGCCCTATTCACAAAAAATTGCATATTCAAATTATCAATCACTGCATCTACCATTCGTACTGAAAAACTATGTTACAAATTCTATTAATTTTTTATACGATATTCATGAGAAAATATTTTAAATTAATTCTTTTAGTAATGGTGAGGAATTTGCAGTAAAGAATATCATCAACTTGTATCAACGAATCATTGGCCTCGTGATATACAACCCAATGCCCTAGCAACCGAGCTATATCCTGAAGTACACAATTGTATTTCCGAGTTGTTCACTCCTGTTTTCTTTAAAACATAGCGCAGATTATCTCCCTTGTAATCCCCCACTCCCGAAGAAATTGTATGCGATTATCATGATAAAATCGCCAGCAATCTGCCGCGGGTGGGGGAATTACATTGTTGTTAGAAAGAAGAGAAGAAATCTATTCTTCTTGGCTTCTGACATTTTTCCACGCTCATAGGAAAATAGAAGGTTTAACAAAAGGACAGTTTTTATTAAAGCCATTTTTAATTTGAAGTCACTTAGTCGTACTCAAACTCAATCTGTGCATTTTCAGCCCCTACTGAAAATGAAAAAAAAAACCCTAAAATTTGAATAAGACTATACATCGTACAAGATTCACTTGACTAATGAAATCTTTTTATAAAAAAAAGAAAAGAATTAATATAAAATGACTCGTGGATTATGCTTTTTGTTAAATTTTAGTTACATCATCATATTTTAAATTTTAAAACTCGTTTCTTGCTCATAGCATTAAAAATAAAAATCGATATTTTAGAAATTATAGAAAATAGAAACTCATTAATTAAAATAAAAACTTGTTAGTTGTAATGGTAACCCTTAAAACAAAATAAACTGTTTAAAAAACAAATTAATAAATTCGATGAGTGGGATGGTAAAGAAAGAAAATAACAGTGATGATCAGAGTGATGTCATTAACAAGAATGGAAACATGGAGGATGTAAATAACAAAAACAAGCCCACATAAAAATATCTTGTATAGTATATTCTGCCAACTAGAAGAGAAGCTAAGAATATATTTGTATCTAGATGTTCGTTTAAACTTTCAAACATAATAATAACATCCGTGTGACCTACTTGTGGTCAATGTTACCATGAATATTTTTTTTATTCATGCAATTCCCACTACAAAACTACATCCTCCCTTACCCTTCTTTTACAAGTTATATAGTCTATATTTATTCGATCAAAGTTACATTTAAGGTGACTATACAAAAGAAAAAAAAATAACAATAGTAATACGCAGTTGTCTGAAGGTCGCAGAAAAAAGTAATAAATTATGAAACATTTTAATTTTTACTCATTATTTTTGACAGTCTTCTTGTAATAGTTTCGATTTTTCTTTTACTAATTCTGGTTGAAGTAATTTAAGAACTAACAATTAAAGTAAAACTACAAATTACTTTGAACTGACGGTTGTCCAAGAACTTATTTCAGAAGCTAGAGAGTCAAGTGTGTTTCCATGCTATTTAATTAGTAAAAAGAAAAAGAAGTGAAACTGATAAGACTAGGGAAACTTATAAATGTGTGGCTAAAAATTATTTAGAGAACTGCTATGCTTCAGTCCTGCAACTATTGGGAGTCATTAAAAGCTTACTAAAACGAACATTTTTCGACACCCCTCTCATACCCAAGAATTGACATAAGCAGGCTGCAGATTATTTTTCGCATTTTTTTTTTAACGACAGAATCAAAAGAGAATTTTTCATTCCCTGGGAATACAGAACAAGAGAAGTCAGCTGGGTTCTCATTTCTTTGTAAACGAAATGTTTGTTGAGGTTGTTGTGTTTTTTTTTCTCTCTCTCTCTTTCTCCTCAACCTAACTGCTTAGCATGTGATACGTCATGTCAGTGATAAATAAAATGTATTCCTAAATACAAGGCGTAGAGAAAAGAGGGGAGGAAATAGTTTAGTAGAAAAGAAAGGGTAACACCCATTATTATTCGCCTTCTTCCTCTTTTCCTTCTTGTGAAAACAATTATTCTTCTCTTTTTCTTTTACTCTCCTCCCCGGTCATGCCGAATCTCTTCCACCTGATTGATCCGGATCCGGAAGTAGTAGCAAACACTCCCACCTCCATCCGCCACGGACTCCCTGCAGCCTCATTTTCAATAACGGTGTCAGCCTAAAATTCGTCCCCTGTAAGGAGAAATAATGACACGCTGCTGCTGCTGCTTGTTGTTTTTTTTTTTTTTTTGTATAACACTTTACTTATCTATGTTACATATCTTCATACGCACTTACACACATACATATCTACTCATCAGCAACTGAAATATGCAGGTTTTCCATCGTCTGCGGTATTATTAGGATAATTATCTATTCTATTTATAGCACTATTTTTAACCTATTTTCAACTTTCGTTTTAACAATGTATGTCAATTTACAATTTATTGAAAAATGAAAATACATTTTTTGTTGCTGTTTCACATAATGTGGAAATTATTGAGGTTTCGTTTAAAACATTGAATTTGGATTTATTTTATTGATATTTGTGAATTACGTTTTATTTTTTTATTATTTTCATGCTTTTCTTTTCAGTTTTTTTTTTTTTTTAGATTTAAGGGGAAAATAAGAAATTTCTCAAAAATGAAAAGAAAACTGCATTTTTTATTTTTAAAAAATGCCTTCTTGTATTTCTGTTCGGTCAGAAAGCTTAGTTTCCCCCACATACACCTGATTTGCTTGACTTGAATTCAATTGTTTATTGATTATCCAATGTTGTGTCGTCAAGATGGGCGTATTCAAATACAACCATAATGTTCTATTATTCCCATTGAAATGCTATCTTGTGAAGCTTGACTTACAATTGTATTAAGTCGTATTCTATATAAATTGAATAAGCTCAAAGAATGTTTTAAAGTGCGAGTTGCTACGTGACTGGCCACAGGCAATCGCAATGTTAACTGAAAACTACTAAGTCATTACTGTCGACCTACTATTAGTGTTGCATTTTTAACGTCTACTGTGTTGAAGCAATAAATGTATCATGAAAAGATGTCTGATAAATGTTAAACAAGTAACTTAGAATTAATTAAATCTTCATAAAAACATCTGACTAGAGTTGCATTTTTTTTATTTATTTAAATTCATTATTAAAAGATGCAAATCAATTTACTATTCATTCCAAGAATTGTTCACTGTTCGGACTATTGAACTCTTCATAGTATCATAAGAATACAATATAAATTTTATCATTAATTTAAGATTGCTGAAGTGAAATTAGATCCACATAAAAAACAGAGGTGGGAAGTAGAGACAGTATATATATATATATATATATATATATATATATATATATATATATATATATATATATTCGTGCATTTTCCTTTAATAAAACTATTAGAAACCATCAAAAAAAGAAATCAATCTTTATTTATTTTCAAAATAAGTATTACTACTAATATTCTTTCTTAAAAGAAAATGTTGATAAGTTAGTATCATTTTTGTAATTATGTTTTAAAACGCAATAAACGGTGAAAATACAAAAAATAAAATAAAGGAAAAGAACAGATCAGTCATGTCGAGAAACAGTATTATTGACTGTTTCCTTGAATAAAAAAAAGCCGCTTGCTTCCACAACTACCTAATCGAGCTAGAAAACATTCATTAACAACATGCAACAAGCAGGGGAAGCACCTTGACCCGTAACAAACATTTACGGACACATTTCAATAAAAATACGCAAAGAAATGTGTTTTTCGTTTACCACATTTTATATTGCGAATATGAAGTGGGCCAAATTTGATATTATTGCATTTTACAAAATCAAAATTTCAACAACAACTGATTGCACAAAAACTAAAGCCTATTTTCTCTCGTTTTGCGACAAAACGGTCACATGACTAGACACACCTTCAACTTTATGCATAAAACAAAATAAATAAATGACGGTTAAAGGACTGCTCTGTTGTCAAGTAATTTTTTTTACGCATACGGAAAATTCGTATGTTTTTTGTTTTTTTTGTTTCGTTTTGTTTTTTAAGGAAAAAAAGTAAAATGCTCCTAAAAATTTAGTCAGACATATTGCATTTTATACAAGTAAATCCTTCCCTTTTCCTCTCATGCTTTCTTTCTTCATTACATTCCGCCGTCCGGGATGTGTCAGCTTTACGGCGTTACGCCCACTCAATATTTAGGGTTAGCGAATGAAAGGGTACGGATTATTTATAAATATTCCGACCAAGAAAATATAATATTATTAATACAATACTTATTGTTTATCCATTAATGCTCAGTAGGACTAGCTAAATTTATGATTACTGATTAAGTTTACTTATGTCAGGAGAAATGTGCATAGCTTGTAGGATAAAAACTTAGTTTATTTTTATGATTGCTAGTAATCTAGTTATAAAAATCTATATTTACGGCATTGTAAATAACATGCTTTTTTTTTTTTACAGTGATGCACTCTCCCCAGGAGCCACTCGAGGTAGAGGGTTACAGTAAGAGGCACATTTTAGGTAGATATGTGGTGAAGATAGCAGTTAATCCTAGACTCAAACAGGTTAAGACTGTAATGATGAAGACAACACTCTCTTGGTGTTCAGTTCCACAGAGCAGCAGTTCACGGAAAGAAGCTGCTTGAGTGGAACTTAGATCTCACAAATGGAATACGAAATGAATGAGGGTGGTTCGCTAAAGTATGCGTAACATTGCAGGTCTTAGTCATGAAGATTAGAACTGGTGGAACTAAGGAATGTAGTTTGTGCACTTTCCATGGAAATAGCAATAAAGCAGTGAGAGGATTGTGATGTTTTGTCTGTGAGAAAGGGGTTGTAGACTGGAAAATAATTTGTCACCCACAAGGATGCAGAGTCGCTTTTGGACTGTCTTGACTGGGCAGCTCCTGCTCATATATGGCAGCAGTACTCCATTTTAGTCCTGATCTGGGTCTTGTAAAGATAGAACATAGCAGAAGGAGTCGGGTACTTACTGGAGTGGTACAGGGAACTGACCATTTTTCCAGCATCTTTAGGGATGGATCATATGTAGAAGCTCCACTTGAGGTCTGGGTTGAGTATAAGGCCCAATAAGTTCTCATGGCATTGGGCATCCCTGAGGGAACATCTGTTCATCGTGATTGGTGATAGTTCTGAGTCCGATTGACAATGATGGAATGTTACTAATTTGTTCTTCAAGCTATTGAATGTAACCAGCCAGTTTTTCTCCCACCGAGCTGTTAGAGCTAGGTCAGCAGAGAGATCAGCTGCCAATTTCTGGACATCTAGATTTTTGGAGGTGCGCACTAAAATTCAGTTTAACTTTCTTGATCATTAAATAATTGCATTATTCTCTAAGATTCTTTTTAAATGGCTGCTATTATTTTCTGAAATTCAATCCATCCCTTCTCTGAGCTCACTGATTTGGATAAGGACTTCTACTTCACAAACAATCAACAAGAATAATGCTGAAGCTATTATTTGCTAAACCAGTTAATATGAGAGTCTACAGACATCCTGACAGTGAACCTAACCAGAAATAACAATCATCTCCTTTTCTGAAATTTCTTAATAAAGCTAATTTTATAAGGTTGTTATGAATTTCTGGTATAGGGTGCAGGGGTTGTTTGAGTAACCAGCACAATTTCACCTTATAACCTTTCAAGAGGTACAAATCTGCTTGTCGCTATACTGTCCCATCACCAGCTAGCTTTTCAAAAGGTCTTTTCACTGATATGCCACTTTCATTGACAGAAAACAGTTAGTGAGCATTTACTAGGTTAACCCACTATCTTAGCTGCTCAGGAGTTAGCACACAAAAATGTCCTTTTAACAACTTGGCCTGCCTTAGTTCAAAAAGATGGATTTTGTTGTGGTGTATATTACACACACATGTCAGTGTAACTATTGGTGTCATATGGTTAATGATATTATATAATGTTAAAATTAGCTATATTTATAGGGTAAGAGCACTCAATAACAGAAATAAAATGTTTATAGACATAGGAATCAACACTGCATGGAGACTAATATCTACATGCCTCAGTGTTATCTTCAGATTAAATTGCTTACTCTCTCCCTCTCTCTCTCTCCCTCTCTCTCTCTCTCTCTCTATATATATATATATATATATATACATACATACATACATATGGACACACCAATTCATTCACTAGCTCAGTTACTAAATCTATTTTCAAAATCTTCCACAAGTCTAACTGTAGAAGTCATAACATAATTTACCTATTAGAATGCACGCTATGCCAGAAACAATATGTAGGAAAATTTAAATGGCCCTTTCACTAAAGAATTAATAATTAACATAATTGGTTCAAGTTGGCACCCCATGAAAGATTATTACCTGTAGAACAACATTTCCGCCTAGAAAAACATGATTTTAAAAGCCATACCAAATACACTATAATTGAAAAAATAGAAATAGACAGAAAAGATAACATTAGAAAAATTCTAGAGCAACATGAAGACAAACGGATTTTGCACCTCAAAAAACTTCCTCCAAACATAGAATTAATATATAACTCCATAAATCAAGCCCTACCTACATTCCTCACCCACACAAAACAAACACGTTTGTGGAGGTGTCGAGGTCTCACACTTATACACACACCTATACTAATATATACACTTACACACATCATACACACTTCCAAAGAACTAAAAGATAACATACACTTAACACACACACATCCCCTTCCCAGCAATCAATAAAAATGACCAAGAAGGGAATTCTGAATCTCCCTAGTCTCTATCTTCAAAACAACTTAAAAGAGGCCATTTGACCAACACAAGGGCTGACCAAAATTAATGATAAAAGACAAATGAAAACTACAGATAAAGTTCATTTCCTTCAGAAAGTCATTCATTCCTGTAGTTCACTGCTATTAACAAGGAAGAATTTTTTTTCTCTTGATGATAGCCGAAACTAGTTGAGGAACCTAATTGAAATAATAAAACAGAAAAAATATTAATATACAACCCAGTGTAGAAAATATGCATTCTTCGACAGGAATAGAAACTGAATTCCTATATGGACTTAATCCATTTCATATGTTTTCATTATTTACATTAAGATACATTTTTGTGAGCAGATATGATTGATCAAGAAATATCAAAGATTGTGTGTTAATTGGACTTTGATAACAAGACACTTCTTTGTAGCTAAATGGTATAGCATGTCAGATCAAATGATGGTTTCCATAGAGGAATACCGGTTCGGTTTCAGTCAAAGAAGACATATTTTCTACAAAATTTCTTGAACATTCAGGCTGGTAAATGTAATTAATACTGTTTAATTAAAAACAGCACTTACTTAAATAAATTGTATCTATAAAAATAACGTATAAACAGAAAATATATTAATTACATGTGAGAGAGAAAGAGAGAGCTACCATTGATTATGGCGTGAAGGAATAAAAATTCAATTCTTATAACTGAACTACCAGAGACTACACTTGATTTGATAATAATTGTGAAGACTTGTGAAGAACTAGCCACACTTTTTGGAAAAAACTGATACCAGAAAACTGGTGAACTGTGTACTACAAACTGTCCAGACAACTCTCCTTAAATTTTGAATTAAAAATTGTCCTTCTTGACTGGCTATCAAGCAAGCTCTTCAAGCCCATTACCCTGCTATTTATATATACATAGGTATGTATAAATAAAACACACACATGCACATTTTTCAGAGTGATATTTATCATTCTAGCTTGACAAATTGTTTGATAGTGTAGAGAGTTTAATTCTCAAAGGGTGCCCCATTAATGTGGCAGACAAAGCTTAAACAACAGCACATGTACACAATACATGTTTTTCAACACTAACAGGAAGCCTTTCTTCCAAATTTGTGATATTTGGTCAAATTTTGGGAAGTAAACATTTTACTTGAAAGGACAAAGAAATATATATTAAATTTATTTAAATATTATTTACAAAAAATCATTTTCAATGACTGGAACCCCCAAAATGCAAATTTCCAATTCTGGATTTTTCCGTGAAAAAATTTTGAAAGACTTTTATTCCTAAATGTTCTGCCATTTGCAAAATTTTCTCGTAATCAAAACATTAAAATCAGTAGGTCCTAAATCTTGAGTATGAAGGATGTTGAAGAACTTCTCATCCTAATGATTTTACTTGCTCTTGGGTTTGATTTGAAATGTGGGCTCTTGAATTGCTATGGAGAATAACACCTTTTCTGCTCACCAAAGCAGAACACTTTCAATCTAATGCTTTTGTAATTGCTAGCATTAAACTTTTGCAGTGACATTCTTTCCAGATTCCAGTAGCTTGTAAAGGATGACTTCATTCTTATTTCATCAGACAAGCAAAGAATCTGTGGATAGAGTGCCGACCTTTGATATTTGTATTGTTTTTTTCATTTTGTGATAACCCCTGTCTTGTTTTTCTGTTGACATGCAAAACCCATTTTTCATCACATGCAACAATGCAGTGAAAAAACTAAAATGTTAGTATTCCCAGTTAAAAGACTGCTGAAGATGGTGGGTAATTGTAAAAAGCTCATGAGGAACCCAAATTCCTTCATTTCCCAGGTACGATTCAAAATAGTTCTGCTTTGGTTGACACATAATTAATAATGGTGAAATAGACAATTTCTTTTGAATGACTTGCACATCATATATGATAAAAATATAGTTTTACAGTATGCTATATTTACAAGTTAACATGCTCAATATCAGGGATAGTGCATATGTAAATTGAAGTTAACACCCAGCGGTGACTCTTTTTCATGCTTAAACATAGGCATCAAGTAATGATAGATTATGGTATGATGATTATGTTTAAGCATAAGCTGTTGTCACTGGGTGTTAACTATATATATATATATATATATATATATATATATATATATATATATAAGGTACGATGGATAAATTGTCGTCTAAATTATGCAATATTGAAAATAACACTGACATCTCATATTAACATATATTTACTAAAATTACACAAAAATATCTTCAAATAATAAAGAGTAAATTTATTCAATAAAATCGCCATTGACTTCAACTACAGCTTCCAGACAATTTCAGAATCTCCTGCAACACTCCTGGACGGTCTCCTTGTTTAAGTTGGTGAATGCTGCCATAATCCTTACCTTCAGTTCACTATTATGCCCCATACATAATAATCAAGGTGGTTGAAATTTGGGTAGTTAGGTGGCCAGATGTAAGGAATAATGTGGTCATAGAAATTGTCTGACAGGCATGACTAGGTTCTCCTGCTTGTGTGGCATGGTGCAGTGTCTTCCAGTAACTACCCTCTTTATCCAGGGCAGCACTACCACTTCAAGGCACTTGATATAGGCCTTCATGTTGAGGCCGTGGAGGGAGATGAATGGAGGCATAACGTCGATATCACTAGTGATCACTCCTAACACTTTCATAATCACCATTAGACTCATCCAACTCTTTCTGAATCCTCTGCACTGTCAAATACTCTGACCCCAAACACTCTAAAATGTTCGTATTGGATCTTCCGGAGCGAATGTCAAGCAGTGCAGCATGCCGTTTCTAAATTTTTGGTGGAGTTAATCGTGTCATGGTGTTCTTTTTCTCACAGACAATACCTAATCAACAAAAACAAACAGTGCGCATACGTGAAATTAGAAAAAAACAAAACATGGCGACAATTTATCCATTGCCCCCTGTATGATGGTTGCCTACTCGTTTTTCGAACATACCTATCTGCTGGTGCAGCTAGTCACATTTGTGTTTATACAACACCCACAGAGCTAGCCCACTTATGGCTTATACTGCATCTATACTGAGCAGACTTTAGTTACAGTTTTTGGTTGAAAGTGTGTAATCTGTCATGACCGGCAGTTTGAACACCAACAGTAATCTCACACCCTCGGTCACTATGACTTGTGACATCGATGGCTTCGGATCCACTTTTGCTTGGGTCAACATCTGATACGTTTTTTCAGGCATTTTCCAAGGGACGCTGTGGTCGTCTCTCCAGATTTTTAACATCAAGAAGTCACAAATGGGGAGATTCGAATCTTTTCATGGTCGGAAAGCGAACGTTCTAACCACTCGTCTACACGCTATTTAATACACATACACACACACGCACACACACAAAAGGAGAGAGATAGAGATCGAAAGATACCTCTTTACATGGGAGAGTTTCGGAAAGTATTCACCTATTTCTTGATACCTGTAAAACGAATGGGGTGTCTTATGTGACTTGTCTACTAATCAGAGATCGTCACTGCAAAGGAGTGAACAGACTCTCCTCTGAGATTACTCACTCGGCAATGAGATGTCATTGAATGAGCTTGCATACTGTGATAGTCGCAATGCACCTACCCATTCTTCGCATTTCGTGCCGTTTTTTTTTGGGGGGGGACAAAAGTATGTCAGTCTCTCCAACTACAATTTGGATTTGTCTCTATGCAACTTCTGTTTTCTTTCCAAGGTTAAATATATATATATAACAGTAAGATTTTATACCTTGGCTGAGATTAAGAACGGGCCGAAAGAATCGATCGCGATTCCGAAATAAATAGTTGCATATTGCTTTGTAAAATGAAAGGGATACTGAAATGAGCTTGTGAATTCGCAAAGAAAGTACTTAGAGCAATGGTGCCTTGGGCTCATTCAAAGTAGACTAGTTTATTTTCAGAATTGAATATTAAAATCTAACCAAATATGGAGGAGAAGCATAAAGAAGAAATTTGGATTTTCATAAACAGTTATCCTCTATATTTGACATGATTTGAGTCTCTCTGCATAAATTCAAAATTTTATCTTACAGACGAATTTTATATCATTCATAGAAATATTTTCCCCCAAATTTACGTCATAAAATAATTTTTTTCTAAAAATAAATAAAAATACTATGTTTATCATTATTGATCGTTTTCTCCACCGACAGGAGATTGCGCACTAACATGAGATATTTTGTCGCCACAATTGGCGATCTTGGGTTGTTGTGTTCAATGATTTTAAGTCAAGGTTTGTCCATTCATGTGCATTACCACGTCGTTTAGGTTGATGGCCCCTACTACTCTTTCCACTTACTACCCCTTCGAGTCAAATTTTGCTTAGACCTCATTTTTTTCGTTCGTTGTGGCCATGAAGTTTCAGGACCTTGCTTTTGACGCTGGATGTGATAGGCGTTAGCCCCGTGATTTGCAGGAATTTCTCGACTTTCTTGTGTTTGGACAGCTTATGGTTTGTCAAGCCACATCACATACTTTTGGAATGTTTCGATTTTCTTTAATTATGTAGAGGTCCAGTTGACACATTGTAAATCATAAAGAACCAAAGACAAAACGTGTTATAGATTTTAAATTTTATATGATATGGAACACGTTTTGATGTCAGAGAAAGCTTATTTTTCACAAAAGCAATTCATCCCAATCCAATTCTATATTGAACCGGAATCATTTCTGCATGACAGTTTGTCTCCTACATATACGAATTCAGATGCTTGTTTAATTGGTTTGCCATAGATTGTGATTTGAATCTTCAGATTAACTTTATCGGTTTATGCATTCGGTTTTAGAAACATTTACAAAAAGTCCAACTTCAGCTGCATGTCTGGCTAGAATGTCAAGAAATGTTTATAAGTCAATGCACCAGTTGTTTAGAACAGCGATATCATAGGCGTAATTTAAATTCGAAAGGAGGTGGCTACCAATGGAAAAGCCAGATTGACATCAGCTCTGTATTTGGGGAAGTATCAGAATGATAACAAAACAGAATAATATAGCTGAGACGACATCTCATTACTTTACACCTTTTCAATATATCAACTGATCTTGGAATACCTATGTCTGTTTTTTATATAAGATTTCGAGTTATATGTGAGGAACTTTTATACTGTCGAAAGCTTTCGTGAAATCTGTGTACGAGATTATTGACTTCAATAGATTTTTCAATTATCGGTTTCAAAGCGTGGACTTGCTTCATGGTTCCTCTGACCGCTTGATATGTAGTTTGCGGTTTTGGAAATGATGCATACAAATCGGATTTAATACGCGCAGCAATAGTAATCAGAAAGAATAGACATGACTTAGCAAACTGATTGGAAGATAGTTACCACATTCAAGTCCACTATTCTTTTTATAAAGAGCAAAAACGAGTTTCCTTAAAAGCTTAAGGTGCCTTGACAGCGGTAGTTAATATGCAGTTGAAGAGATTCAACAAAGCATTTAACAATGGTTCTCCGGCATTTATGTACTTCGAATAGGTGTTGTATAGGTCAAGACTCTTGCTATCTTTCAGATTCTTGATAGCAAATTCGATTTTGCTCAAGATATGCTGAATTTTATCCCTCGATAAATCATTAACAGGGATAAAGTAGGATCATCAAAATAAAGATCTTCACAAAACTTGACCCATTGTTCATACCAGCTTTACTAGTTAAGATATTACCATCCTGGTCTTTGATTCCCGAGCTGATATTTTTAGGTTTCTTTTTTACTTTCTTTAATGTAGCATGGTATTGCTTATGTGGTGGGAGCTGACTCAATTGCTTGTCATTTACCGTAGTTTGCCTTAATTTGTCCCTTTTTTATGAGTTTTTTGTATTCTTCTTTGGCGATTTTATATTGTATAGATGATGGCCTAGTTTATTTTTCTAATTTTATGCTTGCTGGCTATAGCCTGTTTTGTCTGATTTGACATTCAATTTGATAGGGTGACGTCTTTACGAGGAAAATTTAACTCGGCATATTCACTAATTCGTATAGAGATGTTTTAATATAAATCAGCTGAGTCACTTACATCGTCAAGATATGAAAAATGTTTTTTCAATTCTACCTGAAAGTGTTAATAAACCTCAGGGTCTTTAAAAATATTAAGATCGTACTGAGGAACAGAGTTCTGTTTCTTTGGTCAAGAAAAACCCAACCGAATTTTCGTCCTTACCATGCGGTGTCCAGCTATGTAAGGAACATTCAGAATGGTACTATTAAGAAGCTGCAGGCGAACTGAAGGTTTCCGTGTGCTGATGACGTCTATTTGGTTCTTAGTTCTTCCATCAGATGAGGTCCAAATATAAAGCTTTTTCTTCTGAAACGTGTTTACAGCAAGGTAATTTGCGCAGAACACGGTAAGAAATTTTCCTCGTGAGTTTGCCTATTTTAGATGGGAAAGTTATGTATAACTTACCTACTTCACTATTCAAGTCACTCTTAATGAAGAGGTGATATCTCAGAGGCATATAATCAACTATTGATTGAATACGACCATATAGCTCCAACATTTCTTCATTAGAATGTGCTGTTGTAGGAAAGTAATACCGGATGAAAACAAGCTTTGAGAATTTATCTTTTAAACTCAAAGTAGCAAGTCTGTCAGAAATTTTCTCATAGCGTTAATGATGAGTAAACAAACTTTGTTGACAAGAAAACCGGCACCGTTGGATCTAGAAATGTCACTGCTCGATAAAAACAGCTTATTAACTGTGTCTTCATTAGTTTCAATTTTACATTCTTTCACTTTTAATCCCTGAGAATCCAACATTACACCTAACATCACGGAGGTCATGAAGCATGGTTTCTAGGGCTTAGAAATTCAGATCCTTGACTTTTCGTGGGGTACAGATACAAATATTGAAATGCCTTTTTGATTTCCCTCTAGTCGCATGTAGCATATCAATCTAAGTCTGCAGACGTGGTCACATCAGTTTGGGACTGTTGACGCGTCCTCCTAATCGCTCGTCGAAAGATCTGTAGGTGGCAACAACTGGGTTAAGTTGGTCTGACATATTTCATGTTCGTTTCATCAGCCATACGCTTCCGTACTGGCTTGGGGTTATATCGGAAGAGGGTGTTTTCTTCGTGACGTCATCACCGGGAGATTACCTGACAGGGTTAACGGGATCTCACTACCCGAGTTAGTTTGGTTTTTATTTCAGAAATTTCTCTTAGATGGATTGTCTTCACTTGTCTTAAGTAGCCTCACCTTTTTTTAAAACTGGACGTCAGAGTAACCGGATCATTGTCAAATATAGAATAATTATAATAATAATATGTTTAACTGATAACTAATAGTAATTAATAGAGATATATCAATTTATAGCACTAAAATGTCCAGTTCCAGTGCCAGGAATGAAACTCGTTACCTCTGCTCACGAGTTTTGTAACCCATTATAGTAGTAGGAGCACCATATGTACTGCAGCCGCAATAGCATTGGGTGTGTCTACGACAAGAGCCTGGCGGAGCTCATTCCTCTTCGTGCTAGTTTTGAATTCAAAGTTGTCGGTCTACTTTGCCACCTAAAGCTAAAGAAACTAATCTGCCTTGCTATTTAACCTATAGTTGGAGAAGGATTTCGAGCCAACGCACCTCCACAGGTGGCCCATGCTGCTCGAGGATTGGCGTTTTTATCGTGTTACCATTTCTAGATAAGTTATCAACCAAGGCTGAAATGTTTTGATCTGCCCAAATTCAAACCATACCGGTTTTGAGTTCATATCTCTTCTTCTCCTAGACTGGTTGCCAACAAGGCTGGTGGCGGGGGTCAAGGCTTCTCTGCTTTTTAACCCATAATTGGAGTGAGACGAGACCCGCTCACCGTTAGTTTATATCCATGAGTAATTTCAGTAAGCATACATTTTATTGATATTTTTATCCTTATTTTTAAAATCAAGATTATTTAACTAGAATTTCTCAGGCACACATTTAGTGGGAATCAGACAGTCAGTTAAATACCATATGTTGCCGTTTCTTACTGTGGTAGACTGGTTGCCAACCAAGTCTATAGAACCCAGTCTGTCTTGCTATTAACCCATAGCTGGGGAAGAAGAGATGGATTCATACATGTCCCAACGGTAATTGCGCGTAACTGAATGTAATGAACCCGATTGGAATTCGAACTCAGCTCTCCATTTCTCATTTCCATCACAACCCACATTGGTGAGAATACTTATTCAAATTCGCAGAAGGTACCGATTTCGATTCCCAGGCTTAGATATAAACAGTGATATTGCTATAAATATATTCAACCGGGATTTGATTTTCATTCTCATTTATGCCTGATGACGCCATTTGTATTCTATACAATAAGCTAACATCACCAGTTCCCTCTTCGATTGTCAAGTATTACGTTTTAAATATTAAATCTCATCAAATATTCCCATTATGTTATGTTATCTATTAAAATGTATTCAGAAACAAACCATTGCATTAATTCATGTTAATTCCACCCTCCTTTCTCATTTAAATATATATATATATATATTAGTTCATAAATCTTACATCTAGGAAATTTTCAAGGTCAAATCGCTATAAATAGTTACGTCACATTTCTGAACTTGTTTGAACTCTAGAGCTGGGTATCTTGTCAGTATTATCTAGCAGGGATGATTACGGACGAAAGAAATTGATGATGCATTGATTTCTAATCTAAATATGTTGGAGATGGGCTTTTACTTGATCACTTGAGTTAAGCAATGTTCGACCTGCTAATAATCATGCAGTTAACAATTCACTAACGAAGCATTTTTAATGCTACGTCCCTTCAGTGCGTAAGCGATCATGGCTCTCCACAGATTCCTTTTTATTATTTGTGAATTGCCATAACTTCTTGGAAAATTTAGTGTAATGATTTCCCGTTAACTTCCCCAAGGTTTTGAATTGAGAATTTTCATCATTCACGAAGCCAGTTCACTTTGTTATTTAACCTATAGATGGATTCATGCCTTTCCCACGGGCGTAAACGTGAATACAACAGTGAATAGAATCCATTCGAAAGATCTTGGAAAATGTCCGGTTCCATTTAACTCTCCAGAAAGTACCGGATTATTTGTCATGCTATATCTTTACAAGAGCTACATCAGACAAAAATGGTGTAATTCTGCCATATCTGGACTGGAACTACTAGACCTTTACTTTCCAGTCTCGATAGATTTCAGAAGCATTTACACGGCCTTGTGGGTGATTGTTTTCCACTCTGTAACGTATTTGCCATAGACAAAATTTTGTTAGCCTATCCTCCCTCTAGCGCAGATTTCATGACAGTTGTTTGGTCGAAATATATTTGTTGGTTCCATCTTTCTAGACCTTCACAGCTAAGACCGACCATTGTGCTGACTTATCCTCATTCCCTTCGTATCCCATTGGTGAGAGGGAAGATACTCAGAACTGCTGCATTGTGGATCCCTACAATCTTAACCTCTTCAAGTTTAGGGTCAACTGTTATCTGTCCTACCTATACTCATTATATGCACCTCTTGTTCCCCACTGTACGTCTTTACAACAAACCCATTTAGTAACATTGAGTGGTTCTTGGGTCTTGTATTGGGTGAACAACAATAAGTAGATGAAATAAAATAAAAGATGGCGGTCATGCTATAATCATTAGAGTTTTAAAGACAATGTTAACAAATCCTCATTAAATTGATTTTTTTTCTTGGAAACGACATACAATGTTATAACTATCAACGTTCTGAGCCAATAATCCCCCCGTTTTTTTTCACAAATCCTCTAACATTAAATATCCCGATGATACAATCTTTATTTGCAATACGAGGCATTTACAAAGTTTTAAAGAAGTCATTTTTTTCTGCGCCAAAAAATAAATTAGTAATAATATATATATATATATATAAACAACAATCTATATGTTTTGTTTTTAAATATCAAATCGCTATCATATCTCTTCATCCTGTGAGACGCTGAGACGTTTCAAGTGATAGAAATCGTTGGTTATTCATTATTAAGGTTCCTATCCTTACAAAGACAATTTTAACACCCGAAGCCATATTGTGGTAGCTGTGTATGATATTTATAGGCAAAGAGTATCCGCCAATAGATTTTAAAGACTTAATTTGTTTTAGGTAAGCATATTTTATGAAGATTACCGACCCAGTTTGTTATGCGTGAAGAATATTTGAAACCTCATCCACACCGCCATATATAGACCACAGACACTCCACATATACAAACCAAATCCTATATACACAGCTTTCTCATCTTGGGTCTATTTTTGCAATTAATTTCTCGTCTAAAGACATTGCTCACCCGATTCCTTCTTGATATTGTACATCAACCATATATTAATTACAGTTTGGAATTCTTCTGCCCGGAGCAGTCAGTCGACACTCCTCGAATTGGCAGCTTACAGTCATTGGCAAATCTATTGCTCGACTCCGTATCTCACAAATACAAATACAGATAGATAGAGATGTACACACACACATACACACACACACACACACACACACACACACACATATATATATATATATATATATATATAGCCATATATATATATATATATATATATATATATATATATATATATAGAGAGAGAGAGAGAGAGATAAAATATACATATATATATATATATATATAGAGAGAGAGAGAGATAAATATATAGGTATATAGAGAGGCATAAAGATAAGAATATATATATATATATAGAGAGAGAGATAAATAAATATATATATATATATATATATATATATATATATATATATATAGAGAGAGTTGAATAGAGGGATAAATATATTTATATACATAGAAGAGGAAGAGAAGAGAAGACGTTCAAAATTACTATCGTTTTGACAACTGCAATATTCACATCGAACTGCACGTTAATCTTCAGCTTTTAAGTCAGAAAGAGATTCGGATTTCAGTTCGAGGTTAAGCGATACTCGTTGATACAAATTCAGCTTCAGTTAATCGGAACATTTAAAGCTGAATGTAAGTTTGCAACAATCGAAATCATTTTTTAAAATAATTGCATGTTTTAATGATACCAGTTTCATTGAATATACATAGCCAGAGCAATATAGCCATTGTGATCTACTATTAATTCCCCTCCCCAATTATTTTGGTCTTTTCATAAATATTATGAACCAACCTGGTTAAAATAAGGAAAATATGTTGTATAATAATATAGATTTTTCATATTTATAAAAATTTATGTGAGGAAAAAATCACTCTGCTCTTTTCCACTGAATGGAAGAAATTTCTAACCAATGCACTGTTAGAATGCCACTTGGTTGATAAGCCTCATTTCGAAACCTGATTGAAGCGACAATTTGTCTCAGAATAGTAATTATTATTATTATTAACTAAAAATACCCATGTAAATTTCACGGTTTTGCTATTTTCATTTTCTGATAAATTAGAATTCTTAAGTTATCGATTGAATAATCTGAGTTCCACGACTACAAAACACAACTGAATCGTTAAATATCTGCGCTTAACAACTTTCACAAAATATTACAATAACATTCGTAAATATGAATACCTGTCATTAGTTAAAAAAGTAAGATAGTATAAATGAAAACATTTGAAACTGACAAGTTTTTCCATTTCACTGAAGCAGATGTTAAACACATGAGAGTATTATCACCTCCTCTATGTTCTACCTCTTTCTTTTCCTCACTGAAACCAAATAGCCTGTCTGATATCCCTTTTCTGGTTTTCCTCGCGATCAAAACGGTATAGTCCATTATTTATGAGTCACTGGCTGGGCGTAACCTACGTGCTAACTGAATAATAATATGAAGAAGGATGATGATGTACTGGGAAAAGGTATTAGAAGATGATTTTTCAAGATTATTTTCAACTAATCAGGATAGAGTTTGAAACTTGAGACAATTTTTAATAGCAGCTATATATTAACCGCCCAGCACGAATATAAAGGAAAGCATAAACTGGTTTAATGGTTATTCATCGCGATGTTGTGCAATTCGACGTGGTGTAATGGTTAGCAAACTTGTCTCATTAGATCAATTACAACTGAGTAATGACTTCGATGTGGTGTAATAACTAGAAAGATTGTTTCGCTAGATCAATTACGACTGAGTAATGAGTTCTATCATCACTGTGTGGCCCACACTTTCGGCCTCGTGTCAAATCTAAGCTGCACTTATTAAATCTCTATTTATCGCTATGTTGTTCATGTGTAAGTAATAGGGGAGATAAGGTCTCACCAGAACAATTAAACTTAGCTATGAATTGAGAAAAGGGTACGTTAGATTCTGAGATACCTTACAGCCCAACAGGAACACCGGGACAACATACGAAACTTAAAGCATAATTTTGAACATGCTTGTCAGAAACAAAGACGCAATCGGACCAGTTTCCCACCACCCTTAATAATACGATGTCAACCCACTCTCTTCAATTATAAAACTACAAAGTAGCAACTCCTGCAAATTTTTCATGAACGACAATCATTCTGCAACTGCTTCTAATCAACAACGAACACTCCCACCGTATTAACCCCAGAACGGCTCAACAAAATTTGACAATGCTTGGTGAACTTCGCTGACATTTTACACTATCTACTAAGTATTTATTTTATAACAACAGTAAGTCCCTATTTTCTTATTAAAATTTTCTTTACCTAGATCAATTTTTTGGGCATTCGAAAAGAATATTTTGAGCAAATTTTCCTAGACCTAGCTTTGTTTTCACATAAAAATTTATTGTAAATAAACAATCTATTCCTGTTTCAATTTTACCCAATGTGCGCTTAAACAGGTTTTTTTATGGGGAAAGTTTACATATATATTTACCAGTTAGATCTACTGACCAAGCTTTCGTTAAGAACTTTGAATTTGCTTTCGATTTTTACAAACAAGACAGAAAAAGAATTTCTTCTTTTGCTAAAATTTAAGCTATATCTTACATAAGTTCGACGTATACATCAGATTAGAGACAACAGTTGCTCAAGCTTCAGTGGGATTTGGTGTTCGGATATTTCCCTGGAAATGAGCATCTTTAACTTTTGATAAACCAGATTTGGGCTCTGGTTGTGCCAACAACTGCATAATATTAAACATCTTTTACTACGTCCTTGCAAGTTTATGATTAGATGACACGTGACCGTGAATCAACCTATCAGAAATAACAGTTGCAAATGTTAAAAAAAGTAGTAGTATTAGTAGTTTTATGTGGAATTAGTAAATACCAAACACTTCAAATACGTCGGCGTATGGAAAAGTTATAACAAAATTAGTCTAGGAGAAAAGGAAATTGAACATAGAATAGACTGCACCGCCCAACACTGCAAATTGCTACATCAACCTGAAAACTCGAGTTATGTTCTTAAATATTCTCGTCAGATCGAGACTTTCACACGGATGTCATCATACACGACACAAAACACATTCAGAAATATTTAAACTGTTAGCTGTATACAACTGCTTTCTAAGATCAATGATTAAATAAACCTTTGAGCAAATGAAGCCTGATGGTCCTTTCAAAGATCATCCTTTGAACATTGTGATTCTGTATCGCCAGTACACAAACAAAGAACTGTACCAAATAGCAGAAATCACATCACTTGAGGACTATCAACAGCAGCAACAACTAAAAAGGATAGCACATGTTACTCAAAGAAAATGAATGTTGACATTCCACGCTACTTCAAATAAAATGTTAGGAACGAAAACCCCCATCAATACTAGAAAGAGCTATAGCAGTTATAGTTTCCTGAAAAAATTATTTTAAGAAAGATTTTATAAATTTCAACCGAAAGCAGTACTGACTGCTCGGTCAGTGAATGATAAATTTTTCTTATAGAGAAACGGTTAATATTACCATTACTAATACTTGCAGCAGCAATTTCTTCACAAACTAGGCCGACTGTCCAAAGGGATTTTGCCAGGTTTCATACTGATGGCAAACTTAAACCTATTCCTACACTCATCTCAAGCAAAAATCGCGATTAGATTTGTAATTAATTTTGTACACGTTTTCCTTTATTGTTATTATTATTAATATTATTATCTCAACGTTCAGGTCGATTTAAATTCTACGACGTTAAGGAGGCAGCTTATTTGAAAAAAAGTAAGCTTATAGGAATTAATTCTATATGTTTTTTCTACCAATAAAATCCCATCAGAAAGTTTGTTGGATAAACAATTATCACTACAGCAAATACTGCCCAAATACTTGGGAACGTAGTTGTAGATCTACAACGTGTTATTTTGGGACGACTTGAATATAACAATAACTACTTTCACCACTTCCGTAAATTCGAGAAAAAGATATTCGCTAGCCAGTAAGTATGAAATTATTTTCTAAATAATGAAAACCTTGTATTCAAAAGTTTACACCTCTGTGTTTATATTTAAATTTTGAACCCACTTATGGATATAAAATAGAAGCACATACATAATAAAAGATATCGGAAAATATTTTCAATTCTCGATAGTGAATGCGCACTGCTGATGAGTCCCAAATATAGGACGAAACGGCCGTCCAGTGCTTTCTGTTGAGGTTTCTTCTAGACTCGATGAATTATTTAATTATAATTATCAAATCCTTCTAATAATTTCTATCATATATATATATATATATATATATATGTGTGTGCTATTTTCATTTTGAAGTATTAACCAGCGTCCATCCCATGAGCATCAGTATATCTTTCTAAATAAATAATGAGGTATATCTCGTGCCCGACGAGTTGGGCAACCAACAAAACTCGAGTCGCACAAAATATATAAATAAATAAATACGTATATATATATATATAATATACGTAAATACGTATATATATATATATATATATATATATATATATATATATATATATATATATATATATATATATATTGAACAATAAGATATATTAAAAATTAAAATCTTCAGACACACTGGGTTGTAGATTAATATTCTTTCGTTTTTATTATTATTATTTCATTTAGATTCCTCGACTAGTTTCGTAAAATGGCCACCATCAGGAGAAGAAATATTTTTTGCTTGCTGGTAGCAGTAAACTACAGAAATATATATATATATATATATATATATATATATATATATATATATATATACATACGTATATAATGTATATGCTTTTCATAATATGTAGATATAATCGGCCAGTGAAAAAAATCTCTTAAATTTCATTCACCGGCTTATAAATATGAATTGGGATCAAATATGGATCGGAATCTGACAGAATATATAGAAAGAAATAGGAAATATTTACAATCTAATTTATTTGACTTTTATTAAACTTTTAATAAAATTGAAACATATTAAATTGATGTTTCCTATTCGTTCTAGAACATGTTAGATTGATAAATATTTAAACCCCTTTTAACACATGTAAACTGTTCATCTTGTTGGAGTAAAACTCAACTATTAACACCACAATCAGCTAAAATAAAGATATTGATTTGAAGTTATATTTCAAGGACAGTCAATTTCAAAGCGAGTTGTTTTTAAAATTAGCAAAAAATTATTGGTTTATATGGAGAACAACTGCTCATTACTCATAATGCAACGGTTTCATAGAGAGCACACAGAACAATCAAAATAGCCATTATATCTCGTAAATAATGATTTTCAGAATAACCAAATGTACTCCCCGGAAAATACAATGTAGCTAATAAATCAGACGTCTCATCTTTTTACGTTGTAACTATTTCTCCGATATTAATTTCCAGCTGTTGATCAATCCATCTGATACATACTAATAAGCTTACTAAGAATTTATATAAAACCACGCCACAACTTGATATCATTGATTTTCCTAGGGGGAATTCTTATTTTTTAAATACATTTTACGTTATTGTATAGCTTATAGTTGATCGCAATAGAGAACCATTGGAAACACCTTTACAGCGTTCACCTTATTCCCTCATTGAGATCACAATGACAATATACGTGATCGAATATCTGTAGACAGATGTTGAAACTTTTGTAAACAAAAGTATTTAAAAAATTCTATATTTCGAACAATAATAGTTTAAAGATAAAAGTAATGTCAGTGTTAAAAGGCAAACAAGTGGCAACAAATTAGAATTGTATTCAAGGGGTTTGCAACTTATTTGCCGCCACGGACCGGATCATTAATGACAGATAGCGGGATGGACGAAGGCCATAAAAGAATAATTATGGAAAATTACATATGCTAAAATTTAGTTAATAGTGTTGACTATACTTAAAAATAATTTGTATTAACGACAGATGAATGTAGTAATCGAAAACATCATTTATTCAATTTAAGACATCGTTGGAATCATTAAAGATTAAAGATACATACCAGCCAAAAAGATCTTTTATTCATAAAAGTGTTTATATTTTTATTTTTTACATTCCGATTGAATAAGAGGAAACAGCTATATAATTTAACTAAAATAAATGTTACAGATTCATCTTTTTTTTTTTTTGCTATCGCTACAGTCTTTAGCACATGTCACAGTTGTGCTGGTCTTCCTATGCGTCTCACAGACAAAATGTTTGCATTCACAGCAGATTGTGTTGACTTTCCGATCGTTATTTCTATGACAATAGAGGCATTTTCTCTTCTTGTGACTCTGCTGCTGCTCTGATGTTGGTGGTGTGCTTTGGGCAACAGTGTTGCGCGCAACGAATACTCCCGTAGCTTCAATGGCTCTGACAACTGGAAAATGGAGACCATTTGAATTGCTTGCCTTGCACAGAATGTTAGGCTTTGACAGTTTCTTGCATCACACCAATAGGAATCGATATCTGCGATTTTTCAGGCGGAGATTCCAGTCTTTGTTTTTCGATATCCAAATTATTAAATATTTGGGGCTCCAGTATCTAGCATGTTCATGAAAACTCTCAGAGACCAACTTGAGGTACGTCTGACACAAGAATGTTCTCTTACAAATTTGTCTGCATTGTCCATCCCGCCTTTGGTGCGGTTGTATTCTAGCGTCATGTTAGGCTTCTTGTGACTTTCATTGGATACTGTATCATTAAGAAATTAAGTGGAAAGTACACAAACTGTTTTGTTTTTTTTTCTATGGGATCTAGCTGACCATGCTACCCCGTCTGAGAAGATGAATTTCGATGACAGAAGGTCTCAACCTTTTGTAGTTTCCATCATTGCAGAAATGTCAGGCTTTTTTGCTTCAATGTTGCTGCAACAGTAATGTTCTTCTGCAACAAAAATTCTGCAGGTGATATGAACGGAAAAAAAGTTGTCCGTACTCTACCAGATCCAAACAATGGTTCCATCAAGTCACATACACTGCAGTGTCCCAAGTTTTTTCTCTGGTGTATTTCCTGGAAGCTTTCCAGTGCAGACTTGCAAATTGTACAAATATATCTTCTTCACGTCTGCAGCTACCCAGATCTTGATCCCATATTTTTCTGTTTTTGATTTCATGTACTAACTCATTGAACATCTTCCACAAAACGCAACGAGTTGCTTATCTACTGTAATATCTTCAAATGTTTCGAAAACCTTCTTGTAACTTTCTACAATCCAATCCCAAACATCACGTATAGCTGCAAGTTTATCGTTTGCCCTTCGTTGATCAAGTGTTGATTTACCGTCAAACCTGATAAAGTGAAGGATGTACACAAATCTGTTCTGTGCCATGGCAGCAGTAAAAACTGCACGGCGAATGTTCTGATCTGTTGTCCACATTTCAGAAATCGTTTCTTTTCGGCATCGAATAGTTCCAGCAATCAGCAGGACACCAAAACAGGATCTACATGTATCCAAATTCTCATTCTGTTCGGAGTGCGGATTTGCACTGAAATCTTGAACAACACGTAACGCTTCGACATTGGTGAAGGTGCATATAGTATCTACAATTTGGTCATCAAAGAACATGTTGAAAGGTTCGGACATAATGGTTGCGGCATTAGTTGCGGGCGTTGGCCTGGGAGATCCTCTGACAATGTTACATTGGCACCGGAGGCACTGAACTAGTCCATTTTCTTCCTGATTTTGCAATGAATTTATCTTCAACGGAATCTATCAGAATTTTCGCTAGCAACGTCACTTCCTTCAGAATTCACTTCAAGATTGTCTTCCTCTTCAGACGTATCTCCTTGTGGAATAAATTCTTCATCAAATTCGCTCAAGACATCATCCGGATCACTTACATCGCATTCATCCAGCATCCCAACAATGTCATCATCCGAGATTTGTTGGCGGTACATTTTTCAAACTTTGCAACGTTCAAAACCTGTTTTTCAAAAAAAAGAAAAGAAGAATTGATAATCCAAATTTGTAATGTAGTAAATCAGATTAGTTGTTATAGTTTTATTAGGATCACTAAAAATGTCACTTGGTGGTGGTGGTGGGTCTTCCTTTGGTGTGTTAAGGCTTAAGCACACCCAAGCACAATGATAAATCCGTCACTTATTACAATAAAACTATCAACATGCAAACTGAGTCAAAATCACTCGCGCTATCATCGATACGAATATGCGACTACTTTAGCTACCAAGCAGATCAATTTACATAAGTTTAGCATAGCCTGCCATAAGAAACAAATTGGACTGATTTCACCAGCATCTGAAAATCGAACGCTTTTTCTTCTATGTGACGTGTCCCTTCAACGAGGGAGATTATGACTCTCCACAATTTCCTATACTTTGTAGCTCTAAGTAAATTTTGTCTTTTCGCTATCTCTCCTAATCCCTATTCTTCCAACCAGTTACACAATTTCATTAGGTAGGTTATGTGCTGTTTTCCTCTGTCATTCTTGCTTTCAATATATCCTGTCAGTGTCAAATTTTCTAAGCCCACTTTCCTCATTATGTGCCTTAAAAATTTCAACCTGCTCTTTCTGATGTTAAGTATAAGTGTCCTTTTTGTTTCCATTTTCATTGCTCATATGTTCAGTCCTTGGTATTCTCAGCATCTTTCTGTAGAACCACATTCCTGTTGCCTAAAGTTTCTTCTTCATCTGTGAGGAGACTGAACAGCATTCACTACCTCGGTTAGCGTTTTGGTTAGCGCCCATTTATATAATTTAAAAGTGTTGATAAACAATAGGCTTTTAGAATTGCCTCATTATCATGGACAAACGTATTTTAATTCAGAAGAAATGCAAAAATAGTTTTAAAAAAACAGAGAGTGAGAGATAGAGAGACAATGAGAGTCTAGTACGACTACCAGTATTGGACACTAACATATAGTAAGCTCCTTACGAAAGTAAGCTTTCTTACATCTAATCCGTGTTCCGTGTTTTACTTCTGTGGTCCCAACTTTGGCCCCACATCAGGGATATATCCGGTTTTTTAATCATCTTACCCTAAAACAAGGCAATAAAGTCACTAAGACACAAGGGGTTACTGAGTGTGAAAGAATAAGAAAACATTAAGGAGCGAGAACAATAAAAAAAGAGGAATCAAGAAGACAGTAGATAACGATTGACATTGCATTGAAATTTTTGAAGATCAAAGTTTGCAGGAAAACAAGAAGTCGGAAGAATTCCACAAGCGGGATGTGCAAGAAAAACTGTTAGCAAAGAACTTGTGGTTACATCTAACCAATTCAACTGTAAAATGATGAGACCTTGTTGCCAATCTAGTAGTTCGCTTAAATTTATAAAGTCTAAGTACAATAGAGCAAAGTTCATCAGAACAATTACCATGAAGGTATTTATAGAAAAGTCACAGGAAGTTACATTTAAGGCGGAGGGTAAGTGACTGAAGTTGAGATGTCAGGTCAGGATCAATAACATTGCAGATTCTTTGAATTTTATCAAGAATCTAAATATATAGCAGGAGCACTATAACATATGTGGCAGCAATATTCTAAGCATGGACGAAGAGTAGACATAAAATATGGAAAATAGATTCTAGAGAGAAAAATTGTCTAGCACGATACAGTGAACCAACATTCCTAGCAGCAGATCTAGCAATTGATTCAATATAATCTTTCTATTTCATGTCAGCAGAAAACATTAGCCAGAGAAAGTACAACGAGTCACTCTCCTGGAGGTTAGTCTCAGCTATGTTGGTGGAAGGCAGAAAGGGGTCCCTCAGATGATTAATAGAAAGCGGTTGTTTTGGAGGCGTTAAAATTAACAAGCCATTCATTGCTCCAGTTAAAAGCAGATTTTAGGTCACTTTTGAGATCAGTTGCCTATGTGATCTTATCGAATCAATCAGACTTCAAGAAAACATGTTACAAATACTTTTGTTATATAATACTGTTGGGATATTTTTATCTCACTCATAAAAATACTTTATTATATGCATTGTTATACGGAACAGCAATCTCAACTTGGTAGTTATGGTCACAACGTTTCGACAGTTGTACCTTCCGGCTTTCATCAGGCGTGTCTTCATTCTTAGAATTTCGAACTGAACCCTTCATTCAATCCACAGAGGAAGATTACTTAATTTTATTTTTCGGGGAAATTTTGGATCAGTATCCTGTGTTTAAAAAATTGGATTTAAAAAGTATTGAGTTTCATGAACTCAATATTTATTTGGAAAAAAGACCAGTTTTTATGAGTCAATATTTGCTACCATTTTGTAGTCTAGATGACTTTGATATCGATATAATTTAAATTATCTCACCGTCAAAAATAAATAACTAGTTCCTTTTGAGAAATAATTTTATTGTAGTGACAAAGAACACATTCAATGGTAAAAAGTGCAAAAGACTAAGAAAAATTACAAATTCGTTTCTAAAAGAAAATGGTATTGAATGTTTTTTTGTTTTTTTTTAGTCAAGTCTTTTGAATTCAAATGAAATATTTTTGTTGTTGGAGAAGAAATATTAATTACTAAATTGCAAATTGTTATAAAATAAAATAAGACATATCTCGGCTGATTTGCAGGCAAATAAACTAACTCAACTATACTAAAGAGCGAGAGCCGGATGTGAACGGGACAAGGCCCCGTCACAAAATGACCATATTTACGCGTTTACGCATATTCCCGACGCACGAGTTCCGGTCGAAAAATAAAATAATATTTTAAAGTGTTTCTATTTTTCGACCAATAAAGATGCTTCCCTCCTAATTATACTCGCGTCGTTTTACGAGCCTGTCAAGCCATAAAAAACGCCATAAAAGGGGTCACACGGAAGTACAACGGGAGTCAACAGGAGGCCAGGGAAGAGACCTGTCACGGTCAGGTTGAGCGGTCAGTAGCAGCCAGCAGCAGTAGCGCCACGCCAACCAGCGAGAACTACTATGAGAGATCAACCCAGATCTTCAGCCGGCCTATGAACTATACCACAAGGTAGCTGTCCCAAACTCACATGTTCCTATTGAAATAAATCACGTAAATCTATTTCTGCTGTTGTCGTATTTCTTTCTTGCAACCATACGCTTGTCTATAACAAAATGTTAAGTTTTTTTTTCTTTAAGTGAAAGATCGAGAGAAAGTTGCTTTTGCGATTTTTTTGTGGTGGTGGCGGGGAGTCTAAAATTATTTAAAGGGTCAATAGTCAATTGAAAGTGACCGATATATAATTTTCGGAGAATAATATTAAAAAAAAACAATCAAATGAAGAAGTGTCTTATCTGCTCAATTCGATTTGGGAAAGAGA
This sequence comes from Acanthosepion pharaonis, assembly GCA_903632075.3. Classification (NCBI taxonomy): domain Eukaryota; kingdom Metazoa; phylum Mollusca; class Cephalopoda; order Sepiida; family Sepiidae; genus Acanthosepion; species Acanthosepion pharaonis. Next base: position 224,923 of record CAHIKZ030000914.1, on the reverse strand, counting down.
GGATGTATTTAACCGAGTTAAGTTATTTTTATTTATTTTATCTACGACGGAATTAACCATCCGTTAATATCTTGGGATGTTTGAACTCCTCATAAAATATATATTTTTGTAATATTTAGCAAAATGTAACGTCAGTTTTTAATTAGTTAAGTAGCCTTCTGAATATCTTTGTCAATTAAAAGGAGTTTCTGGTTTTAAGTCATAATTTTTGTTTGTGTGAATTATAAGTAGTTTTATTTGTTTACTAAAATAAAAAGAAGCGTATTTTGCTTCCAAATTCATTTGTTAATAAATGGTCTTTTAATTCGATTTTTAAATGCTTTTTGTCTTTACATTTTTAAACCAGAAAGAACAATCAAGAAAATGACAATAAAATTAAGAACTAATTGATATGTCTATTTTAAATGGGGGAGTTTAAAAATCATACTACCGAACTAATGCTGTGACAATGCCTCTCAGTACTTATTGGCTTGACTTCGCAAAGGAAGACCTCGGAAGGAGATAGTTTACGTCTGTTGCAGGCTCGCTTGGTAACTGATCCGGTCAATGCGATCTTACAGTACTAACTCTGTGTGTGTGTAGGTGTGTGTGTGTGTGTGTGTGGGGGGGTTAATAAACAAAGGTTCAACGTATGTCTTATTTTTAATTTCAATTTGTGAATGCGGTAAACTGTTTTTTTGTGACCTAAACATGGAAATCTTTCTTTTATCACAAAAATTCATCCTTTACATGAATTCTTTCACCAGATTACAACTTATTCCTGAAAATAATAAACTATCTTTTTCAAATATGTCGCCCGGTAACAGTTTTTTTATTATTATTCAAATGATTGACAGGAAGAGGATTAAAAAAAATACATGATTTATTCAGTGTGCAATGCAGTAGCATTCAGAAGTGGGGACAGTTAACAATTGATTTAGCCGACCCCCCCCCCACGGCTTTTTATTTTGTCTCGACGTGCCTGAACATATGTCATGCGACTCTACTAACAGCATTTTTTTAAAAAAGTATTGTATCTTTTCTGTTAATTCACCCCAAAATAAAAGAAATTTATATTTACTAAAATTCACGCCAAATTCTCCCAGAGCGAGGCCCTTCCATTGCACTCTGGTTGTGTTGATCTTTGTGATCGCCCAAACGTGGGTGACTCGCATGTGCTATTTCTAAGTGTGGCGTCTACGTTCGCTCTCACCTGGATGAACAAGCCAAAAACAGATTTTTTTTTTTAAATTGTAAAAAATTCCATATAAGTACCTCGAATATCACCTGCACTTACGAAATGTGAATAACTCCCTGATTTTTGGTAATTTTACATTCTAATGGTTGGAATGGTTGCGATGCAAGCTAAATAATTTTTTATTTAAAATTTAAAATCTCTTGGGGTGAATTAATATTTACGATAAATCTTTACACCAAAGTATTTTTCATCTTTATCAGCTAAAAAAAGAAAAATGATAAAAAATATCACGGATATATTCAGTATCCAGTACATTCGACCGTATTCATTTCATAATGTCAACTTTTTTGTACTGTTTAGGATTATTTAACTAAAATTCGAGAAAGTTCTGGAACACATCAAAGTGGTGAACTCCGAGGCAGATATTTAAATAAACACGAGGGAACCTCGAGGTGGTGTAATGGTTAGCAAGCTTGTCTGGCTAGAGCAATTACGACTGAGTAGTGAGTTCGATCCTCATTGGGTGCCCCATACTTTCGGCCTTGTGCCACATCTAAGCTACGCTTGGAAAATCGCTATTTAAATAAACACGAATTAAAGATAAAATGAATTAAAAAATATCCACAAACCTGAAATAAATAAAAAAAATCTGGCAATAATATTAGATTAAGAACATTTCGAAGATTAATATTCTTTTTACATACCAAAGAACTCTCCTAATGAGTGAACCTGTTCACTAATTTTGAATACCATAAAAATGCCATCTTTTATTTATTTATTTATCTTTTTTGAAGATGAAATTTCATATTTATAAAAATGTTCGCGCTTTAGGAAAAGTCAATTTATACTAGCATAAACCAAAATCCGATTTTCCGTTAGGAATCATATTCCTCATTTAAAAAGAAAAGTGAAACCAGATTTATTTCTTCAAATTAGAAAAATAAAATTCGTGTTAGTTCGCGTTTCCTTCTCATAATTTAGGGTCTTTCTCATATTTAGGGTTTTTGTTTTCATAGCCGTCATTTAAAATTTAAATGAAAACGATTTTACAAAAATGTCTCCGATTAACAAAAAAACTAAAAAAAATATTATACAAAAGAATCGATTGATTAATTCATTACAGAGAGTTTGGGTTGCTTCAAAATTTCCAAATGCTCGATTGTGATTCCATTGGGTCATATTTTTTATTTATTGGCTGGGGAATCCGGAATTTCCTGGTTCCTTAAATCCAGATTGAAATAAACACTGACAGGCTCTCTACGAGAAATGGCGACAAAAGTCATTGTCTCATTTTATTTCTGGAAGTGCTAAATTTACGAATGAAAAAAAAAACAATTCAGCAGTTTTCTTTCTCGTGAATTTATTCTTAAACACAGCTTCAGAGCTAAATACGGTGTTTTCAATGGATTTTTGAAAGTGCACTCTTGCTTCTGTTTTTTTTTTTTTTAAAAAAACAAAACAACTTACTTTATTCTTCACCCTGGGCAACGTTTTTTCACCAATGAATCGGGATAGTGAAAATTTTAAAATGTCTGTCGTCATTCATATATTAGAATAGATGATCATTCGCATTTTACACACCAAACAATAAAAATGAATGGCATATTCATATTCTCTTTTTCTGGCAGCCATGAATGCTGTTTTTATTTTCGATGTGTTTTTCCTTCTCCCTTTTTTGTTTTTACTCTTAGCATTTCACATGAGATTAAAAATTAATTTCTGTCTGGATGTCTGTTCTGGACATTAAGCAAATATCATTCCCTAAAGTTTTCAAAAGTAGTGTCATTATGCCATAATTTATTCAGACTAATATTTTCATCTTTATTGCTTTTCTCTCTACACTTTTGGTCGGGAGGATCTCTCAGCTCGTCCGTTTTATTTCCTCAAGTCCTGAGGTAAAGCATCTATGCTGCTATTCTGTTTGCTTATTTGTATGTACTAACGTTATATTTTTTCTACCTAATATCACTGTGTAGAATCTGTCTGATCTACGTCCCTTTTAAATTGGAATCAGTATTAAGCGCGAAAGAATTAGAGAAAAAGATTTCGGGTAGAAAGTTAAAAGATAAAACTGCTAGAACAAAATGAAAACCAGGTGAAATGAATATATATAGATACAGGGAGAAGCATGAGATAATTAGTTAACTTAGTTGCCAACAGTTGTATCATTTCTATAGTTATTTATTATTTGAACTAGCATCCACATCTTTGTTTTGGCCACTGCATTTGTGTCGATGCATTCATCTGTATTTCTGTTAGGTCTGTTGTCCCGTGTTAGGTCTATTGTAGCTATTTATTTCAATTATCTTTGTAGGAGGTGGGGAGAGGTGCCGAAATTCATGAAAATTACTAGACAGACTTCAAAGATTATATTATTTAAAAGGCTGAAGAATAAATCAGTCAAAACGTCATAATCTACGGAATAAATTGATCTTCATTGAAATAAGCAAAATTTGGCTTAGGATGACTCATGGGGGAATTCATGATCGATTTCAAAATCTATAACTTTGCGAGATTATCACGCAAACCACGGAAATTGATACATATTAAATGAGTAGATACTTAAATTTAATTTTATCTGGCACCAGCGCCAATTCAAGAGATCGTCAAAGTTAGAACCAAACGCTCTCGTAACTTTTGGCTAATCCTTGCCATAAGAATTTTTACAATTTCTAAAAGTTCGGTTTACTAAATATATGTGCGCGGTAAAGATATTTACCCAAACCTAAAAAAATAAGCAATACTACGAAGAAGTCGGGAAAATGTAAATGAAAATTTTACGAAGAGATAAAATACTAACAAAGTGTAGAAATGTGTTACATGCCTTCTGCCTGACCCTGAAAACGAAAACCAATGTTGATTACAAAAGGCTTTTTCAATAATTACAATCCTGACACATCAGTGTTGCAAAAGGCTGTGTTTACACACTCGTCAGAAATGCATCTTTTGTCAGTGGCTCCTACCCGAAGAGTGAGCTCTATACAGCCTAGGCTTCACTGAGGGTAACATGACCAACTTAAGCGCGGTGCATACTAATTGAAGAGGAAGAAAAGCTAATCGAACATATGCATAGTAGAAAAAAGACAATATTAATTAGAAATATGGTTTTGAATTTACAAGATGAAGCATAATCAATTAAATTTTGTCCGGTATTTCTTTCATGGCCGTCAGTAAGCAATATTTTAGGAATAAAGATTAGGAAAAACAAAAGGTTCGAATCTTACTGAGTGCTTGTTCTTTACTTTCGATCTGTACTAAATCAAAATTCTGCGCTAGGCAAAAATTATTGATAAGTCAATATTTGCTTGAATTGATGAAGCAAGGAAGATGGTGACAGTCGATACTCTATATACTGAAAAGAGTTTGGCTAATAAAGTAAGCTTGCAGTCAGAAGGAACGTGCTATGTCCTTCTTGAATTTTATAATTGCCTTAACAGACTGTCTTTGGAAACATTTCTGCATTAAAACACAAATATAAATCAAAAAGCATCAATGAATTCCCGACTCGCAATCCTCAATTTGAGAAAAACCCAGGACTCGACGTTTAGAGTTTGTGGAATATGTCTTCGCTAGGGTCATATATATATCCAGCTCGCTTGAATCAAGAATCCTAAATACAGCGTCTCCAGAAACACAGAAGAACCATGTTTTATGTAAGACCCTATTTTTTCGTTCTTTTTTCACATTAATTGTTGTGTAGACATGTGTTATATTTTCTCTCCGTGGGACACGTGTAAATATGTATATATAATTTTGTGTATGATTTAGTAGTATAAAACTGAGAACAAAGCTATTCTGTTCCGTCCATGCAATAAGCTTCTATTGCATCATAGATATAATAATATCCATATGTGAAATGCAAATGGGAGAATAAATTTTACTTCCATTATCTGGGTCAACCCGACGTGACATAATATTAAGAACCTCCATTATTTGATGACTCACTCCGACATGATATATTTTTATTCCCATAAACTTTCCCAAAATCTAAATAAAGTATTAATAAATAGAAAATTTTCGTTAGAAACAAAGAAAAGAGTGCTCAACTGCTATGTAATATCAATCCTCCTTATATGGCAATGAACGCTGGACCATTTTCTCAAAGTTGAAGCGGAGACTTGCAGCAACAGAGAGATGAAATTCTGTTGAAGAATTCTGAGAAAACTATGGATAGAGATGTAAGCAATGAGAAAATATTAAGGAAAACGCAAACAAGAAGGACACTTATATATAGAATCAGAAAGAGTTAAGTTTCTGGAACACATAATGAAGACAGAGAGTTTGGAGAAATTGAAACTTATATTGAAGGCCAAATGGACAGAGGAAAACAGCGAATAACCTACCTAAAAAAATTGTGTAAATGGATGTCAGATCAGGGAATGGAAAAGAGAGTAAAAAATTGCTAAAAGAGAGGAAGTTGTGAAGAGCCATGATTCTCCACGTCCTAAAGGAACATGGCACATAAAAGAAGAAGATGTATATATTAGAAATCTGCTAGCTCCTTTTTACCACTCACCGTTTCGCTTGACAGTCTGGGTCCCGAAAAATTACTGATTTGTTTCTTTTTCTTTTCTTTCCTAGAAAGGATTGTCATCACCTTTCCCGATCTTTAAGATTAAAAGAGTGACGTCACTTCACCGTAGACTAATGGTTAGCAAGCTAGTTTAACAAACTTACTACCATAATGTGTTCGGTTTTTACTGTGGCTTGTCGCATAACAATTGTTTTACTAAGTTAAGTTTTGTAAATATCTTAGTCGCTTCAGCGTGAGAGTAAACATTAACAAACTAGACGAACTGACTATGATAGTGACTTTGTTCCTCACTGGTTGCCCTACAAGTATAACTTTGACCGACGCAGACTATTACTACAGCAGTGAGTAATTGTCCATTTTTGTATACAGGATTTTGATGATGACAGTGGAAATAGAATTTAAAACTTAATAAAATGCCATAATTTATTTATATCCTAAATTATTTTTAGCTCGCAGATAAATAGTCATTTTGTAATTTCATTATAAAATATTAAGAAAAAACTTTTGTATTGCCGTCATCGGTAAACTTTAATATATAGATAAAAATAATTACTCTAGAATGAGTTTAAAGGGATAATTGAATTTTGTAAAAACGAAATGCTTATTAAGTATGTACTCCGCATTTATAGTTTATCGATCAAGTATAGAATTGCAAATAACTGAATCAAATTTGTACTTTCTTTACATTAGAAAAAGAAAAAATCTGATTATATATAAAGTCAAGGAAAGTGCCACCCAACATTGTCAATTCCAACACATTTACAATTTAAACTCCAAAAATTGTTCTGAAATCTTTGGTATAAAATGAGACATTCTTTTTAAAGAAAATTTGTTTGTTTTATTTATGTGAGAGAAATCCGAGACGCTTATTCGAAGATACAGACAAACACCAATTTATTTAGTTTAGGCGCAAAGAAATAGTTGTAGCCATTAAAGATTTTTAGTTTCACCATCACGAGAGCCGTTTCAACTTGAAGGCACGCTGTAAATCAGCGTGATTTCTCATCTTCAGTAACTCTGTAACTCTTATTAAACCTCTCCAAACATTCCTCTTTTTGTGATAACTCATGAAATTATTGCAGGTCTTCTAATCTCTCCAATGCTTTTACGATGACTAATGGAATTTTATTGATAGTTCTTTTATTGTTGTTGTTTAATGTGCATACTATGATTGTCTAATGTCTATAGATATTATTCTTCCATTTAGTAATGATGACAAAACCATTTCCATAATATTTACTGTTTCCAGTGCTATTAACTTGTGTTGTCTAACTCCTATATTAATAAGTTCCTTGAATTGAGTTTCTTGGAGATAACATAATACGATCAAAATCCCGAGCCAAATATTCCTGCTAACATTAAATGTCTCGATGTTAAAATCTTTATATACAATTGGAGGCATTTACAAAGTTTTAAATAAGAAATTGCTAACATTTAACGGTTACTAGTTAGAGAAATTATTACCTTCTCCACCATTTAACTTTTAGTTTGACATATATGATTCACGTCTCTATTTGCGGTTGAAATTTCCAGAAGACGTGACGTCACTCGGACAAAATTTTCGTCTGATTTTCTTCCGTTTTGTGTTACTGAAAATGAGGGAAATGTGCTTATCGGCACATCGATAAAGTATTTTAAAATTGATATAGAAGAACTCAGGAGCAATCCAGAAAACTGGGGCTTTTATGTTAGTCCCCAACAAAAGCTAACTTCCATAACTTCTACGGAATATATATAAATTCAGATATAAATGAAAGATCGACAAAAGACAGTAGGTATTAGATTACATCACAGCGTCCTCCATAGTTCAGTCCATATTGTAATTTATTTTTTGTTTTAGCTAGATTCCAGATCAGTCAAATTGTCAGATTTTTGAAAGTTTTTCCAAAGAAGAGGTTAATGTAGTAAAAAATTGGAGGAAATTAGCAATACAGGGCATAGCATCTTGTTCATAACATCTGATAAGGGTTTGTTTCGTTAGTTTCGTCTTAGTTATGGATTAGAGTTAGTTTTTTTGTTTGTTTGTTTTTTTTTTTGGAGAAAGGTATGAATCCACTTTTTCTCTCCCAACTATGGATTAATTAATAGGATTTGTATCAGTAAATCATTTATTTTCAAAAATTCTTACAATCTAAAAATATTTTCTCTTTAAATAACCTACAAAATATTGATAAGCCGTACAAAATATAATCAATCAATCAATTAATCTTAGTTTTAGGCTATTGTCATTACGGTGTAGCATAATATCGAGAAAAAGATAAAATATTGTTTGTTTCCGATGCTCATACTCACTTAGCCTAACTTCTGGACCAAGAATAGGAAAACGAACATCCCATAACTATGTTTAAACCTTCCAGAAATGTTTGTACTTATTTAAGTACAAACATTTCTTTGGTTGGTCCAGCACTGCACAAGGCTGACTTGAGCTCGACTATGAATACGTTACTTACCCTAATTACTGGAGCAAAAGGAAAACGTAGATATTGAAGAGACATTGAGAATTTTGTTTCACTACTGTCACCATATATAGAATAAATGCCCGTAGCAGAAACTCGAGTGTTTGTCTGCTTCTTTTTCATGTTTTATATACGAAAATGCACCTACATAAAACATACCTGTTAAATTCTTAGAAGATAGAATCCGTTTTGCAAAAACGATTTAGACTTTTCAGTGTTTGTTCGAGGAAAAATAAGACCATCTTGAAATCAGAATTTGGATCTTCCAACTTAAGTTCATTGCTTTCAGTATAAAAACTCAGGCTAAATCATCGAACATAAAAGATCTTGCTTAGTGTGTTATTTTGTTTTGTTTTTTCGTGTGTGTGCGTGTGTGTTTGAGAATGTTCTCTCCCTCTGTGTATGTGTTTTTCCTTTTGAGATGAAGGGGAATGATAGGAATTATTGATTTTATATTTGGGATATTCGTTCTCAAATAAACACAGCTGTTGGTTCTTGGTTGTGGATCAAGTTTCTTTGACATAATCAAACATCTGTGGTGTATTTGAATTCAAGTATGTAAGTAGTAAAGCACGTGCGCATGCGCGAACACACAAGCACACGCAAAAGATTGGGATCGCAATGAAACACGGTTTTAAATGAAGATGGATCTAAAATAAGGGAAATGAAACACTTGAAAACTTAGACATTTTTTTCCATTTTGATATAAAGTTTCAGCAACATCATTTGATTCCAGAATGTCCCAATTCTACAAAGACATGTTTTCGAATTAGTTTCCCCCCTCTTGTGGAATTAAAATAAAAGCAGGAATTATAGAAAATTATGGCGGACATCTTTCTCTAGAAATGTAGTGCTGGCTTTGCGGTTGCTATATTTTATAATATACTATCATGTTTGCGCTGATAGTTTCAAAAGTGGGAACTATTAACGCTGAACATGCAAAGCCCTTTGTGATAATGTTTCTTTATCAACTGCGTCACGTTTTCAGTGCAGGTATAACTCAGTTTAATTGTTCTTAGTAAATATTTTATTTAGTATATGACCTTTTGGAAAGTGTCCTTCGGTTAAATTAATAAACAATCTCTCTACTCTGGTTTTTGCAGATAAAATAAATAGTGGATTAAACTAGACTAAATTTCTTTGCCACCTATTTCCGTTGATGTTCTCTTTATCTCCCATAAAGGATAGCTTGAAATGATATCCACTACTTTTAGTACCCATCCATAATCCGTATATATATATATTTTTTTTTTTGAAAGATTGAAAATTGCCGATATGATACATCAGGATCAAAATTGTGAATAAACTGTCCAACTGCATCTTCAAAATCAATAATCAAAAAAGATTAAAATTTTACATTGACCGCACATTCGCAGCACTCTTGTAGACTAAATTGTCACCGATCAAATGGTAATGATAATATTAACAGTTTTCTTATAAGAAAACATTCGGCATTCATTGAGCAAGCAGTCAGTGCTGTTGTTGATTGAAATTTATAAAATCTCTTAAAAAATTTGTTTAGGAAAATATGTTTCTTAGGTGTTATCGTTCATCCCAGTACTAATGGAATCATTCCAAAACTTATCTGAAGTAATGTGAAACGTCAATATCTTAATTGTGTCATTATTTTATCTTAGAGATACATGTGATATCCATTTTAGCTGTTGCTGAAAGTCCTCAAGTGATGTTGTTTCTGCTATTTAGTACAGTTTCTTGCTGATTCTATAGTGCCAGTCCAGAATGTTCAATGAAGGATGGTTTTTGCCAAGATCCATAAACCTTTTGCATTATTACATGACCATCAAACATACATGATACTTATTTATGGTAATGGTCATGGTAATATTATAAGGAAATATTTGGCATTCATTGACCAAGCAGCCAATGTTACTATTGGTTGAAATTTATCAAATCTTTCTATTAAAATAATTTCTCAAGAGAATAGGTTTCTCAAGTACACTAATAGTTATTGCTCTTTCCAGTACTCATGAGAATTGTGTAAGAAATAGTGTAGAATGTGATCATTTTGATTATGCCAATTTCTCATTAAGTTGAATGTACTATCCATTTTAGTTGTTGCTTCTATTGAAAGTCCTCGACTGAAATGATTTCCATTATTTGGTGAAGTTCTTTTGTGATTCTGTATCAAAAATTAGTGCAATTCGTGCTCCTATTGATCATCGCATGACAGACGACTAAAATACAATTATTAACGAGAGACATATATATCCCACACGGGTAAAAATATAGGAACAAGAAGTTAAAAATGCAACTGGAGTCTTTAAGAATATTTATTTAAATGCGAGATATATAGCATAGCCATCGTCTCCGTCTCAATTTAACTTTTGAAAATCGTATAATAAACCGGTAAAGTTACTATAAATATTTAAAAAACTCCAGTTGCATTTTCAACTTCTTTTCTTATATATATATATATATATATATATATATATATATTATTCCACACCAGTACCACGACTTCGAATTTTCTGCACAACACAATCTTGAGGTGCAGAGTAAGATTGCGTTATGCACGAAACTTCGAGTTGTGCTACCGGCGAGGAGTAATATGTATATACTTAATAGTTGTGTTATATTACATCGAGCACTATTTTATCAACACCAGTACTTAGTGTGATATATATATATATATATATATATATATATATATATATACAAACTATACAACACTCACGTCAAAGAAAGATTTAAATTTATAGAAACTTATACAAAAACAACTCATTAAATATCTTTCAATGCAGGAGTCAGTATCTTAAAGAGTTTATGAAATATTTAATATGCATACAAAATAATAATACATATAAATATTTGATATACTCTTTTCCGGTACAGTCTAGATTCGTGTAATCATTTTTTGACATAATGTCATTTCGGATTAATTTGAATTTCATAGTTTCAAAACATGCCAAGATGTAGCCATGAAAATTTTGTCTACCACGCCGTTGACACCCAGTTTTTGATAATGACTGAAACAGTCAAAAAGACCTTGTCGGGTGTATTTAAGAAAATCTTTTCGGATTAATTGTTGCTACCTAAATATACCGCGCACACACACACACACACACATATATATATATATATATATATATATATATATATATATATATATATATATACACACGAGACTAATTCGTGCAACAGCGAGTTGTCTAAAAAGAGGAAATAAAAAGAGGTTGCAAAATCGATAGAATGATGTTAAAGAAAAGAAAATGATATTCGTTCTTAAATTTCAACTTATGAAGGGCTTACTATTTTCACTGGTATAAAAGTTGGTATATCAATTTACAGGCAGATTCATTCATTCACACACACACACACACACACTATATATATATATATATATATATATATATATATATATATATATATATATAGAGAGAGAGAGAGAGAGAGAGAGAGAGAGGGAGAGAGAGAGATAGTAAGTATGCAAAAGTGCACAGCGTTCTATTTTTAATTTGAATGCACAGCTAAAATTTCGTTTTGGTGGAAAATGTTTGCCTACACCTAATATATTCGTGGAGATGTGTGGATAGTGTCATGTACATCGGCACGGAAAGTATAACTGACGAACAGAGTTCAAATTCAGTGCTATTTTAGTTTCGCACAAATGCCTACGCCAAAGGCATGAATACATCCTAAGTTATATGTTAAATAAGAGGATAGACTATGCTATCTAACCGACAGTGACAACCAGTCTTAGAGAAGGAAGCATTTTGAATTTTAAACCGTAGAGAAAGCTACTGGAAACCATTAACATATATGAATTAATGAAACCCTGAGTATGTAATTTCATTCATATATGTACAAATACAATTTTTTACACGTATTAATAAAAAGTTTCTTTAACTATGTCATCTTCATTTTTTATTATAGGTTTTCACGTTATTTTATTCTTTATTTCACCTCAAGCAAGGCAATAAAGCCAATAAAAACACAAGGGGTTATTGACAGTGAAGGAAACTGAAAAAATGTTACTGAAGAGAAAGTACAATAAAAAGAACAGGGTTCAAGGAGACAGAAGATGACGATTGACGTTGCATTTAAATTTTTGAAGATTGTAGTGAACAAGAAAGCAAGACTCTGGAAGAGAGTTCCAGAGACAAGAGCAGAATGTATAAGAATAGAACTTACGGTTACACTGAGAAAATTTAACAATAAAATATTGAAACCTAATTGCCAATCTAGTACTGTGCGTAAATTCATGAAGTCGAGGTACCAAATTTGATAGCTCATCAGAACAATCACCGTGAAAATATTTATTGAAAAGGCACACGGAAGCTACTTTATGCTGGTGGGGAAAGTAATTGAAGCCGAGATGTCAATTCAGGACCGATAACATGGCAGATTCTTTGGATTTTGTCAAGAATCTCTAGATACATAACAGAAGCACCAGTTCCGATGTAGCAGCAATATTCAATACACGGACGAATGGTAGAGATAAAAGTACAAGACAGATTTCGAGTGAGAAAAATTGTCTAGTATGACACAGTAAACCAACTTTCATAGCAGGCTTAGCAATGAACTCGATTACCGGAATATTCAAATACAGGATTCAGTCTCTCTTTGTATCTGGAACAATCCTTTAATTTACTTTCTACTATTCCTTTAAATTCTCTTCTAAAATTTAATGAATATTTAAAATATAATTTCTTACATCTGTATTTAAAATCTATTAAATTTTATCTAACTCATATGTTATCGTATTTAAGTGTGAATGGTAAATAGGCCACTCGGTATATATCTCTTTTGTAAAATGCCACGTCTGTAAGATTTAGGTAATCGTGGCTCTCCACAAATCATTTTTATTTATTATTAATAAATTGCTATAACTTATTCAAAAAGATTTTTCCCATCGACTTCTCCAGTTTTGAATTCAAAGTATTGTCCCTCCTCGACTGGCTGCTATCCAAGGCGAGAGAGCCTAGTCTAACCTGCTGTTTAATCCATAGCTAGTTCACTGTCTAAGACTCGACTAAATGGTAACGATGAGATTAGCCCCCTTACAGCAAACATTCGACATTTATTGACCGAACAGTTAGTGTTAGTATCGGCTGAAATATATCTTTAAAAAAATAAAGACAGTTTTTCAGGAAAAATAGAATTCTCAAATCCACTGTTATCTCTCTTTCTAGTAGTTATGAGAATTTCCTTCCGAAAATTTAGTTTAAGGCAGTGTGGAGAGTCGACATTTTAATTGTATCATAATTTTCCCTTGTTGCGTGTGCTGTCTATGTTAGCTGTTGATGCTGTTGGAGGTTTCCAAGTGATGTGGTTTTGTCATTTAGTAATTACTAGCAGTAGAGCCCGGCGTTGCCCGGGGATATAACAGTAAGAGATAGATCAAGTATCCACCATCATAAAGACTGAAAAATAAAATTGACAAAGATTATTGTTTAAGGTTGACGGACACGCATGTCTTAATTAGTTTTTTTTTTTTTTTTTTTTACGAATTGGTCAAACCCAAACCCAAACTCAAACAAAAACATTGTTTTCAATCGTTATGAGTCTCTACCGGTTGAATAGAATTTTATTATAATCAATCGTCTTGTAAATGGAATTTTTAAAGCATTCTGAATGTAAAAGTAAAGAAAAAAGTGTGCAAGACAATAAGAAACACTACATGCCAAAAAAAAAAAGTGAAGTTTTGTTGAAATCGGTTGAAAAATGTAGGTAGCCTTTCTGTAATCTTTTAGTTTTACAATTTATGATTTTTACTTATTGAATACAGTAAAAAAAAAGTTGCATATTTTGCTTGTGGTGATTCATAATTAGAATTCTGATTTGAATATATTTTCCACTCGTTGTTTCTAATACAAAAATATTAACTTTATTTGGGTTTATTAATTATGATCTAACAAATCTTATTCATTTAGTAGCCTTTCTGTAATAATAATCTTTTTACAATTTATGATTTTTACTTATTGAATACAGTAAAAAATTGGATACCATGTGTATTTAAAGTAGTTTCCCGTTCCGGTTATTATTTTTAGTTAGGACTTGTGTATGTTTAGATTTCATTATCTTTCCCTAAAGATAAAGAATTTATTCCGATGTTTGTATTCGTATAATCAGTAGAGATCGTTAGATTATTGTTTAAGGTTGACGGACACGCATGTCTTAATTAGTTTTTTTTTTTTACGAATTGGTCAAACCCAAACTCAAACAAAAACATTGTTTTCAATCGTTATGAGTCTACTGATTGAATAGAATTTTATTATAAATAATTGTCTTGTAAATGGAATTTTTAAAGCATTCTGAATGTTAAAAGTAAAGAAAAAAAAGTGTACAAGAGAATAAGAAACACTACCTGCCACAAAAAAAAAAAAAAAATAAGTGAAGTTTTGTTTTATCGGCTGAAAAATATAGGAAATCCGCTCCCATATTTAAAGGAACCCACACACACAAACAACCCGATGTGAGTTGTCCCCCTTCCATTTTCACGATGTCTCTTAATCGTGTTTTCAAATTGATTTTGTGCAAAAACAATTATATTTTTCCCATTTTTGGCGCTGTTAAAACCACCACAAGGTAATTTTATGTAGTCCTGTGAAGTTTTGTTGAAATCGGTTGAAAATGTAGGAAATCCGATCCAATATATAAACGTTACACACACACACACACACACACACACACACACACACACACACACACACACACACACACACACACACACAATCTGCGTTTTATAATAAGTAAGATTTGTGATTCTGTAACGCAAGTCTATAAAATTTGATGAGAGATTGTCTTCTTTAAGGCCTAGAGGAATTATTCGCATGAAACCGTTTTTAAACAATGACCTGAGAAAACAGATGTTTATAACTGATAGTTTAGACATTTCTGAAAGAGGTTACATCCATATGAGAGTCTAGATATGACGAGGCTATTTAAGAATTTACTATCGAATTTCGTTGAAGGTTCGTCAGTTTTCTATCCGAATGATTACTGCTATACAATCTTCCGAAAAACGATAACTGGACTGCCTTGAATGAGCAAGTAAAAACTTTTAAAAAAATTGACTATTCATTGGCGGGAAACTTCTCAGGATGTATCATTACTTGTCTAACTACTGATCATCATTTCCATCAATAACTTCCAAACGTTTGTGCCATAACCTATTTTTTCTATCGTAGCTAATGTTTCGAGAGGAAATCCTTCATTAAAACTGGTTGATTTTGTTACCGAATCGGAAACAGATATGGAAATAACAATTAATGAGCTTGTATTGTAAAATCATTAGCATTTGTAAGATACAAAATGGCGCTTCAAGCAATGACTGATGAAGAGCATTACAAAAACTATCATAAGGCAAAAAAAAAAATCCATATTTTTTTCTGATTTTTCACGCGCAAAGCAAATGAATCCATTAATACTTGGATTTTTTTATATTCATTTTTTTATTTTCTTTGTCGAAAGAAAAAAAAAGAAGAAAAATTCAGACGCTAAATTCTCAATTTTGTAGCTAGTTGAGGATATTTGGCGTCTTATTAAAAGATATAAATATTATTAATCAGCCGTTGTGTACGCCACTGGGGAAACATACTTCATTAACGTGTCATTGGATTTCCCAGATTAACAAAATTAATGAGAGTGAAATCGAATATGGTGTTAAAAGAAAATCGAATTAAAAAGGAAAACCCGAGCAAAGTTATCAATATTAGGAGTGTGATCTAAAGAATTATTTTCCTCCATTTTCTTTTCTGCCTTTCCGTCCTGATGATGAATTAATTAAAATATTAGAAAACATTTCTGCGTTGGATGGTGATATGAGATTCAGGGACGGTAACTGGAGATACAACTTGTTATTTTGCCGCTTGGTTCGCTCTCTAACACGAATTGAAAATACGTTTTATTTCAATAAACAGAAACTACAAAACGACAAATGAAAGTGGGATTGTTAAAAATGACAATATGATAATTATGATAAAGACAATAGGAATAACGACATTAATAATAACAGTAACAACAATAAAGAAATAATTAAAAACAATTGTCAATGATAATTTTACAATTTTTTGTGTCTAGCCGTAGTTATAGTAAAGAAAAAAAAGAAAGCTAGTTAATAATAGTGAAAATACCTATAATTCAAATTCGTAAAGCAATACTTAGGAAATATTTCGGGTGCCTTCACGTGCAGCAATGGTTAGAATAACCAAGTCCATTACTATGATAATGAGTTCGATCCTTCCTCAGTGTTCCATACATGCGGCACCAAAAATTTCTAAGCAGATGTCCTTTTCTGTGATTTTGTTTTCAACCTGATTTATTTCGCAACACCTAATAATCTAGGTTTATCAATAACTGACTTTCTAATTATCTATTTGCTAATGTTCATCTCGTATTAAAAATACATATATATGATTTTATAACTGTAAGAAAACGTCTAAAATTATAGAAGCCCTTAATACTTTAAGCTAAGGCTAGAAAATATTTCGGGCGTCTCATCGTGCCATATCAAGCTTCTTGTTCTGTTTTGTGTTCCTCCAGGATATGGGTGACAATGACCTTTCACAAATTCCTGTCCTTTGTAACTGAGTAAAATTCGCCTTTTTGCTAATTCCTGTTCTGACAACCTTTTTGTACAAAGCTCGTTAGGTAGGTTTTTGTACACGGCTTTCCTTTGTCTCTTAACTTCAGTATACCTTGTGAATGAATGTTAAATTCTCCAAACTGTCTTTCCTCATTGTGCCTCCTAGAAATTTGAATTGTCTCTTTCTGATTCTAAATATAAGTTTATATATATATATATATATATATTGTTTCCATTATCCTTAAAACTTTCACGTTACTTACATGTCCTGTCCATGGTATTTTCAGCATCCTTCTGTTGAACCACATTTTTGTTGGCTCAAGTCTCTTCATATGTGAAGAGATTTTCCAGCATTCATGGAGGTCTTATATTACATAAGCTAAGCACCGTAAATATTGAGACAGGTTTCCTTTTCGGTGATTTTCTTATAAACATAATTCATTTTGTTCGTTCGTTCGCACAATCTAGATTTGTCAGTAGTTGACGCTTTCTCGTTATCTATGTGATAACCTCTCTGTCGATCTTTCGATCTCATATTAAACATAAATATATTTAAATTTTATACCTGTAAAAAGTGTTCTAAAAATAATAGAAGCCCTCATCTTAAGAAATCAACCTTTAATATTAACAACGAACACGGCCATAATGTACTGGCCGTATCCGGAAATTAAAAAAATTATATTTTTAAGAATTTGTATTGTTTATATCAAACATTCTTGTTATAAACACAAATATAGATCAATAAGTTCGTATCCCGTCATGTGGTTATTAGCTAAATTTTTATTTAAAATGTTCATTTAATAATATTCGATCTATGCATTAATATTCACCACTGCATTATTACCTTGACAAATAAGAGTATGTTGAAAAGTAAGTATTTAAATATTTGTAGTTATAAACTCTACGGAACGTTTACCTTGAAAGTATAAAATTGCTTACAAAATATTTAGATTTCGGTATCGAGTCGTCCATGGAGGTTGTCATGCCGCTGATCAAAATTAATCAACCAACCAACCGTTTCAACTTGAATGATCCATAGAGGTTGTTATGCCGGTAAAATAACCAATGAATCCATCATTCTCTACGGACCATCATGCTCATTTTGGTTGCTATGTTCACAGAGTTTCGGTCGTTGTATCCTCCGGTCTTCTTCACGTTTCTGTTGTTTACCTGAAGAAAAACGGCCGAAACGTTGTGAGTATAATAACTAAGATGAGTAAGAAAACCAAGACATATAATAATGATAATATCAAAATCTCAAAAATTCCGACACATATTTATTAGGTAAAATAAATGCTTTTTACCTCATTAGACTTTGGTAGTTCTCGTTTTAGGTGTATGTAAAAATCTCCAGATTTTTTTTTTGAAAATGTATAAACTAAATATACAGTTGAAAATCGATTTTTCGCTGAAAACTTTTGGATACACCTTACAATAAAAAAAAATTAGATTTATTCGAATTCGTGCCGGATACGCTTTTAACCTCAACACTGGAAAGTGAGCACTGTGCAGCTGGACAGTTAAGTTTCACATTTTATGCCTAGAGTACAAGACGACCCCATATACGGTACTTGTAAAAAAAAAAAATTGTTCACCCGCAGTAATGTATGTGGTTTAAAAATTATAAATGATATATCAAATATGACGTTATCCTCTTTTAGTGGGGTGGGGCGAATATTTCTCAAACACACACTAGCGGTTTGGTACATAAAAAAGGTTGGGAATCTACTTTAGATGAATAACTTGTCATAACTTACTAAGTCTTTAAGATTATCTGTCTATGTTAACCGTCTAACCATGCGGTATGAAGTCCATAAGGGACATCTTTTACATTCCACAGAACAATGTGCTGCTATTATTATTATTATTATTAACTGCTAAGCTTCTTAATTTCTGCGGGGTTATTGATGATAAATGCTTCCAGGTCACGGAATCATCTATTATCACCGGGGTAACATTATATAATCAGTCTCATTATCCGTGACTGTGCTCCAGAGAATACCTATCAATTCTGGATCTCAGTCCCAAAAGATGAAAAGAAATGCACATGCACTGTAAGATGTGTTCTTCAGGCAATTGCTTTGGGACACATAGGAATGATACTTTCCAATATCCCAACTTCCCGTGGACGATTTCATGGATGACTGGCTTAAAAAAAAAAAAAAAACAAAAAAAAAACAACCTCTCAGCCATAACAAAAGGCTTGCGCAGTGGATTATCTTGAATCAAAGCTTCAACTCGCACAAAGTTGTCTCTTCTGAAGTTTTAATTTACGTTATTTACATTCTGACTGATGTCATTTTTATTATCCTCGTGTCCGGAGTGGGGTTAATCTTAAACCTAAAATTTGAAGCCTTAAATTGTTGAATCTACATGAAGGAACGGTGGAGTAATGGAGAACAGCGTGAATTAAGAATTGGAGAGTTCGAATTCTAGTCGAGTCCATTACATTCACTTACGTGCTAATGCTCTTGGGAAAAGTATGAACCCCTAAAGAACAAATGGTCCATTTAGCCTTTGTTGACAAGAGATGGAAAACGGATTCAAATCAGCCTGAAACTGTCCGAATAGCACTATCCTAAAATGTGTATACATGCGGTTAGGGTCCACTTGTGAATCTAAATTCCCACTGAAACTCCAACTATGAATTTGCATATCCTTCGGGGTGCGGCAGATTTGTTTGACGGAGCCGGCTCAACTGAATCTAGACAAAAGATGTACTATTATAATTTTCTACTGGGGGTATGTTCGTCCTCTATCCAAATGCAATATTTTGCTTTTAGTGACCGAACGAACATACACCAGATAGCAAATTCAGAGTTAGTCATAGCTGGTTTTAAACAATGAGCAACTCAATCAGAAGTGTTTCGAATCAGAAGGTCACTCAAAATGGCAGGTAATATGTTAATATCGGGGATTTTATAAGAGCACGAATAGGCTGACTGTAGTACATACAATGCAAAAAACCCGGAAAAGACAGAAAAAAACCCAAAAAAACAAAAAACAACTGAATATTCATTTAGATGCCTGTTCAGCAACTGAAAATTTTGTTTATGTCAATATGATTAGTTAAAGATTTTATTTTAGTGCAGATTTGTCTGGGCATAACTGTTCACGTATAAACAATCATAGAAATATATATATATATATATATATATATATATATGCAACATACCTTCATTCAAGCAGGTTTTATTAAATAATATAGACATATGTCTATTAATTTTCTAATAATCCTTTCTAGTTCTCTAAATAGCTTCTTGATGTTAAGTTGAAATTCATCAAAGAAGGCGCCGTAGTTTTTGTTAGCCCTAGTACATATGTGTGTATGTGTAAACATTTCAGATACAGTATATCTGTAAAAGGACAATATGAATAAAGACGCGCCAGCTAAGATAGATTTTCCTTTTGTCTTAGTTATATATATATATATATATGAGATGAGGTATTATGATTACTTACATTACTCAGACTGTTATCCTCATCTTCATTGGCATATTCACAACGTTACGGCCGTTGTACGCTCCGGCCTTCTTCAGGTGACTGGAATTTCGAACCAAACCCTTTATTTCGTCCACCGGAGTAGATTGTTCTAGTTCCACGTACCATACCTCTTCCAGATGTCTCAGTTATTTCCCTTTAACTCAACTCTCTAAGTTGAGTTCTCCACTGTTGTGGCCTGGTATTGAACACAACTCTTTCGGTCTAGTCACTGGATCTAACCAACGTCTTTATCCACTGTCCTTGAGGACATCCGTGTATGAATTTTTGTGACTTATAAACCTAATGTCTCATATACCATTTTTACCAGTGCTCATATTGCAATATATATAAATTTTACCTCCATGTCTTCGCACGATACCAATAACAATTTATAGTTGATCGTTTTGAAGAAAATTTACTAAAAAATAAGAGAAGAAAATTGGAGCAATTCTTAATTAAATACGAAATAAGTTTACTTATTTAATTAAAAGATATTTTTTCTAACCATAGAACAACGTAAGGTTATTCATGGAAAATAATTTAATAAGCATAGGTAATTAGAACAGTCAGTATTTTGACAGCTTAACGATCAATATACACTTTTCCTATTTTAAAGCAAGGAAACAATTCTTACCTGACTTTTTTAACCTCACCAATTATCTTTTTTACACAATTTCCCGTTGAATATTTTCCATCGAAGTTGATTTTGAAAAGGACTAGATATTTTTCATTTAGTCTCATAAAAATTATGCTATTGTGACATTTTGTCAAGTCTTACGATCAACCATTATAGAAAAGATACATCTCACTTTTTCCTATACTTTCTCTTTTCATATATGTTTAGAATTTGGGATATTTATAAGGGAAACGTACTCAATATTTATGATCTCTTAAAACGTAAAACTACCAATCACTATGCCAAAAAGATTTTATGCCTACGCTGGTTATATCCTCAAACGATCTATCGCCATTCTTCTTTATAAATATAAAAATAATTTTCAAACAAAAACATGAACCTTGGACAGAACTCGTCGGTTGAATTTAATAAAACTTCATTAAATAAATTATTGACACTCAAATGTACTATATATCATTAAAGATGAATGACAAGGTCGTTCAGCTTTTTATTTAATTTTGTATGCTCGAGCGATTTCGGCTATTCTTTTAGCCATTAAAAAGGATAAAAGAATAGTTGAAAGCGCTCGGACATAGAACATTCGGACAATTTTTACACGCTTTATTTCCAGAAAAAAAAACTTATACGAACACAAGAAAAGTTAAAAAACGTTTAATCGCAGTATGAACTGTTTTTGTAACTGGTCGTCTAAAAAACTCCTGAATTTTTCGCTATATTATGCTAAGTTTGATGGAATTAATTTATCCGCTAGTTAGGATGTTCTTATTGATGTCGGTTGATTTTTTCTTTTCTTTTTGCGTGGGCGCGTGTGAATGTATGTCAAATGTCAAGGTTATTTCTCCTTTTCATTATATATATATATATATATATATATATATATATATATATATATATATATATCAAACAAGATTTGTTAAATTATTTAGAACTGGCATTGTCCGGGCGATAGACAAGATTCTAGCATATATATAATGACTGAAATGGGCAAAAGTACTTGAACAAAGTAGAAGAAACATGAATTTCGTATATTTCATTGACAGTTTTGCTCCCGACGTACACGATCTTATTCGAAAATTAGAAAAATCCAATAAAATATTAATCAGATGGACGTTGTCAATTTAATTGCACAAAACGTGTTTGAATGAATTCTTGCTTATATATATATATATATATATATATATATATATATATATATATATATATAAAAAGTACCTCAATAATTCGCTGAAAAGAGAGCATACCATGATGAAAATAGGACACAACTTTAATAAAAACAATGTTTTATCGTCAACATGTTTATGTTATTAAGGAAAACCAAAGTATTTTTTTAATTATTTGTTAAGATTTTTTACTCCTTGCTAACAAGTACTAAATTTGTGTTAAATTTTTTTTGTGTATGTGTCGACAGTGTAACAGAGCTGGTAATGGACACGCCGGTGAAAAGCACATTAATTTGAAATTCTTGAAAAAATCAAATAATTGTCGGATTTTAATGAGACTTTCAGGACTTATTCACAAATGAATGAATTTATTTTTGAAATTAATGGTTTTAGAAAATCTTTTTTTCCACACAACTGTTTAATTAATTTCATAAAAGGGTTCTAGAAATTAAAATCGCTAACGAAATTGTTTTTTTTATTAGTTAAAAGCAGGACATCTTTGAGAATGTAAATAATTTTTTTCAAACTATTAAAATAAGCGATAAAAAAATCTTGCCATTTTTTGTAAAGAACATTTAATTCTCATTTTTAAAATTAGGTGCTAAGGGAAGAATGTAAAGTTGATTTATAATTATTACTGATCGTTTGATGAGAGGATGGATTGTAGCATTGTCATAATTGAAAAAAGGATTAAATGAGTTCAGCAAATATACAAAAATAGAAATGGGTGTAAGACAAGGATCTCTTCTCACCAGATTTGTTCAAATACAGAGAGTCGATAGAACCAGAAGTCCCACTAGGATTCATTATTAGAGGTCACAGTCTTAACATAAGGTATGCATTTATCAGTTTTGATTGTAGATAAAGAAAGAAAGTGACAAAAACTCCTACAGAAGGCAGTGAGGGAAAGTAAGAAGAAAGGATTAAACATCAACTGCAAGAAGACAGAATGTATGGTTGTTAACAAAAGGATAAACCCAAATTGCAAATAGGAGGTACCAAAATCAAATAAGTGCGAAAATTTAATTATTTGGGAAGTGTTTTAACAGAGGAAGGAAAGAGCAACACCGAGATCCTAAGGCGTATTGAAATAGCCAAAGAAGCATTCCAAGAGCTAAACAGAAATAATTCGCTAGAAATAAGGAAAAAGAGTACTAAAATGCTATCTGATATTTGTTCTCCAGTGAGTGATGGGCGATCTACTCGAAGAAGAAGGGAAGACTTGAAGCAACAGAAATGTGGTTCTACAGAAGGATGCTGAGGATATCATAGACCGAATATGTGAATAACGAAGTTTTGGAGAAAATGGAAACAAAAAGGAAACTAATACTTAACAAGAAGAGACAGTTGAGGTTTCTGGGGCGTATAATGAGAAAGGAGGGCTTGGAAAATCTGATACTCACGGGAAACAATCTATAATATAATGAGCATGAGTAAATGAATAGCGGAACTGAAAATGACAAAGACAAAGTTTAAGAGCTACAAAGGACAGGAGGTTGTGGAGAGCCATGATCGCCTACGTTCTGGGGGACACGGCACATAAAGAATGAGGCTTTTCACGGCATTTGGTTTTTGTTTATAAAATTTAGAAAAATTTTAAAAAACATTTTCGTAGTAAGTTGATTTTATTGTTATTTTCCTCCTTTAAAATGTCAACTAGCAAAATATCCTCTGCATTCCGGAATACTATCGCCGTAAACTTTCCTTTTGATCAGCTTACCTTTGTTTTGAATGGAGTTTCTCTATCACTGAATAAGAATTGCTTTGATTAACCTTTGTCCTCTGGATCGTAATGGTGAAATTAGATTTCATTTGCAGGTACATTTCACCGCAGAAAAAAAAACGTCATGACTTTGATCCAACTTATTTAAAATTTCATTGAAACCTCTACTCTTGTCTGTTGCTGATCTGAGCACAACAGTTTTAGTACCCAACGAACAGAGTGTTTGTTCAACTAATTTTCAGATAAAATTGAATGGGTCGAACTGAGATGCCTAGGGTGTTGGCTGATATTTCTGCTTTCAGTCGTCGGTTGCCCTCAATTCTGCCTCGTCTTTTTTCGAAACGAGTCATCCATTTGTAAATCTAGTGTTTTTTTTTCGAGAAATTATCACTAGTATTGTGTTTTCAAATAGTTTTCCAAAAATATTTAATGTCAGTTCTCTCTCACTTCAGTTTTGACAGAATTCACGTTGCGCTAATGAGGGTTATTTTTTAAAAGTGATATAAATTTGAATATTTTTTCAAAGTACTTCGGATTTGTACAAATGACGACACGTTAAGTTCAAGTTTGCTTTGCAGAAAAGGAAAAAAAAAGGAGTTTCCTTATAACAAATTTTTCCACGAATCTTTTGAATATCCCTTGTATGTATCGGTTTTTAGTTTGGCTGTTTAGCGGCATGTCAACTCGTATGCGTTATTTAATGCTAAAATCTAGATATGAAAATTCAAACTTTATAATTCATTCCAGAGAATGATATTATTTCATGATTAATTATAATTACTTAGCTGCATTTTTTTAAACAAAATAATCTTACAAAATCAATCAAGGAGTGTAAACTTGTTTCTCCTTACAAGAAATGAGAATAATCATAGCAATTTTTTTTGTTTAATTATTTTGACAATGTATGCCATGTCTTCAATTTTACTATAAAATGTATCGTTAGTCATTTTTTTTCTTTAAAATGTAATGGTAATTTCATTACAAAATTATATTCTTGGTTATTTTTTATTTTTTTTATAAAAGTATGTTGCTTGTTTTTTATACTTAGTATTTTGATTTTTGCTTTGAGTGGGGGGGGTCACAATTTATTCATAGCTGGGACCCTAACAGTTGCTACCACCCCAAGTCAGTTTTGGCCTGGGAACAACAGCAATTAATAGGTGGTTCCACACTCCTCAAAACATTCAATCTTTCGATCAGAGACCTTTCTGCCAGGTGTAGCTTATCGTTATACCCGGGACTGTTTTTAGACTTTAACATTAATTGTGATAGAAATTATTATACTTTAACATTAATTCATGATGAAAAACCAAAATGATCGTATATATTTATTTTCCGTGTACGCAGTAAACCGTTGCATCAAACAGGGAGCGTTTATTAACAAATAGAGCATTATTAGTAAAGAATTATAATTTGTATCACGTATCCACTTATGATAAACTGGCAATTACTTATACAATTATAAAAAGAAACCATTACTATATTGATCTACTTAAGATATTAATCTTTACACAAATTCATAGTTTTATTACTTCAAGCTTTATTTTTTATTTGATACTCGTGTTTGAAATAAACGCCCTGTTTCATATCCACAACGGAAAAAAATCTACACATAATCGAAGAAAGAAAAAAAAGGGCTCTGTTAATACAATCAATTGAACTATCTAACCGCTTGATGGGCAAATAACATCTGTGAAACTAAGTCGAGAAAATAAGTTTTGAACTTTTTCGTTTTTTTTGTTTTTTGTTTTTTGTTTACACTTTATATAACGGCAGAGACTACGGAAACCGAGGGTGGACTTACAGAGCGAGTTCTAAGCGAATCAAAAATGCTCTCTCTCACACACACACTATATATTTAATGATGGCGGTCACCGTCTAGTTAGTTTACAGCGAAAGATATTTCATGGCGCGACGACAAGTCGTTAAGTGTCGAGAGGATTTTGTTTTATTATTATCTATCTGTTAATGTCTTTATTTGTTTGTTTATTCAAATGACTGTTCCATATACAAACGTGTTGCACTGAACTACAACTTGTTTTTTGATGACTTCACGAAGGGTTTTTTCTATTTAATGATTTGGCTAAGCTTTTAAGACTTTTATTAAATTATGGAATTTATTTATTTATCTATTTTTTTATGCTAATTATTTAATGCGAAAATTTGTTGATGTCGGCAAAAAACCGTTAACTCCTGCCCATGGTTTAATAACTTTTCATTATTTAGAAACTTAATGATGTGTAGTTTTTCGTGTAGGCATAAAGGGCATGGGTCTTCCCAGGTTTTACAAATTCTTGTTCTATTTATTATTTTCCATTTTACTTTTGGTGTTTTATTCATTTCTTTTAGATGCCAGAAATATTAGGATAGAGATGTCTGATTTCTATTTTGAATATTGTTGAAGAAGCTTTTGTGTTGTTTCCATCTAATTTTAAATTTATTCTTCGTTGACCCAATGTATATCCTATCAGTGTTAGGACTCTCAATGGATGAAATAGTGCATTGGTATACCACGGATTATGTGAGGTATTTATTTTCCAACGGGTAGTCTTTAGGGTTTCTACAATCACATAATTTTTCGTTATTTTTATCTAATTTCTGTTTACGAGCTTTATTACTGTTTTGGCATGCATGTTTTTTCAGGATTTTATTATTATGTCTTTTTATGATTCTTTCTAGATTTTCAGTGCAGCTGTAACTTAATTTTAAGGTGTTTTTATTAAAGATCTCGCTAAGTTTGCTATTAGTGGGAAATTTTTTTTCAATTAAAGCTAGGAACTTATGCCCTAGTTTGGTACTGACCATTTGGTTGAACGGAGGGGTATACCAGATGATCTTTCTTTTCCTGTTTTTCTTATTATTGGTACTATTGTTTCTATAGCTTATGTCAGCGTTTTTTATCCGCTATTTTTCAGGGCTGTGTTATAAAAATTACTGTGTTGTCGGAATATTTCCCTATTGGCTGAGTTCATGCTAATTCTTTTCTCTATTGATGTGGGTATATGCTTAATTATAGATGGAGGGTGGTTTGACTTAGGGTGTACATACAAGGGATTAGTGTTAGGTTTTCTGTAAGGTAGGTGAACGTTGTTCATTAAGTCTAGGGTTACGTCTAGGAAGTTTACTCTTTTTAATTTAGTGTTGACTACTGTTTTTAAATTTACTTTTCCGAATTCACTATAAATCATCTTTCTAATTTTATCTGTTTTAAAATTTGTGGAGCTCCCCACTACCATGATCCCGTCATCTCTGTATAGCCCGGTGTCCTTAATGTCTAATTCACAGTGAGCGGTTAGATTGTACAATATAAATAGACCGACAAGGTCCGAAGATTCTGCAGAGTCTAGAGATCCCATGGTGATGTCAAAATTGTCATTTGTGTTTTTAATCCACTGGTCCCCATTATAGATGAGGACAGATTTCTTTGCACTGAGAATTATGTTTGTTTCTTCCTTAGTTAAGTCAGCAAACCCCAGGGCAGTTGTGAAATATATATATATATATATATATATATATATATATATATATATATATATATATATATATATGCATACACACACACAATTCATTTAACTATATAGTAAAATAAAGCAAACTAGTTACTCAATACTTTATAATTTACTAATACATTATAAAGTGTTTAGTACATAGTTTTGCTTTCTTAGTCAATGACGTCAGTAGTTGCTTAAATTTTTTCTCAAATTTGAATACAGTTGCTTACAAAAGAGTTTATCACTATTAATAAAAGATTTCTGTAGATTTATTGCTTTGTTTGTGAACGTTATTATTAACCAAAAACTGTTATGACTGTTTTAGTCCGCTAGAGAAAATCCTTGCTTTAGGATCGTTCTAACAGTTATCTTCCATAAGGAATGTCAAATTAAACAGAAAAAAAATGCATATAAGAAAATGTTTTAATTGTAAAGAACTCAGTGCCACTAGAATTAAGATACTTTACTCGAGTTACATAAGTTCATAACTGCGCCAGCAATATTTACTGTGTGGCTGAAAATGTCACTTACACTCATAAAACAATTTATAGCATTGACTAGCCAGGATCTGTCATCATGGTGTTTTAGAATATTAGCTCACGTAAACGAAACAAAATCTCCATACAACGCTTAATTTGACATAAACGCGTCAAATTGTCTAATATAAGAGAATTTATATTCACCTCATTGATAAAAGATTGCGTGAAACTTAGATTTACAATTACCGACTTCCTGTTAACATGAAAAAATATTTAAAATTTACTAGAGCTTCTCATTAACAAATAAAAACCATTGCAAGCAAAACTTTCAAATATCATATAGTTGCAACTATAAAAACACAGAGAGAAAAATACCAGACAGGTACACACATTCGTTGTAACAGAAACGTTGTATTTTGTTGTTCTACGACACGTGATCAGTAGTCAACTTCTTGCTCGTCTCTTAGTTCACTATGCACTTTCTGTTCTATTTAACATATGCAAATAGGTACAATCCTATATACCAATCTACTACACCTCCCTGAACCAAAGAGGTTTAATGCCTTCGGTTGTTCTCGAACTTCTACTTCTTTTCTCCTTTCCCTCTTAAGGTTTATGTCCTGTTTTTTGTTGTTGTTTTTTGTTTTCGTTTTTTTTAATGAAGATTTTGGTCTCATTTCATCTTCTTCCGTGTCCGAGTCACTCCCACTATCATCTATAGGCTCGTCTTCTATTGCACTGAAGAATTCATCCTTTCTTCCCTGTCAAGGTCTTTTTCTATCACGACGTCTTCCTCTTCAATTCTTGGTCTTAATTGGTCAGAATATGCCATTAGGTCTTTTCCTTTCTTTGAAATGATGTCAGTATTCTGTCCCCTTTGCATGATGAAATTAGCTCTCTCAGGACTTGCTAATTTGTATTTCTTATGCCATACATATGTTGGTATCCGTCAAACTAATCCACATTTGAAGCAAAGTCAGATTAATGTAGTATCCAATGGGTAGCTTGAAATGATTGAATTTAACAGTATCAGTATTTCTAATAAAAATGCTGGGATGTGTATAGTGGCAAGTTAAGGTCTCCTAATGTTAAAAATGACAATGTAGTGTTTGCTTTTCAATATATATATATATATATATATATATATATATATATATATATATATATATATATATATAGTGTGTGTGTGTGTGTTAGAAAATGATATGTAATTTTTTAGATATCAGAACAATGTTAGGAAAATCAATGATAAATTCGAAAAAATTTTTTTGTGTGATGTATTTCGCACTTTAGGATGTCATCGAACGAAAGTGGTGTTTACATTGATGTAACTACACATACACCCGAAGGAGAGAGGACGCTGAAATTTTTATCTTTTAATATTAATTTTTTTTTTAAATATTTATTTGGTAATATAGTCTAGGCATTTTCATTTTTTCTTTTTTGTTTATGTTTTTATTACTTTTGTCTTACATTGTGATAATAGATAATCTGCCAAGAAATGTGAAAGGTAAGCACCTAGACACATCTACTGTGGATGATCTAGCGATTAAAGCATGTTTTATACACTTTCGTCAGTAAATTGCTTTCTCTTAATTAAAGTAGCATTTTTTTAAGTCGAAATTGAAATCAAACTCATTACGGTGAGCAACTAAATGCATTGAGTACGTTGTTTTAGAAAATATCCATTTTGCGTTCATATAATCTTATTTAAATTCTTTGAAGTTTCTATGTATTCTTTGTAGCAATTATTACGGATTTTATTGCTATAGAGAGAATAGAAGTTTATGTCATTTTTATGAGTTGATTTGCGATGGACATTTAGGTTTAGGTCCTTGTCAGTACGGTGCAACATGATACAGTGTAACCCGGATATAAGAGACCCGGATATAAGACAAACCCGGATATAAGAGAGATTTTCTCTGATCCCAAATTAGAGTCTGTGTTAATGTATATAAATTAGACCAAACATGGATATAAGAGAAACCCGGATATAAGAGACTTCTTCTCCGGTCACGACAACTCTTTTATATCCTGGTTACACTGATCTAGGAAAGGCAAAGTTATTTGTTTCTCTTTTGTAGGTGAATTCTATCAACATTTCATCTTTCATGGCAGATCTTCTATCATTACAATGTGGACTATTTAGCAAAAATGGTAACAAACAAAAAGAAACTAAATGATATTGTCTAGACTATGTACCCAAACACATCTTTTAAAAATAATTTTAAAAGATTAAAATTTCAACGCCGCCTCTCCGTGCGCATGTGTAGTTAAATCAACATAATCACTTTAGTCCAATGAAGTCCTAAATGACGAAACGCGTAGCACAAAAAAAAATTCCTGATATGTGTTTTACATTTAAATATATAGCAATGACAAAAAAAATATTTCGCATAACATTTTGCTGAAAAAATAAAATATCTGTAGGGTAATACTAGAAAACGTGTAAGGCAGAATGCTTACGTGTGAATGCCAGCGGCAGCGTCTTACGAATTTTGATTGAGTAGTTGATAAAAGGCTCCTTTGGCTCTTTGTTTAGCAAGAATTACAATTTATGTGTGAGAGTCGGCGACAGCGTCTTACGAAAGGTTTTGCTATGTAGCTGATAAATGACTCTCTTGCTTAGAAAAATAAAGAAAGAAAAAAGTCTCTTACGAATCTCGTATTTATCATTCGATACATTTCTGGCATGATATGCTCTGATTGGTTACTATACATAACAAAATTTAATTGAAATTTTGTCAACTGACTTTCTAATTTTCAGAGTCGTCTAAAATATTAACTATATCGTTTTATAGCCCGCATCTTGTCATGCTTAGGTTCTATTGGTCATGTAAATTTTATTCTTCATCAACTTTTCTAAGCAGCGCAATTGTACTTTTAAAGTGCTTTTCAGTTTCAAATTTTAATGATTTTAGCTCTATTTACGTTTGATTTTAATATAGTGACATGCTCAATACACAAGGTAGTAAATTTTACTAAGTAAAAGGTAATACTAAAATAGGAAGAACGTTGTCTAAATCTGATAATGAAATAGAAACTGTATTTTCAAATTATTTAGGCCATAAAAGAAGGAAAACGCAAGGGAAAAGGCGAGGAAAATACAAAAAAGCAAAGTAAATGGGATGAGCCTTTTCCTGTTGATATTTTGTTCGTGTTGTCAACAAATGTAAGACAAAAAGGACGTCAAACAGGAAAATGAGTCAACGAAGAACAAAATCGTGAAATAGAACCGTGTGTCAGGCCTAGTTTAGCTTATGGAGGAGTTGACAATCACTTAATTCTGACTCCAGATAAATTGTCTTCTACCAACAAAAAATATAGCCTTGTAACAAATGAGTGAAAACAAAAGGTTGAAATTACATTCAGACAATACATGAACAAATGAACAAGACAAAAGTTGTGGTTTTAATAACAGTTGAAATAATTTTTTTAACAAATGATACAAAATCTTCGTCTTTGAAGATTGAAATGTGTATTTCTCATTGAACACGAAATCAGTCTGTTGCTGAAGAAAGTCATACGAACATTGTAACCTACTTCCGCACAAGCACTCACAAAGTGGACATTTGACTGTCTTACGTGTGTGTTGGGCGAGAGAAACATTTGTGTGCCTAGATTCGATTCTGGCACGACTGGTGGACAGCGTTCCTTATATAAAGATTAGTCGGACCAGGTAAACTGTTCATTGAAAATTGTTCTGATTTGTTCATAAGACGTTTCATTTAAAATTATAACAATTTATCCGTATTGTCGCGGCTAAATCTTTTGGAGTGCGAATTAGGAGCTTTTATTTCGAAAGAAGCTTTATTTATTAACTGTAAAATAATTATTCATTAGATATGAATTTTGATTTGTTTCAAATTACTACAAGCTAAACAAAATACGTAAAAATAACGTTCCAGTCTATGCGGCAAACTCATTTACACGCCTTTGCAATGTTAACCATAGTTAAAACTAACTCACTAAGGTCATTAGTAAACCTGTACAAGCCTAAATAAATTTAAAAAAAAATTGAAATAAAAATTTTATATATTTTCTCTTTATACGTTATTTGTTATGGATACACTTATTTAAGTAAATACTGTGTTTTTTTTAATTAAACACTATAAATTACATTTACCGGTCTGAATGTTCGAGAAATTTTGTAGAAAATATGCGTTCTCCGACAGGAATCGAACCTGCATCTTATGAGCCACTACTATATGTTATTGTTTACGTTAGGATACGAAATCAGAGCAGATATGATAGATCGGCGAAAGTGTCTGCTTAAAAGCATTAATTCAAACTTTGAAATGTGGCTCTACGGTTATAGCACGTCGGGTTTAATTTTTATAGGCGCTATGCAATATAAACATTTTCTGTTTTTAATCGGGTGTATGGTTCTTTTTCTCGAGAAAAGAAATAACATTTTCATGATTCCTTTATTATAGACTTTAATTTAGGAAAAAAAGCTCCAGTATTAAACGTTAGGTGGAAAATATTGAGTTAGTAAGAGTTTAATGGAGATAACAATTTCCAAAACAAGGATTAAGTGAAGCGATAGAAAGTTTTTTCTGCTGCCATTTCTGAGCTTCACGTTCTATTTTTCGCCCATTAGAATTCAGGTTGTGATAATGATATCTGTATTCGATTCATAGAAAGCCAGTGACGCTCTTGTAAAAGAGATAAATTCAAACGTTTGCTCATCGACTAAGAGAAGCCTACAGCAAGCATTGTCTTGTTCTCACTTTCATAATTATATCGCTATGAGTTTATAATATTTGAACGGCTTAACGAAACAGAATAAAGAAATTCTCAGGTGATGAATAGATCACGACGCCAGACTCCCTCAATGCCACCCACGCTAAAATGATCTCATGCCACAATTTCCGCATTGGCATTTTACGAGTCAGAAATAAATTGTGGATTTTGATGGACGGTTTTGACTCGACGACGAAGTTGTAATAATCAGAAACCTTACTTTCTTGAGTAGACCATGACATTTCAATTTGCAACAATAATAGCCGTCGACATTTTGACCAGACGGTTAACAAAATTTCTATGCAGTTCTTAATTCTAATATCTTCATTTTATGGCCGTGAGTAACCAACGAAAGATCGGAAATTAAGAATCAACCTTTGCTGAGACTTGAACAAGGATTTCTTTTCGGTCTGGAAACATGCATTAGCGCGACAGCTGCCTTACCGATTGCGAAGGAAACTAGAAATTAAATAATTAGAACTAAGATGAAAGAAATATAAGTAAAAGATTAATCATAATTGACAACATTTCATCTAATACATTCAAAATACTACTACCACTATTAAACTCCCTCTTTATACATAATTGAATACTTTCTATCCGAATTTCTGAGATGAGGACTTATTTACAATCAGATTTCATTTTTGTTGTTACTATCCCAACGCTTCGGCCATCTGATGAGGTTAAGACAGAATAAGCATCTTAGACTGTTACAGAGACTGCAGGAAGGTTTGAGAAAAATATTTTTATTTAACCTCATATTACGGCTAAGTCTCTTTCTTCCTTCAAGCATGGTACATATATTTCGAATGGTAATTTTCAAAGCAGGATCTTACTCTTCGCATGTGTATCTGTAGCATACTAAGCTTAATGTTTATATACAATGTAACCCGGATATAAGAGAGTTGTCGGGACCGGAGAAGTCTCTTATATCCGGGTTTCTCTTATATCAGGGTCTCTGATATCCGGGTTACACTGTATATCTCACACACACAAGATGGAATATGAGAAAATCAGTCTGATGATTGATTTTTTTTTCTGTCAACGTTTCGTTCAGTAAGAACATCAGAACAACCGATAAATTTAAAGAAAAATCTTTACCGTGGCAACTTCCACTTAGAATAAGTTGTGGTTAAACTTTGAAAATAAAATAAAATTTTAAAAACGTCCCAGAAAATCTCGATCCCCTTTATAAAAATGATGTGAACAGATTTTAATGTTAATTCTTACTCCCAACTCCAAACTCAAAAGGCCGTTCTCCCACTAAATATATCCTGGAGACGGGCCTGTTTAACAAAATTTACAATTCGTGTAATTTATAGTCTAAGAATAATTTTGACATCTAAGAAGTCCTAAATATCACCAATTTTATTCGGAAATTTGAAACCTAAGTAAGAAACGCTGTAAAACTTAATTTTATTGTCATTTTTCTGCTATTTGTAAAGTCGGGATTGCCAGATAATTTTCTTCAAAATCAGTCTAAATTATGTTCAATTAATTATTCCTCATAAACGAACGGTAGTGTAATTTAAGTCAAAATTCCTAGCTGTTTTTTTATGTGTTTGTGTATATGTCCATGCGTTAGTGCATGAGTCTTTATCTCTGTCATCTTCCCTGGTTATCGTTTTTATAAGCGGCGTTGAGAAGTGGCATCAAACATTTTGTCGCAAACATTCATTCCTTATTTTTTATCCAACCTAGGCGCGACAAATCCCGCGCGTGCGCACACACACACACACACACTTAAAACTCCCCCTACTCAGGGCAGATTTTTTCAGACAAACGTGATTTTTTTTTTCTTTTTACTTCATTTAACATAATGAACAAAAATTAGTTCAAAGTCAAGATTTAAAGCTATGAAGTTGAAAAACGTATTCCTTAAAAACAACTAAAATTATTCGAGATTTTAAGGATTATTTTTGATAGTTCAGCTAGAAATTTGTTCACCCGAGTCATGTATTTCCTTTTGATCTTATCGAGCTGGAAATTTTGTGCCCGTTAAATCATTTCCCACATTTGCTAGCCACGTTAAATCTTTCTTGCAATATTCTTATGCCGGCTATACGAAATTTAACAGAAACACTCAACATTTTAGAGCACGAATTTAAAACAGAACTAGAAAAAAGTAATAAATTAAAAATATTCGAGATTATTTTATTCGTGATGGTTCATGTCACAACTTTGGGTCCAACTGAATTCAAGGACGAATCTTAGAGATTTTTGTTACTTTGCAACAGATACACCTTACTACTCGGGTCCAAGTCCCCCCCCCACACACACACACTATATATAATTTTTTTTTTGTTTACACAGCCAGACGAGGAACTACTGAAAATTTCTGGACTCAACTAAGAAGCCCTAATAAATTTTATTTTTGGAAGTCAGTTGAACAGAGAACTTGTGAGTACCATTGTGTTGTGTCTAGACATAGATGATAGAAAGAGAATGAAAGAGTCAGAAGGAAATGAAATAGGAATATATTTAATAGAAATATATATATATATATATATATATATATTAAGACATTTTTATGTTTAACATTCTTTTTATAGATACAAATATTTAAGTAAATGCTCTGTTTATAATAAACAGTATTAAACAACATTTACCGGCCTGAATGTCCGAGAAATTTTCACAGAAAATATTCGTCCTCGACAGGATTCGAAATATTTGTATCTATAAAAAGAATGTTAAACATAAAAATATCTTAAAATAATTGTCGGACTTTGTCCATTATATATATATAATCCGTTGGTATATAATTCAACTGAATCCTAATATAAAATATTAGGACTGATCCACAAAAGAGATCAATATATTATATCAGATCATATAAATTACAGAAAAGAAATCTAAAATTACCTCATTTAAATAGCTATTTCAGCCAACAAGAACTGTGAAGAAATGAAATAAAAGCCTAAAATTTAAATATTTAAAGAATAAAAGGGAAAAAGAAAAAGAGAGAAAGAACAAAAAGGAAGCTGTAGATGAGAATATAGATTTAAACAAACTCCCAATATCATGGTAGGAGACGGTCTAGATGGTTTGTTCTATGAATTGTACTTGAGGTTGTCGCACACCTTTGTCCCAATTTTGACTGTCGTGTTCAACAACTGGTTCCGGGAGGGGGCTGTCCCCGACCAGTTCACCAGGGGTGTGATCACGCTGTTGAAAAACGGCAAGGGTGTTGGGCGGGAATTAGATGATTATAGGCCCATAACTCTGCTAAACACAGAGTTAAAGATTTTAGCAAAGATCCTGCAGGAGCGTTTGCAGTCAGTTGCCGAGTCTCTGTTGGTTCCTGGGCAGACTTGCGCTGTGAGGGGCCAAACAATTCAGAGCAACCTGAAATTCTGCCGCTGGATTAGCCTCCTGTATCGCTCCCCCAGTGCTGTGGTACAGGTGAATGGGAAGCTGCCGAGCGCTTTGCGCTGTCTCAGTCGGTTCATCATGGTTGTCCGCTGTCGCCCTTACTTTACCCTTTGGCGTTAGAGCTTCTCCTTCGCCGGCTAAGGGACAGGGCTTGCATTCCGGACCTACGTGGAATTGCTATCTCTGAAGGGGCTTGAGTCAGGGTTTCTGCGTACGCCGATGACGTATCTACTTTCGTCCCACCCACATTGAGGTGATAATGAAGGCGCTTGAATGGTACGAAAAGGTAACAGGGGCCAAGATTAACCGCGACAAGTCGTCCGGCGGTTAGGTGCTTGGAAGCGGGTCGATCTTCCGGGACCCTTTGGTTGAACAGATGGTCCTGTTTGCATTCTTGGAGTGTGGTTTGGACCCGACCTCCAGCTGGAGAAAAATTGGTCTGAAGTACAGACAAAGGTTGACGCGGCTCGTCAGACTTGGCGTCGAAGGAGGTTGTCCGTGGAGGGCAGGGCGGAGGCATGTACCACTTACGCCTTTCCGATTGTCCTTTATCGCTTGGCTGTACTTCCTCTCTGTAAAGATCATAAGCCGCTCGAGCGCTTGCTATCCGCCATTTTATGGAGGGGACGCAAGCATCAGGTCGACAGAGAGGTCTGTGTACAACGTCCGTGTCATGGGGGGGGTCTGGGAATGCCACACTTGTCGAGTCACAAGCTCGACTGGAGTTTGGCTTTCCTACGCCGGTCGTTAACAGGAGATTCGATTATGGCGGGGATTGCAAGGGACGCCTCCCCCCCTCCATCTCGCGGGTTGAGCGTCGTCGTAAACCCTGGGATCAATCGGTTTTCTTTCGCGAATGTCGATATGCCTTGACAATCATTCCTCGGTCCAGTGACCTTTCTCGGCCTAGGAAGGTCTTCTATCGTCATCTAGTGGAGGGGGTCGCGAAGGATCCTTTACGTGAGCGGCTCGACTTGTCGGAGTAGGAGTTTTGCTCTTTCTAGTCATGGGCGCCAGCGGCGGATTATCTCATTAGCACTAAGTTTTCGCTTACCTAGCGACTGGCTCGGAATAGGCTGCCTCTCAATGACAAGGCCTTCGTATGTGGCTTGGCGGATTTACCAGACTTTGATCGATGTAACATTGGCCTCTCCTTTATTAAGGGTTGAACGGGTCCTACTAACATCAGTTGTGTTTAGTTTGTTTTGTATTGATATTTAGTTTGTTTGGGGGGTTCATTCCCTCCCCTCTCATTGTTCATCACTAGATTTATTATCATCAAATTTTTAAATCGCGGGGTGCATTTTTAGCTCCCACCCCTGAGAGGATGCGGCATTATGGTGTATGGAGGATTGATTGGTGACGGACGAGTTTTTGTGGTGAATGCGCAAATTGTAACGAGTGCATGGGTCGTGAATCGGATTAGCTAGATATAAGATTGTAAGTGAAGAACAGGTTCAACCCCGCCCCCTTTTCAGCCATAAATGAATGTAAAAGTACAATAAATACAAATATCATGGTAGGAGAAATGGGAGTGTTTGATTCAAGAAGGCAGTTAAAATAGCCTTGACCTATATTTTAAAATATTAACATCTCAACTTATGTTGAAACAGAATCACAAATTTAAAGATACAGGTTCAAATAATTTTAAAAATTAAAATAGAAAATAGTAAATATTAGTACTAAATTAAAAACAAAAAAATACTTCCTTTTTTAAAGAAAAAAAATCCTAAATC
The DNA here is from genome assembly GCA_903632075.3 of Acanthosepion pharaonis. Classification (NCBI taxonomy): domain Eukaryota; kingdom Metazoa; phylum Mollusca; class Cephalopoda; order Sepiida; family Sepiidae; genus Acanthosepion; species Acanthosepion pharaonis. The sequence continues at coordinate 187,381 of CAHIKZ030000914.1, read as the reverse complement.
CCTGCTAGCAAAAATAGGAAAAAAAAAATCAATAGATATTTTATATAAGGAGAATTAAAAGTATTTAAAAATTTAAGATTTTTTTAATTAAAAATTTAAGAGAAAGTAAAAAGATAACATCTAAAACTAAAAACTATTTCATTTCTTCACACCTATGTTGACAAAGCCAATAAGTAAGTCTTGTTGGCCGAAATAGCTATTCGAACGAGGTAATTTGGGATTTCCATTCTATGTTATAGATTTCAGTTGCATGAATATTAGTTTGAAACTCTGGGTTTCATTCATTTACAATCATCAGACAAACTGGTTTATTTTATTTTTTTAAATGGATTTTTTTGTCCTTATTCGTGTTTTATTTGTGTGTGGTGTCAGGGAATATATATATATATATATATATATATATATATATATATAGAGAGAGAGAGAGAGAGAAAATTTTAGAGAGAAGGATATATTTATCTCTTTCCTCACTTATGACTGACTTCATGTTTCACAGATACACTGCCCGTCGGCCTCTGATAAATATATCAGATTCACACATGCATATCAGATAGAGGGAAATATATATCGGGAATGAAGGAGGAGAGGATAAATATTATATATATATATATATATATATATATATATATATATATATATATATATATATATATATACACCCAAGAGAAAGATAGACAATGAAATATATAAAGAGAGAAAGAAAAGAGTAGGGATAAATTGAGGTAGGTTTGGAGTAATCGTGTGCGTTTATAAAGCATTCATTAATGATCAATGGATATGCAGATGTGCTCTTTAACAAAGATGATTGCTGTTCATAAGCGAACATATAACATAAAATTGATTGGAAGATTGAGAGACGGAAATGGAGTGAGACTGATATACAATATATATGTATTCACGCATGAATTTTCAAAGATTAGATTTACAACAGCTCATATTTCTCATCAAAAGGAAGATAATATTTTTTTGTCACTTCATTTTTATGGTTTCTTCAGAAACATTTCTCGGTTCTACTCTGATTTTACATTCTGAACTAATATCAACACACGTGAAAAGTGAAAAACAAACAATTCTGTCTATATTTCTGAAATGAGGGATTGCAATTATTTACACTATTTACCTTGTTCGGACTGTTCTTATCTTTGTTGACATATTCACGACGTTTCGGTCGTTGTACACTCTAGCTTTCTTCAGGTGATTGGAATTTCGATCAGAGCCCTTTATATCGTCCATAGAGATAGATTGTTCTAGTTCCACGTGTCATGCCTCTTCCGGATGTCTCAGTATCAGTTATTTCACTTTAACCCGTTCACCTCAGCTGTAAGCAGGTATTAAACTCACAACTCTCTGGATCAAGTCACTGAATTCAACTTTTATCCACTGGGCCATCAGTGTATGCATTTTTGGAAATTATAAACTTAATATATCAGTTAATTTTTACCAGCGCTCATATTGCAATGACAAAATTGTAATATGAGCTCTGGTAAAAATTGCTGTCATTTCTGTAATAAGAAACTATGATGTAGTAAATTGTTACAAATAAATCAACGGTTCAGGAGCTAACATTTTAATTTACTCGGCCACTGAATTTGGTGGCATAATAATTGTGAGTTCAATCCCTGTGTCGAGTAGTACATATATAGACTCAATGGAAACCGACCGAGTAATAATCAAGCAGCACTAAAAACAAAGACGAGATATCCTTAGACATGGACAGAGGAACGAGAAGAATCTACTCCCGTAGATTAAATAAAAGGTTCAGTTTGAAAGTTTTTGACTGTTCTCGTATCGATAAAAAGAAAGTCGGAACGCACTACGACTGAAATGTGATGATGACAAAGATGAGGACATTAGTCTAAATGTAAGTCCACATCCCAGAAATTCAGGCAAATATATCCTTTGTTTGAATTTTTCTATTAAGCAACACCATTACCAGCAAATAAAACATTGCCAGGAATAAAATACCGTAGCATTTATAAATACCTTTATTATTACGTATTTCCGAATATTCAAGCATAGGTACACCCAAGAGATCGCTAAAAAAAAAAAAAAAAAAAAGAAAGAAGCATAGCATGAATAAAAAGAGCCTAAAACTTGGTGAAAATAACTTTTTAAAACTTTTTTTTTGTTATAAGAGGAAAGATCAAAGTATTTTGGGAGTATTTTTTTACATTTTTTAATCGTTCCTAGCATGTCCGAAATTTTCGTTAAAATTTTTTTTTTTTTTGAATCAGCAAAATTGACAGATTATCAAGTCAACCATTTTTTCCATTTAAAAAAAAAAAAATAAAAATCTGTTTCAAATTCTTTTAAAAATCAATTATAATTTTTTCAAAATTCATCTAAAGAAAATTAGTAATTATAAAGTTTATTTAAAATATTTTGTAACAAACATTATTTACTTATTTACTTACTTTCTGCGCCGAAAAGATGTAGTTTAAAAATTAGACAAAGCAGGTCATAACATTTGGTGTTACTTGACAGGTGATGAGTGATGATTTCATCATGTATTGACAGCTTACATGTGGAAAAGTTATCGTACGGAAGGACAGAAGTGACAATTATTTAGATTTAAGTGAGCCAATTATTTACTTCGTTATTTTTAAGGAAAACTTTCAGCGCTCTAATTTTTTTTTTTTTTTTTTTTACTTAGCTTCCACCTTTACACTTACGATGCTTTATGGAAAATATATTATAAAAAAATTAAAATAAGTCTGTTGAAAACGAGATTAAATTTCGTAAGAAAGGTAACTAATTAATTTATAGGTACCTTTATGAAATTTTATCAGAAGTGTACATAAAATACTATAATTTTATGATCATTTATTACATTTTACTGTGTTCCATTCATTTTATTATATTATTAATTTTGATATTTCATTTATGGAAAAATGTCATAACTAAGATTAATATAAATTTTATAAAAAATAAGGTCATATAAATTTCATAAGATGATACTGATACTTGTAGGTACCCTTCTCAGTTGAAATTGAAAAATCAAATTAACTTCTCCACACGTGTTTCGCAAAAATAAAGGCCCTAACAGCGGAGAACAACGCTTAACTCAAATAACGCGAATTTTTATTGCATTCTTGATGGTCTTCCGTACATTTGAATTACAGCCGTTTTATGGACACAAAAGCCATCTGGAATTATTTTTTTTAATCAGGCTCTTCTGATTGTTATAAGCTATACAACTTATAATGCTAAAAGATAGATCTACTTAATAACATCATTGACTAAAATGAATGCCATTTTCACTAATTTTAGAATATTTAACAACTTTAATGTAAAAATAAATAATTTAAGAAATAACAAATAATTGTTTTAAAAATTCATTTTTCATCGAAAAAGTTTTTTGATTTCAAACAATATTATCCATATTCATAAAAGCAACTAAAAGCATTTGAAATTAAATAATATTTTTGTTTTATTGAGTTTTGTATGTTAAAATTCAGAGCTAATTTTTCAGATAAGAGGAGGTCCAATTAAAAAAAATACATGATTGGCTTTCCTCAAAGCATTGTGCTTTTAACTAATATAATCAATTAACTGAATGGTATTGAATTTCTAAAGTTTTCATAAAATTAGTTATGTGGGGTAATAAATATTTTTGCCATGGCTTTAAAAAAAGAAAACATTTATAACAATGTCCATCATTTGTGAATAGTTTCTGAAAGTTTCATGAACATCCGACAATTATTTTTATTTTTGCAAGATTTTCCAAATTAATGTCTGTCTGTCATACAAAAAAAAAAAAAATAAAAAAAATAAAATAAACGTGCTTAAATTTTATTTTATAGTTCCGCTGATACAAAGAGAAACAATTTTTTTTAATCAAAAGTTTAGAATGTTCTAAAAAAAAAAAAAACAATTAAAAATACTTTGTTTTTTCCTCTTAACAGTAACAAACATTTAGACGATAAAATTTTGTTTTCATCAAGTTTGGCGTCTTTTTCATCATGCTATATGCTCTTTTTTTAGCGATCTCATGGAGGTACCTATTCAAACATTAAACCTAAAGAACATATCCTGTCCGTGAGGAGGTAAGCTCTTGCAGAGAACGAAGTGGTTGTGATGGACAACGGGTTAAAATATTTCGTATGTGTTGTTTATGTAATGGACTCTGTACTGAGTGTACAAGCATGACTTGAAAAAAAATGTATGTCGAACGCCGGAAGCGCGCTCCTTTATGAAAGAAGTCTATGCCGCCATTAGCCTTTTGAAAAAAAAAAATTAACAAAACAGAACGACGTCATTGTCTGTGCGAGACAGCTGAAGGAAAAAAAAAAGTCGTTTCACGATTTAGATCGCAAAATCACATTTTTGTAATCATACAAAATCTAATGATCAAGTCAAAAATTGGGATGAAAGTCTAAGTTAGTATTTTTTTTTTAAATATCTGCGTCTTCTGTGGATTTTGGTAATGAGTGTATAAAGTGTAACTGAGTATATTTTCGACTCCGCATGATTAAAAGATTAATAGTCATAGAAATATAAAAAAAAAAAAAACATGCTACAAACTAATTTCCTTTCTGAAAAACTAACTGACCGACAAAATCTTATTAAAAATGAAATACTCAAGTCATTTTATGAAATGAAATCTCGAACAAATTAAACGTGAGGATTGGTCCATTATGAATAGTCTTTGAAACTACCTAATTTATTAATCATTCAACAACAGGTATATTATGGAAATTCAATGTAAATACGAGGATTTATGAATGCTACTGAAAAGTTCTCAGTCTGATCTAACCGAAACAAATAGAATTTCTTAAAAATGTTTTTTTCCCCTGGGGGTGAGACAAGGACAGAAAACGGGGACGAGGACCAGAGACGGAAACGAGGAGAGAGACAGAGCGAGGTGTGGTACAGAGAAAGAGACAGGGACGAGGAGAGGGAAGGAAACAGTTTTACAATATTACGTAAAATCAATTTTTAAACTGACTTTCTAGTGATTCACGTCTAATGTCCAGAAATTCGTATTTTAACTGCTCATCATATCTATGTCATGTTCATTATGCACCAAAACGAAGATGTGTCGATATGGGATGCACCATAATGTCCGATACACAATCTTCCTCTTTCGAAAGGACTACTGTCCAGTCCATGACCTTGGTTTCCATATTCGTCAGCATTTCCCACTGCCAGGATCGATTATAACAGAGGTTTCTTTATCATCGCTCGTAATGAATGTAAACAAAGAGGTAATGTAATTAGTCTCTCTCCAATCAATTTGAAGTGTTGCCATCTATTGCGGGTAAAGCCGAGTGCTTTGCCCGGAGATTCTCTTCCAAATCCACTCATCTGAAGTATCTCTGTCTCAATGCCCCCTTTAAAACAGAGTCTCTGCTGAGTGATATGCACATAACTGTCCATGATTTCTGCTATAATTTCTAAACTTGACCCCTAAAGCTTTGCGTATTATCCCTGCAATTATCATACAGAAATTTTGCTCCAGAATGGGCTCCTTTACTTTTCAAAATTTACAATAAATGTCTCGCTACTTCTTGCTTTCCAGCGTGTTGGAAGTCCTCCTCTGTAGTTCTTGTCTTTAAGAATGCTGAGCCCTTGAATTATCGCCTTATTGTTTTCTTACCTTTTTTTGTCAAAGTATTAGAAGCTGTAATCAAATCGTGTAATGAAAGTTGTATTAAATTGTGCCGATCTACATCGTACACACACAAATACAAATCACATACAACGATAAGCATTCATTGGTTAATAAATCACCACTACGTTATTATAGATAATTTACAAATCACAGCAATGCGACAATTTTGTAATCGCTCTACTTTTCATGTAGTCAATTTTTCAGAAGCTTTATTGAGTCTCCCCAAAACTCGCTCGCTGATTGGTCAATGCCAACCAATCAAATTGTCTGCACGTGAAGAATAACTCTTCCTGCGCAGCGATTCGGAGCCTGTGGTCACCTATATAAGCAAGAAATATTCTTAGATAATTAGTGAGATTTCAGCTGCCAAACGAATCCACGACAGTTGAAACCATGTTCCAATCTTCTCACTCACACCACCACTCACATGCTGAACATTCCTTACACTCACATAATATTTTCTTACACAGCAAAACTGTTGAAAACATTTATTACAAGAAACTATCACAAACTTTCTTTCAGTGAACTTTGGAATACAAAATAATAGTTAAAGAGAGACAACTTTTATTTTATTCAACCTTTTCTCCTACTCATTACATGCCTTCTTTCACATTCTTCTGCATCTTGTTAAATACATATATTATGTGTAATGATGTCTTTTGCTTATCCTTTTTCACGTCAGTTTTATTCCCTGATCTAAAGTTAAATTAATGTGGTGAAGTCCGCCACAAAATTAACCCGTTTCTGATTAATTTCATATTAATATAGTAGTATCCTAGGTATATATCATTGGACCTACGTTGTTTCTGATCTTCATCAACGACCTTCCCGATGTAAACAGTTCTCAACTCGGTATCTATGCAGATGATGCAACTATTTACTCCTGTCTCCTGACATTCTAATGCAACAGATCAGACAAAGTGAAACGGGCTACTGCTATCGAAAAGGACATGCAATAACTGGGGCAAGAAATAGGTTGTACATTTTAATGCCTCCAAAACAAAACTGCTTTCATCTAATCACCACAGAGAAACTTTTCTGTCTGCCATCAGCATGGATTATGCTAAACTCCAGGAGAATAACACTCTACGCCTTCTTAGACTCATGTTTCCCACTAGCTTTAAGTAAAACGACTACACTGAATTAATTGCTAGATCTACTGCTACGAAAGTGGTTTCACTGTGTCGTGTTCGACAATTCTTCTCATCAGAATTTTTCTTGCACATTTATGAATCTACCATTCGTCCGAGTATTGAATACTAATGCCATCGAGAGTACATGAATTTAAGCGTGCTACTAGATTGGCAACTAGGTCTCACCGTCTTAGTGTTCAAATAATTAGATACAGCCGTAAGTTCTATTCTAATAATTTCTTTTCTCGTTTATGGAACTCTTCAAATTTCTTGTTTCCCTGCCTTCTACAATTTTAAAAAATTTAAATGCCATGTCAATCACCATCTTCTGTCTTCATGAATCGTATTCTTTTATTGTCCTTTTCCTCACTAAAGTTTTTTCATTCTCTTTCAATTTCTGTAAATACACCCACCCTGCGTCCTAATGGTATTATCGCCTTATTTGGGATGAAATGATTAAGAAAAAAAAAAAACACGTTAGCAAAAAATGAAGTTTTAAGGAAAATAGAAACAGAAGTGGTACTTATAATTACAATCAGAAAGATTTGAACTACACCATTTATGAAAGAGGGCTTGAAGAATATGACATTCGCAAAAAGGCAAGAGGGAAACACTGAGTAACATAACAAGTTTGTGTAAATGGATAGCAAAACAGAAACCGGGGGGGGATAAAAAAAAAAAATAAATCTTACTCAGAGCAAGAAACACTGAAATGTCTTGAAGAACCACAGTGCATGGAAAAAGAATTACTCAGAATAATTCTACCTTATAAAGCATATCTAGAAGATACAAACAATATTTGACTACAAGGAATTAATGTGTACCATACAAAGTATAATAATACTGAAGACAACAATCGACTAATATGGTAATATCCAACCACAGATATAGACATATGTCGTGTCTCTTCAGGACACAGATGATCATGACCCACTTTTTCTTTATCAGCTTTAAGTTGCTATGACATCTTGGAAAAAATAGCGTGGTTTCCCCATTGCCTACTCCAGTGTTCTGAATTCAGAGTTGCTTTTCTTCTAGAATGGCTACCACTTACGGCTAGAGAGCCAAGTCAACTTTACCATCAGGCATATTGGCAGGAAGGCAGATTCACAAAGGCTAAAACTTGAACCTGGTTCACAGATTTCCACTTTCTGCTCCGTTAACTGTTACGCTATAACACATTCTTGTTGATTATAAAACTGTAATCAATCTTCAAGTGGCCATTAGGAATCGCCGATATGACAATTTACCGACAAAAACAGCCTTAACAATGATAGAATGATCTTACCTTATGCGAAGTGAGTGCTGAAAATTGCAAGAAGCCCATAAAGGAATTGATGTTCGAGACGTTCTTAAGTTGGTCGGACATAACTTTTCAACAGCCCCTGGTACCTAACAAGGAAGTTATTTATCAGCTACAGCCACACACACACACACACACACATATATATATATATATATATATATATATATATATATATATATATATGCATACATATACACACACAAGTAATGGGAAGGAGCGATTGTGTTCTGGGATTGGTTTTACAAAAGAAAAATAAATGGAGATCAATAAGTTTGATCCAGTTGGTCAGTTTAAAGTAATTTTTTAATTTCAGTAAAATCCTAGTTTAAATTCATGATAAACAACCTATTTTGAATCAAGAGAATTGTATTTATATTAAAATATAAATATTCAAGATTCACCCAAATTTATTAGAAATTTAATATTTTCATATTCATTTTCTTTAATTTAGGTATTAGTTGTGTGCAAAAGTTAATATTCTTTTTTAAACGAGACTGAATACTTGAAACCTTTTTTCGCTGTAAATTTTGCTTACACTTTGGCTTAATATTTAAGAAATAATTTAAAAAATAAAGCCAATACACAACAAATGTGGGTAAAAAGAAAATGGAAGTTCATTTTTTTCTCTTTTGGAATTACTGGATAAACGTATAAAACTAAATTAGGTACCTTCAAAAATTCGCGATACCTAAGGTTTAAAATTAATTTTTTAAAATGAAAAATATTTCTTGAATCTTATTTTAGTTTTAATTTCAATCTAATAGATTCAAATTAATATTTCCAATAAGCAAAATACATTGGTGTATTTAAAAACCAATTTAATTTGAATGGACACAGTTTGTTTTAAAATCAATAAGATCGCTGATTTTAGCGCTAAAAAAGTTATCCATCATCGTAATGTAATTCTTTTTTAAAAAAAATAATTCAAAAATAAAATATACTTTTCTGAAACTTTGAGGAATATTAGCCGATTTAAAGTTTAATTAATCTGATTTGAAACATTTCTTACTTTAAGTTTAAAATATTGCAGAAATGTATTTTTAACACAGCTGTAGCTGTTTATTTTCGGTGTTGACAGCTTGAATGGCAGGTGAAAGTTTAATGTTTTTATACGGTGGATATATCTGTAAAATTTACTTGAGGAATATAGCGTGAGCGCTTTTTTAAATATTTTTTAAAAACTTTCCCAGTAATTCTTAAAATTTAGGAAAATATTCACCGTAATCTAATATTTTATTGAATTTTAGATGATTTTCTGCTATTAATTAATTAATTAATGGAAAGTTCATAAAATTAAATAAGTGTGGTGGGGTAACAGATCTAAAAAATTATTTTCAACCAAGATTTTCTGAAGAAATATTTCTAAAATAATTTTATTCATTTGTAAAGAAGTTCTGAAAGTTTCATTAAAATTCGACAATTTGATTTTTGCAAAAATTTCCAAATTAGTGTTTTTCACGGCAAAAATGACGGTAAAATTTCCTATACTAATCTTTGGCTATCGGGCTGATGCAAAAAAAAAAAAAAAAAAAAAATTACCAAAATTTTGAACGTTCTAAAAAGGATAAAAAATATAATTTAATAATAAAAATCCTCTGGTCTTTCCTTTTAATGAAAGATTTTGACTATAAAACTATTTTTAAGTTTGAGGCATTTCTTCATTATGGTATGTTAATTTTTTAGAAAATCAGTGGAGGTACCTACAGTAGATGTAGAAAGAATTGGAAAAATTCAGTAAATTTCATTTTTATATTTTCTGCATGATAAAATGATGATTTTGCCTTTATATTAATTTTGAAAACATATGCTAGTCGTAGAGACTTTTGCACTATTTAGTTGGTTCGACAAACATTTGACACTAAAGTGACCCAGTTAAACCAAAATTCAATAATGATTTTCAAAAGATTGCCTTGGGACAATTTCCTAAGAGATGATGAACGACAGGCTTTCCACAACTGCACCTGTTCCAAGTTTGGATACTAACATCAGACAATGGCACGTCCGAGACTTTCATACTTATCTGATTGACTATTACTTTATTTTCTATGTGCCGTATCTCTTCAGGACGTTGGTGATCATGGCTCTCCACATTTTCCTGTAGTTTGTAGCTCTTAGTAAAGTTTCTATTTTTGCTATATCTCCTAATCACTATTCTGCCATCCATTTACACAAGCTCGTAAGGCAGGGGTTATGCGATGTTTTTATCTGTTCCTTTTACGTTCAGTATATCTTGTGAGTGTCAAAGTTTCGAAGTCCTCTTTCCTCATTACATGGCCTAGAAATTTCAACTGTCTTTCTGGTGCTAAATTTCTACTGTCTCAAGTCTTGTCTTCAGGTGATGAGATTGTCTATGTAAGAGGACAGATATTGCATAATGGTTCAGTACTCTTTGTTTCTAACGATATTTTCCTGTTAAATACTTTGCTTGCTTTTGGAAGGTAGCTTTCGCTATCCCAATACGCCTTCGGATTTCAGTGCCATTTTCCATCCTCTATTAAAACTATTCCTAGATATTTACATTTGTATACTTGCTTCATTTTCGAATCTTCAGTTTGTAGCTTGCATATTGGGCAGTTTCTTTTGCTGACGACCATACATTCTGACGTCTTATAATTGCTGTTTCATCCTTTCTTCCACTATCTTCTGTATGAGTTCCTTCAGTTTCCTTTCTATATCTGCTATCAACACTGTCATCTGCGTATCTAATGTTATGCCCGCCAATAATGAATCCTGGTAGGAATCACTGTTTTGAAATTTCGATCCTTTCTTATACCAGATTAAATAAGTCCATGATGGCATATGTAACCGAGAGTAACGTTAACCACATTTGTTTTTCATTTTATTGCTATAATTCATAAAGCTAAAAACTAGTCAGACGAGCATGAATTCATAAAGACTGCCAATCCCGTTCTTCCGCATGTCAATGCATTTCTATAATAAAATCATTAGCTATACATTTACATGAAATCTATTCAGAAATATTTTTTTTTATATGCATAACGCTTACAATAATTCCAGACTACGGATAAATCCATTTTTTCCTATTTTGAATACATTTTATTATTTGCACTACTTTTCACCGGCAAAATTATATATATGTTATTAATGCTTCCATTAATTCCTGATAACTGCCAATCTATTTTTCCCTGATTTCCAGTGCATGTCTATATTAAATCATTAGTATTTATTTTCCTTCTTCTCATCTTCATTGTGTAACATTGTAGGTGTAGAATAAAGGAGAATAATTTAAGTTCAAGGATAAAAAGAGGAAAAACGCCACTTAATAAACAGTTTGTTGTAAATATATCGTATTTCAGAAATAAAATATATTTGACAGGGTTAATTGACCGTACCATGTCCCGCAACAGAAAAAAAAGAAAAGAAAAAGCAGCAGGATATGGCGAGGTCTTTTCCTTCGGTCGTGAATTGACTAATCAGCAACGAACAAAGAGACGTGATTTTCTGGTTGAAAAAGTTCTCTCCCAAAATTGTTTAGTTTTTTGTCATGGTAGCGAGCAGACGGCCTAAAATATAAAGATGAGTAGTGAAGTTATCGCACTTACTGCGTCCTCTCCATCGCTGACGAATGGTCAGTGACATTTCCCTGCTGGAAAAAAAATTGGTCGTTAGAGACCACAAGTGTTGTGCCATTTATTATTACATGAATCTTTCACCTGACTTTCATTGAAATCGACACTGTGCGACTTTTGGCATGAAGACAGCCGATGCAATTCACAGTGAAGCAACGGCTGTAGTTCAAGCCACAGATGATGTAGTGACAATGTTACAATTGTTGAGAGTCATGGATCATGGATAATTGCTAGTTTTAGAGTTGTTCTAAACCGGTTGCCAACCACGACTATAGGGCTTAAAATTGGGTCGGACCGAGAAATTTTCACGATAGGCTTGTATGCAATGTGTGTGCGCGTGTTAAACTTTTCTACGTCACATATTCTCATTTTTCTTTTAGTGACGTAGAAATACTAATTTTTCAATGATAAAAAATATTTGCTTCATTTAATATTCAGCGAATATTCAACTGTTAAGGGAATTTATTTTTAGAAATGAAACTTACAAAATCAAGGTCTTTTATCCGGGTATGCATTTTGTTGGTGCCAAAATTAAGCGAATGGCTGGCTAAGACAGTTGTAGAAATTTGCTTCAGAGCATTCCGTTTACTACCATTCGCTGACCAGACAAGTAAACTATGCTGCAAAAAACCAGCAACTCCCAACCGAAGTTACTTTGCTGAAGTATTTTTAACTTCTTGCCGGTGAGATTTTTTTTCCGTCTTAGCCACAAACCAAATCACTAAAATTATAATAAAACTATTTACTATTAAACTTAGTTGGTCTTCTGTCGTTCTCTTTATCTTATAACTTTTGTTCACACGTGACATCAAACTCGGAAGTGCAAGAAAAGTTTGATATTTTATAAGTACAATGCAGTTACAAAATTAGTTAACATTATCATTTTTAAATGATAAAATTGTATGTGTATATATCGCAACAAGAAAAAAATGTTTCCATGTTGACATTGATTTTCCTAACATTGTTCTGGTATATAAAGAATTATTGAATTATATATCATTTCTCCTATATATATATATATATATATATATATATATATATATATATATATATATATATATAATTCGTGTTATGAATCTTATTCGATAGTCAATTAATTCATACTTTTATTTTTTTAGATTTTTATTAAACGTTTACTGTTTGATAAAACAGTATCACTTTGGGTGTAGGGCGGTATTGCAAATGGGGAATCCTTTCTTTTGTCCCACGTTGGTAATAACATGTACAGCAGTATTGAATGAGAAATCTCAAGAACGAAAAATTTACAAACACCTTTTGACACGTTTAATCCCTCACATAAAAAAAAAAAAACAAACAAAAAAAAATCAAAAATAAACATGCCAATTTTGACATTTTTTATTGCATGCTGATATCGCAATTGTCACAATACAATTAAAAAAAAAATATCAGCATAGCTAATACTAACATCCATGAGAGATTAGTTGCCTTTCTCAGACTAACATTCTCGGCTGACATGAAGTGGAAAGATACTGAATCCATTGCTGGTTCTGCTGCTAAGAAAATTGCTTCACTGTATCGCGCTGGTCAATTTTTCTCGCCCGAATATATCTTACATATAAGTTTGCCATTTGTTCATACTTTGAATATTGCTGCCACGTACGACCCGGTGCCCCCGCTGTATATTTATTTTGTTAAAAATAATAAAAAAAAATGAATGTTATTGGTCCTGGCCTGGCATCTCGGCTTTAGTCTTTTACCTACCGCTGTAATGTGGCTTCCATGTGCCTTTTCTATAAATACTTTCATGTTAATTGTTCGGATGAACTCATCGCTATGGTACCTAGACTTTATGAATTTAAGCGCAGTACTAGATTGGCAGCAAAGTCTTGTCAATTTACAGTCGATCTATCTATATGTAGGTACCTCCACGAAATCGCTAAAAAAAGAGCATTGCTTGATGAAAAAGACGCCAACCTTGCCGAAAAAAAAATTTTATCGTCTAAATGCTTATGTTATTATTAAGAGGAAAGACCAAAGTTTTGTTTTAATTTTATTTAAAATTTTTCCTTCTTTTTAGAACATTCTAAATTTTGATTAAAAAAACATTGTTTCTCTTTGTATCACCGGAACTAGTAAAATAACAGAATTTTTAGCACGTTTTTTTTTTGTATGACACACATTAATTTGGAAAATCTTGTAAAAATAAAAATAATTGTCGGATGTTAATGAAACTTTCAGGAACTATTCACAGATGATCAAAATTATTATAAATATGTTTTTTTTTTATTAAAGTCATGGCAGAAATATTTTTTTTATATTTATTACCCCCCACATAACTAATTTTATGAAAACGCTAGAAATTCGAGTTAAGGCTTTAAGGAACGCAAATCATGTTTTTTTCTGTTTTTAATTGGACCCCCCCCCCTACCTGAAAATCAGCTCTGAATTGTAACATACAAAACTCAATAAAACAAAGATTTTATTTAATTTCAAATGCTTTTTATTTGCTTTTGGTTGTTTTATGAATAAGGACAATATTTTCTGAAAGCAAAAAATTTTTTCGATGAAAAATGAATCTTTAATACAATTATTTGTTATTTCTTAATTATAATAGATTTTTACATTTAAGTTGTTAAAATGTTATAACATTAGATAAAAGCCACATCGAGTTTCCTAAGTCTCCTTATGAGATAGATCTCTTTTTTAGCGCGTTGTAAATTGTATCATTTTGACTAATCAGAAAATCCGCAGTAATTAAGAAATGTAATTTTGTGTTTATAATCGGGCTGTAATTATAAAGTACGGAAGACCAACCAGAATACTATTAAGTTGCGTTATTTAGGTTAAGCATTGTTCTCCGTTATTAAGGCCTTTACTTTTGCGAAACACGTGTGGAGAAGTTAATTTGATTTGTCAATTTCAACTGAGAAGGGTACCTACAAGTATCAGTATCATCTTATGAAATTTATATGATCTTATTTTTATATTAATCTCATTTATGACATTTTTCCATAAATCAAATATCAAAATTAATAATAAAATGAATGGAAATACAAATAACACAGTAAAATGTAATAAATGTGCACTTCTGATAAAATTTCATAAGGTACCTATAAATTAATTAGGTACCTTTCTTATGAAATATGAAATTTAAACTCACTCTTAAGAGTCTTATTTTAATTTCTTTATAATATATTTTCCATAAAGCTTCGTAAACGTAAAGCTGAAAGCTAAGTACAAAAAAAAAAAAAAAAAAAAAAGCGCTGAAAGTTTTCCTTAAAAATAACGAGGTAAATAATTTGTTCACTTAAATGTAAATTATTTCACTTTTCTCCTTCCGTAGAACAAATTATCCTCCCGGAATCCGTCAATATGTCATTCATCACCTGACAAGTGACACGAAAGTTTATGACCTGCTTTGTTTTATTTTCAAATTACATCTTTTTGGTGCAAAAGCTAAGTTAAGCTTGGTTCAAAATATTTTAAATAAACATAATTTCTGATTTTCTTAAAATAAGTTTTGAAAAATTGATATTTAAAAGAATTTCAAAGTGAGATTTCCAGTTTTTTTATAAAATGGAAAAAAATGGTCAATTTTGCTGACTAAAAAAAAAAAAAAGATTTTTAACGAAAATTTCGGACGTCCTCGGAACGATTAAAAATGTACAAAAATAACCCCAAAATACTTTGGTCTTTCCTCTTAATAATAACATAAGCATTTAGACGATAAAATTTTGTTTTCGTCAAGTTTGGCGTCTTTTTCATCATGTTATGCTCTTTTTTTAGCGATCTCGTGAACGTATCTAGGCTATATGTAACTAAGTTCTATGCTAACAGTTTATTTTCTCACGCTTCTCGCTTGTAGAACTCTTTGGACTCCATGATTTCCAACCAGTTTTGATGTTCAGAAATGTAAATGCAATGTCAATCGTTATATACTGTCTTCTTGAATACTCTTCTATTGTTCTCGCTCATTAATAATCTTTTCCTTTTTCTCATTCTTTCACATTCAGTAACTCCTTGTGGTTTTACTGCCTTGCTTTGGGTGAGAGGATTTAAAATAATTAAAGATATTAAAATATTCTTAATATCCTCGAGCGACATAAATAAAACACTTAGCTTATGCCTGCTATTTCATAGTAACAAAGAGAAAGCTTACTCCATTTCATATAATTTATATGCCTTTGCTATGTAAACAAATTAGTCTAGTGCAAGTTTAACTAGAAGTGAAAACGCAGAATAGGAAGATTGTATTGTGCCATTCTTCCAAATCGGGAACATTTGCCTACCTTAAAAACCAGTATGGAAATCTTGTTTTTTTTACTTGGTCTCAGACTGACTGCTGGTACCAACGGGAAAATACACGAATGTCTAGCCTACTGATTCAAAGTTGACAATGAATGCAACAGCTTTGTTACTAGTGCCTCAAGTAAAGAAATTATAGGTGAGCGGTTTGTCGAAGTGTCTTCTCACTAATCCGTGATATCCCAGTGACGAAACATTTTGTAGCGATAAGAGTACAGGGAAAGTTGATTCATGCTTTTTCAAGAGCATTAGTTCAAAATTAGTATAAGTAGTCTCAAGAGGAAGGATTACGTTTTGACGTTTATATATGAATCATTCTAATGTAAAGTAGTTCACAAAGAACTGTTGGAAATGCTAAGTTATCTTGAAATATTTGGGAAGCATATTAAAAGAATCTAGAGCCTATACTGGCAGCAAACCGCCTGCATACAGATAGAAGGTGAATTCAGAAAGTGGTGTAAGACAAGGATGTCTCTTTTCGCCGAACTTATACAATGAATCAATTCCGAGTGAATTAGAAATCCTACCAGGATTCATTATTGATGACCACAATCTTAACTTATGCAGATGACAGTGCTGATAGTAGGCACAAAACTGAAACGAGAACTCCATCAAGAAAGGACTAAAAATCAATTGCAAAATAGTGCATGGTCGTCAGTAAAATCAACACACCAACAAGTAAATTCCAAATTGACGATGCCAAAATCAACTAAGTACAATAATTTAAATGTCTGGGAAGTGATTTAACAGGAGACAGAAAGTGAAAAACTGAAATCCGAAAGCTCATTGGAATAGCGAAAGATGCCTTTCAAAAGCTAAGCAAAGTATTAAGAAACAGGAAAATTTCGCTAGAAACAAGTGTTGGACTGTTACATAATATGAGTGCTATATGGCAGTGAAGGCCGGGCAGTCTCACAGATAAAGAGACTTAAAGTAACAAGTTTCTACAGAAGTATGCTGAAAATACTATAGACCGAACATGAAGTTAAAAAATTGAAGCAAAATGACACAGTTATCAGAAAAAGATAATTGAAATTTCTAGCGCACATAATGAAGAAAGAAGGCTTGGAAATTTTCATACTCACAGGGCGGATTGAAAGCAAAAGGGACAGAGGAAAACAACGCATAACTTACCTAGCGAGCTTGTGCAAATGGATGGCAGAACAGCGATTAGAAAGGATAACAAAAAGAGTTTACTAAGAACTCCAGAAGACAGGAAAACTTAGAGAAGCATGACCGCTACATCCTGAAAGAAGACAGCACATAGAAGATTTGGCGAAAACTTATTTTTAGTCTTATTTCTTTCCTCTTATTTTTAGCTTTTATTTCGACCATTCAATCAACGGTCATGAGTAATTAACAATAATTGACGACACTTATCTGTAATGTAACTTGAAGAAAAAATTATACGTGTCCGTGTGTGACAGAAAATGTGGTACTGAAAAATACAGGAAAATGAAAAGCTAATAGGTACGTGTCTTAATTTACATTAGCCGAAATCTCTTGCTATGAACCAGAAATATGGACAGAGTTAAATACAATGTATTCACTGATTGCTTGTCTAAATGTCACCAGTGAATAACGCTTACGTGTTTCTTTATCAGCAACTCGACACTGGCATGGAGTCTCCACAAGAGGGATATCAAAACAGGTAGCCAGACATCTTTCTATTGGATAGGCAAAATAGTTGATTGGCTGACTGACCTGCTGGCTGTTGAACTTGAATAATCGCTAAGCTCACGAGATTTATACTTGTTAAAGCCACTATTGTTAAAATGTGTTATTTGAAAGAATTTGAAAGTGGCCAACAGTTCTGTTCGATGTTTGTTTTGGAGATGGACATGGATATAAATAAAATACATGAAGAGGATAAACCTCAAGTCATTAAAACTGCCAACAATTAAAACGGTACAAATGCTTAAACCTTTTACATATGGCAACCAATTGCGTTTTATTTACTGCAGAACTAGTGATAAATCCGTATTTCAATATTATGTTAGTATAAGCTGCAGCTGTGTCTGTGTATCTGTTGGTCAATTACGTTAAATTGAAGAGAAAGAGACAGACACCAAAATAAACGAGGAAGTGCAAGTACATTGTACATCAGATTTTTGTCTCCAAACGTACATTCCAAAATTTACTGTCCTCTAAATTTTCGAAAAGTCATTATGTTTAACAGTTTCGCTTACAGAAGATTATTATTCCGTTGATATCTTCCGCTGTAAATGTAAATAGTCTGCATACAGATTTTGCAAGACATTGCTTGTTACCTTGATGCTCATGAATTTAGCCTTGTACAAGGCTTAGTTTAATTTTGGCCTGAAACTCTTACATAAAGAATTACTATACTTTGATGTACTTGGATTACTGAGCCAGTCTTGGTTGTTATAATCATGTTTTCAGTCGTTGTACACTACGACCTTCATGTTTCTGCCCTGAGAATTTCGAATCGAACTCTTTATCCAATATATAATCTCACTGATTTATATGAATGTTCCAGAAATACTATTAAAGATTTACGCTCTCTGGTAGGATTCGTATCAGCGGAAGAGACAAGCAATCTCACAAGGGAAAATTAACTCATACGTGATGTTCTCGAACATGATTAGTGGAACGAAAACAGTGTAACTCTGTGATTTGAATAAAGTCTTCAGTTCAAAATTCCCAGACGGTAACTAGTTATGAGACACCGGAGAAGAAGCCTGAATGGTATAAGTGCCGAAACGTTATAAATATAACGACCAAGATTATAACAATATTCCAATTAAATAAATGCATAAAAATTGGAGTTCCCGGTGAGTTCTTTCTGATGGTACTGCGCATCTCTTAATCCGAACAAAATTATGAATGCATTGCACATATATGCACTCAGCTATAACTTATGCACACGCCAAAGCGTAAGAAATGTCACGTGACTGTCTGGTGAGAAGCATGAACGGTAATCAAATCGTCATCGCGACAGCACGGCAACTATCAAGTAAGACTTTAATCCATTTCTTTTCATATTCGAGAAATATAGCTAATGTGTTTCAGCGACTGAACAAACTATTGTTGTATTCATGTTCTGAAAATATGTAGATATACTAGTTTTCTCTCAAACGCATATGTCTGCTTTTCAGCCAATAAACAAAGTGCTGTCATAATGCTTATATTGGAATTGTTAGGTAAATTTCTTTCAACCAGCTATTCCACTTGAACAAAGATAAACCTGTCGACCATAGTAATTGTGAAAGATATTTTAAGGCAAACAGCTTTTATAATTATAGTAAGATAAAAGTAAAGATTAGAGAAATAGGAGGAGGAAGAGAAAAGTAGAAGAAAAGTACGGAAGCATTTGGCATTCATTAAATGAACCTTTGGTGCCGGTTGATTTTTTTTTTTTTTTTTTTTTACAATTTAGCAACCCTTAAATTTAAAGTCGAACATTTTGTATTGTAAGAATTTTTTGTGAATGAATTTTGCATTAATATTTTTGAGAACAAGTATTTTTTCAAGAGACAAGTCTTACTATTTAACCCATAGCTGGACTCGTACCTTTTCCAGTGGTATTTGCGCGGGAACAAACCCGACTAGTTTCTCTCTTCGAGCCGTTATCAATTCACATCCATTGAAATTTATAAAATATGTCTATTTGAGGAATTATAATTATTTACATTGTTCAGACTTTTATTGTATCTTGTACTAATATCTCAGTCACCATTTTTACCAGAGCTCATATTGTAATTCTGTTATCGTTTTTCTCTAGAACTCCGTATTACTGGTTCCCATATTGTATTAATTTATGTTTGGCTGGCTTAGATTATTGTGGCCTAGCATATGCGCAGATTCCTTAAGCTTTCGCATTTCCCAATTATGCACTGCCTCTTGTTTCGACGTCATTCCACAGGGAGCGATGATCTCACTTTTCCCTCCATATGTGGTCACCACGCCTGATTTTTTTTTATTTACCCTCGCATTACGGCTTTACGGTGTTCCTTCAGTCTTATCTTAAGGAGGAGGCCTGTTTCTCCTTTATATTTCTTGTCACAGCTGCATGGGATGGCGTGCATACAGTCCATAATCATGTTTATGGGTGCTCTTACTCGGAAGAGATGTCTGCATAGTATTGAACCATTCCTGAAGGTCGTCCTGGTGTTATATGGACCACAGATCTTTTGCATTTTTTCCGATAATCCTTTCACGTAGGCCAAGGCTGTTTTCTGAGTGCTGTTATCCTCTTGTACCCTTCTATCCCTTCGTTTGTCGGAGCTGCTGTCGTGTATCCAGAGTAGTTAAGTTGTAGGGTACTGCTTATACTAACCATTTCTTGTTCATATGTCTCTGGGTCGCCACTTTTGCTCGATGTTGTAAATAGCAGTCAATCCCTTTCTTTACAATGTATGGGTGGTGGGAGTTGAAATTGAGGTAATGTCCAGTGAATGTTGGCTTGCGGTATACGGATGTCTTGAACCCATGCTCTGTTCGAAATATTATTACATCCAGGAATGTTAATTTGTTTTCTCTCTATTATGAACTGTATCGATGATTTTGAGTTCGAATGGTCTAGTAGTAGCGGGACCTCTTCCTGGTGTGGCCAGAGTATGAAGGTGTCATCTGCGTATAGATAGAGAGTTGGCTTTAGTGATGTTGATTTTAATGCAATTTCTTCGAATTATTCCATGTATATGTTAGCCATTGCTGGTGATAATAGCAATCCCATTTCTAACCCTTCATTCTGTCGATACGTCTGATCCCATTGTGTGTACAGAAAGTTCATCCTCTGACCACACCAGGAAGAAGTCCAGCTACTAGCTATGTGAAAAAAATACAAAAGATGTGTATTTCATATCACTTTCCTTCCTAACCTCTTGTTTAAGCTAGTGTGAAAAATCTACATTTTGTTTATGTAATTATTTTTGCGATTATTATCCTACGGAAGACTAACATTTTAATCTGAAATTGTTCAACAAATGTAATTGCTCCAGAAGTTTTCCCCCCTCTCTGGTGGACAAGACGACGCTCCGACTAATGGTTTCCAAAGTGATTATTTTCTTTTCATTTTAAACCATCAAATTACGTCAAAAGCTGGAATTAAAACTAATATATATTTAAAAACACAAACCTAATTATCTCTCTATCCATGAAGACTTAGTCAATTAGGTAACATTAATTTTCTTTTGAAACTCTTATTTACGTCAGCTTGGGAAGCAGTAAGAAACTACGCAACGGTTTCATAAACCCAAAACACACAAAAGCAACCAAAACACACACACACACACACACACACACAAAAAAAAACAACAACCAAAACACACAAAAAACTAAAAAAAAAAAAAAACAAAACCCAAAATAAAAAGAAAACAAAAAACAAAGCAAAACCCAACCAAAACATGAAAAAAAAAAAAAAACACAAGAACGAAAACACGAAAGAAACCAAAACACAACAATCAAAACGCAAAAAAAACACAATACCCCAAAACAATCTAAACGCAAAAGAAAACAAAAAAAAACAACAAAAATAAACAACAACCAAAACTCAAAAAAAGGAAAAAATCAAAGCAAAAACCCAAATCACAAAAAACCCAACCCCCAAAACACAAAAAACACAAACGCCCCCCAAAAAAAGGGGACCACCCACTCAGCTTTTGAGTGGTCAGTTTTTCAAAGGACTATTTTTATGATTATCTAAAAATTACTGACAAAATGTTATGTTTGCCAATTCAAAGACGGACTGGAGACAAAATTCCTGAAAAACCCAAGTTATTAAATTGACTTAAAAGGAAAAAAAGAATCTCTTCATCTAAGAACGTGTGAGAAATCGTATTGCTACAAACTGCTTTTTTTTCACCAGAAATTAATGTTATAATCTTTTAATATTGTATTATAAGTCAGGTCCAATAACATTTTATTTTATCAAGCCTGGCATCTCTGCTTCAGAATTTGCCACCGCCGTAACGTAGCTTCCCTGTACCTTTTCTAAAAAATATTTTCATAGTAATTGTTCTCGTGAGCTTTCCTCTTCGGCAACTGGACTTTTAATGAATTTAAGTGTATTACTAGATTAGCGGCAAGGTCTCCTGAGTTTGCAGTTGAAATGGCTGCTAGATGTAACCGTACGTTCTATGCTAACAGTTACTTCTCTCGCATTTCTCGCTTACGGAACACTTCCGGTTTCTTCCTTTCTAGTAAACTTTGATCTCCAAACATTTAAATACTATGTCAAGCATTATCATCTGTCTAAATTTCTGTTCGGTCTTGTTCTCTCTAAATTATTTTCTTTACCTCATTATCTCACACTCAGTAACCATTTGCATCATAGTGGCTTTATTGCTTTGCTTGGGGGTGAAATGATTAAAAAAATTACTGTATTTCACAGGGAAAAATACAAACCGGTTTCATGGTTTGGGAATATAAGTTTTCCTGTCAACTTACCACATGGCTAGAAACGGAAGTTATATTTCATTTATACATAATACTTTAAAAAAATACTTTACAGAAGTAACATTTTTATGCGACAGTCACACAATCCTAAACAGAACTTCTGTATAAGAATATGTATACATCATACCGCCAAACTGTACATCCCAAATTCAAAAAGATTAAAGATTACAGCGCTCTAACTGTAAAAATGTTAGTGCTAAAGACGGTTGAGTATTGTTAGACATTTTCATGACGGTCGTCCTCGAGTATAGAATCCAGAGGTTGGCAGTGAATATTTCGGAGACAGTAGGAAAGCGTAGTGCAGGTTCGCAGTGGATATCTCAGCAAAGTAGCAGAGAGTAGTTCTTCCGTCTGTCATGTTCGCCTGAGAAGTTGGCTCTGGTCATTCCGGTAGGAAAACAAAGATGGCCGCTTTTATACACGACGGATACAGTGTTTTGCGGCTCCTGATTGGTTAATCTTCTATTGGTAGACTATAAAGGGAATTAAGTCATTTTGACTCGCTCACTAGTTACATGCCTATATGGATTGTTAGGGACGCCTTCCCTAGCCTTACTATCTGTCCCCCATCTCGAGGGGTGAGCGCCGTTGTAGGCTCCGGGATGAGTCGGATTTCATCCACGAGTGTCGATGTTAGATCTTGAAGGCCATTCCCCGGTCCAGTGACCTTTCACGGCCTAGGAAGGTCTTCTATCGTGGTTTAGTGGAGGGTCGCGCGAAGGATAAACTACGGCCTGATACGCTCGGCTTGTCGGAGGAGGAGTATCCTCCCTATTGGTCTTTGGCGCCAGCGGCCTGTATAATTACCCTTTTCCCACCCTGAGTTTTCGCTTTTGTCTGGCGATTGGCCTCTCTGAATCGGCTGCCTCTCAATGACAAGGCTTTTTTAGTTATTTTCAGGGGTTCATCTCCTCCCCTGTTTTCATATGGGGTTTTTATGGATTTGCCAGACTTTTGTAGGTGAACGGTGTGGTCTTGGTTTAGAAGAAACGGCTGCGCACGCCTTGTACCATTGCCCCTGGTCCGCCCCAGATTATGGGACCATGTCGGCGAGCTGACGGCTCGTCTCGCTCCCGAACAGCTTGTGTCCATGGATCGCGCATACGCGTGTGACAATGTCGCCCCGTATTCCGGGGAGAAACGAATGGTGTTTCTGATGCTGATGGCCACGGCTCGAATGGTGATTTGGACGACGCGAATGGAGGAAGTCTTGCGGGGCAACCGTCTTTCTTATCAGCATCTAATCCAATTCTTTAAGCATCAGCTCAAGATGAAGATTAGATCTGATAGAAAACGATTGCATTCGACAGTCTTCAGCGAAAGGTGGGTAAAAGTAGCAAGCCTGGTTCGTGTGACCGGGGCTAGCCTTGATTTTCTTTTTTTGTCAACCTATAGCACATCGGGGTGGCTTCCTGTGGAACCCTCCCTTGGTTAGGTTAGACAAGCTTCAGTGTACCTAGTTAATGTGAGTAAGTGTTGTTCCTGGCCTGTATCCCGGCTGCTCTTTGGTTATGGTCCAAGTCGAGATTCCCAACCTCCCCAGTTTGTTTTGGTCCCCCTTTCATCTTGATTGGATCAGTTTTATATTTCCCATTCCGGCATAATATTTTATCCTTTTTCCCACTCCCTTAGCGAGAGTGCTTCTTGATTTTGCCCTTTGGGCAGAATACAGCGGCCTCTCTGTTTTGAGGGGTTGGACGGTCCCTACTAACATATGTTATGTTTATTTTGTATGTTGTGTTTATTTTTAGTTATTTTTGGGTTCATCTCCTTCCCTCTCATTTATCATTATTAGATTTTTATGTATAGAATTTTTTGTATCATCAAATTTTTTATGGATTGGGGCGCGTTTTGGTAGGTCCCCCTTGTGAGAATCTGGTATTATGGTGCATGAAGGATTGAGTGGTGATGGACAAGTTCTTGTGGTGAATGGGTTAATTGTAACGTATGAATGGGTCGTGAATCTGATTAGCTAGGTATAAGATAGTTAGTGAAGACCAGCCTCTACCCCCCCCCTTCGGCCTTGTGCCACAATTTGTATATAATACAAATAAATACCCTAGTTACATGCCTATATGGTGTCGCCCCTGTAGGGACGAAACGAATAGTGTTTCTTACTATCAGTCCCCCGCGATCTCGAGGGCCGAGCGCCGTTGTAGGCTAATCCAATTCTTTAAAAGCTCAAGATTTAGATCCACGAGTGTCGGTTGGCCTTGAAGGCCATTCCCGGTCCAGTGACCTTTTTTCGGCCTAGGAAGGTCTTCTATCGTGGTTTAGTGGAGGGTTAGCGCGATAAACTACGTGATACGCTCGGCTTGTCGGAGGAGGATTATGGTCCCAAGTTGAGATTGGTCTTAGGCGCCAGCGGCTCGATTACCTTTACATAACCCATGAGTTTTCGCTTGATTTTTCCTCTGGCGATTGCAACCTCTCTGTTTTGAATCGGCTGTCCTCAATGACAAGGCTTTTATATGGGGTTTGTGCGGATTTGTTATTTTCAGACTGTGAACGGTGTGGTCTTGGTTTAGAAGAAATGGCTGGTTTGGGGCGCGTTTTGGTAGGTCCTTCTACCATTGCCCCGGGGTCCGCCCCTTATGGGACCATGTCGGCGAGCTGACGGCTGTCTTAGTGAAGCTCCCCTGAACAGCTAGTGTCCATGGATCGCGCATACGCGTGTGACAATGTGTCGCCCCCGTATTCCGGGGAGAAACGAATGGTGTTTCTGATGCTGATGGCCACGGCTCGAATGGTGATTTGACGACGCGAATGGAGGAAGTCTTGCAGGGCAACCGTCTTTCTTATCAGCATCTAATCCAATTCTTGAGCATCAGCTCAAGATGAAGATTAGATCTGATAGAAAAACGATTGCATTCGACAGTCTTCAGCGAAAGGTGGGTAAAAGTAGCAAGCCTGGTTCGTGTGACCGGGGCTAGCCTTGATTTTCTTTTTAAGTCAACCTATAGCACATCGGGGTGGCTTCCCTGGAACCCTCCCCTTGGTTAGGTTAGACAAGCTTCAGTGTACCTAGTTAATGTGAGTAAGTGTTGTTCCTGGCCTGTATCCCGGCTGCTCTTTGGTTATGGTCCAAGTTGAGATTCCCAGCCTCCCAGTTTGTTTTTGGTCCCCCTTTCATCTCGATTGGATCAGCTTTACATTTTCCCATGTCCGTATAATATTTTATCCTCTTTTCCCTCCCTTAGCGAGAGTGCTTCTTGATTTTGTCCTCTGGGCAGAATACAGCAGCCTCTCTGTTTTGAGGGTTGACGGTCCCTACTAACATACGTTATGTTTATTTTGTATTTTGTGTATATTTTTAGTTATTTTCGGGGTTCATCTCCCTCCTCTCATTGTATCATTATTAGATTTTTATGTATAGAATATTTTTCATCATCCAATTTTTATGGTTTTGGGGCGCGTTTTGGTAGGTCCCCTTGTGAGAATCTGGTATTATGGTGCATGAAGGATTGAGTGGTGATGGACAAGTTCTTGTGGTGAATGGGTTAATTGTAACGTATGAATGGGTCGTGAATCAGATTAGCTAGGTATAAGATAGTTAGTAAAGACCAGCCTACACCCCCTCCCATTTCGGCCTTGTGCCACAATTATGTATTTTTACATAATAAATATCCTAGTTACATGCCTATATACACAAAAAACCGTAACAAGTATAACAAATACTAAAAGAAAAGCTAAATTATTCAATTCGAAATTAAATTTTAAAAAATTAATGCTTTATACAGAAAAGAAATAATTAAAATAAAGTTAATTTTATCGTATTTTCTGATTTAGTAATGCCGACGATTATTAAAAATAACTTGTCCAGATGTCCCAAGAAAAAAAATGCTTGTAACGTACAGCATAAGTGATTTTTATTTTGAGCATAAATTCTACACAAAAATTGCATCAAAGCCTACAAAATTTGGATTTTAACAAGGAAAAACTACAGACAAATCACTTTTCCGGTAACGAATGCGGGGGGGGGGGTATACCCCTCTTAATCTGGACGGAATATTGGCCGACTTAAGTTCATCCCTATCATCCAGCTTGAACTGAGGTTTTAGAATGTGTATACAGAATATACTTCTAAAGTGTATAACCATTAATCCAACCCCAAGAAATACAGTGTTCAACAAAAGCTAAATATCGCTGATGTTTTACGAAGTGTTTGGTTGTTGTGTTAGGACACGAGAAATTTATCAACGAATTTAATATGGTGATTTTTCTAAGCGCAGCGTAGATGTGGACAAGGACGAAAGTATGTGTCACCCAGTGAGGTTCGAACTCAATACTCGGTCGTAATTGTTCTAGAAAAACTTGCTAGCCATTACACCACGTCGAGGTTCCCATCAAAGAATCTAATGTGGCGATTTTTTAAGCTTAGCTTAGATGTGGCACAAGGCCGAAAGTATGGGGCACCCAGTGAGAAAGGAACAGCCTCAGTCGTAAATGATTTAACGAGACAAGCTTGTTAACCATTAAAGAATCTAATAGATTCTTGAGTTTCTAACGTTTTAAAGATAACTTATACTAGCGTTATTGCTTTTAACTTAGTATCACAATATATTCATATAATTCAAGTATTTAACTATGTTCGTTGTAAATACGAGGTGCGATGGGTAAATTATCGCCATTTTATGTTTTTTAATTTCACGCATGCGCCTTGTTTTTGATTTAGTTGACTGCATAGTATGGTAGGGTCAGTTGGACACCATATGTGAGAAAATAACACCATGACGCAATTCACCCCGCCAGAAATTTGAAAACAGTATACTGTACTTCTTAGCATTGGTATCAAATTTTCTAAACCATCTTTCCTCATTATGTGCCCTAGAAAATTCAACTGTCTCTTTGAGGTTATATAAGTGTCCCTTTTTTATTTCTATTTTCTCTAAAACTTTATCGTTGCTAACATGTTCTATTCGTGGTATTCTCAGCATCCTTTTGCAGAACCACATATCTATCGCCTCAAGTTTTGGAGATGACCCAGCATTCACTGCTATACAGGAAGACTAATTTTCTTGTTTTTTAATATTTTACTTAGCTTTAGGAAGGCATCTTTCGCTATCACAATGGAAATTTAATTCGGACAGCTTCGTCTCAGGAATCACTCCCAAGATTGTCATACACTGGAAACTGCCATTGATATTAGAATGGGCATCCATCATTTGAGGGGGGGGGGTGCACTTGAGGAATGGATTTTCAGTGTTGAGGCTTAAATTTGCAAGAAATAATTTCTGTGAAGAAACAATGCAATAAAAGTTATCCTTATTCGCTCGTATCAGTTATTCTTCCTTCTTTAAAATGAATATTTTTTTTTTTATTGACGTGGTATAGCAGAATAAAACTAAATATTTTGTTGATAAGGCGAAGTTGAAGTTTTACTGTGCACACATTTTCCATAAAAAAGTGTTTTGGATTGTATTCATATATATATATATATATATATATATATATATATATAATAATGTATATAAACTATGAAAATAAGCTCTTCCTGCACAAATAACATGTACAAAATTATCGACTCCCATAATAACTATATTCTAAGTAAATTCTATGGGGATCAACAATAAATTTGATATGGATCCCCCCTGTAATTATAGAAATAGCGAAAATTGTCCAGTCGAAAGAAAATGCAGAGCTTCGAAAGTTATTTACCAAGAAACTATTTACCTCAAAGAAAATAAGTTAAATCACAATATTTACATTGGAATTTCCGCAGGGTAATGGAAACAGAGTTTTTCCAAGCCAAAATATAAAATACCAAACTGCTCTTTCCAAATACTTTTGGGAATTAAGGGAGAAAGATCCAAACTCTCACATTGACTGGAAAATTATAGGTTTTGCTGGTAATTTTAAGGGTAGATGCAAAATATATTTAGAAGAGATTAGAATAATAAAATCCGATAATCAAAGTATACTACTAGACCAAAGGAACGAGTTAGTTTCCAAATGTCGTCACAGGAGTAGGTTTAAACTGATGTAAAATATTGATGTTAATCTTTTATCATCTAACACATCTATCGTTACTTCAACTCCATTTCAATCCAATCTGATAACCTTCAACTAACGTTTTTTGGTCGCTAATTTATTTTTCTTTAAATTGTGTATGTTAAATTTTTTTTCCTTATATTTTATCTTCATAAATTTTATTTTTTATCTTCATAAATTATTTTTTACCTTCATTACTCTTATACTTTTATCATTTTGCTCTTTTATATTTGTTTATTATTATTAATTTTTTTTTGATTTTTATTACTTTTAATTATTTGTTTTTGTAATTATTTTTGTTCTAACCAAGTAAATGGTTAGGAAATAAAACAAGAGGTTGCAGATAAATCGTGTATTAAGCAGTAAATACAACAGAAGAGTATTACACGGCTTGGGAGTGTGTGTCGGTTGACCAGCGTTCAATCTATACTACTGTTCACCCGAGGCTTACTTTCCTACTAATTTTATAGTATGTGGAAGAGTCTACAATAGACTCAGCGGGAGGACACCCCCCCTTTTCGGCCTGACTCCGCATGGAGTCTGTGTATATAATTACCACACAATACTCTTTATTAAAAAAAAAAAAAAAAAAAAAAATCAGCATCAGCCACTTTGAAAAAAAACTATATATATTCTTTCCCCCGCCACCTTTTTTTAGATTTACGACACGCATTTCACGTGTTAATAGTCTATTCATTATTCCTAAATAATGAAAAAAAAATGATAAGTTTTAATCGTAAATTAAATTGTTAATAATTTTCAATAATCCAATGAGTATGGTGCTTTTCTGGTAGTTCAAAGTTCATAAGTCAAGAGATGGGATTTTTACTCATTCTTTTCCTTTTTCTGTAGTTATGGTATGAAATGAAAGATGTTCAACATCTTTTTCTTTTCGGGTTAACTTCTAAGTTCGTAAACTTCTTTTCTTTTGGGACTTTTGGGTCTTCAAACGTGTCAGAGATGACGTCCATAGTGTCTTCTTCTATGGGATCCCTGTCGACTACGCTTTCATACAGTCTTCTAATTTGACGTTTACGTACAAACTTCGGTTCCTAAACCATGTAAATCATGTTCCTAATTTGTTTGTCTATTATTCCTATCACCCAGTGAGCTTAGTTATTCCCAAATAAACAAAAATAAACCTTTTCACCGATCTTAAAGAACTTTTTAAGCACTTTATTCTTATTACCCGCTTTTGATTCATTCGGAAGGAATTTGTCAAATATCGATTTTATTTTCCTGACAAACATGATCTCCGCTGGCGTTTTGGCAAATGAAGCACTACTATTAAGAGTTACCCGATAGACCTGCAAAAACTGTCGTATAGCCGTATCGGTGGGAGTACCTCTCGCCTTCCTCAGTGCTCTCTTAAAAGTATCTACAAAACGCTCTGCCTGTCCATTACTTCTTGGGTGATATGGCGCCATGGTAACATGTTCAATCAGGAATGACTGATTGAATTTTTCTTAAATTCACACGATGTAAACTGCATGCCATTGTCTGTTACAATACAGTCAACGAGACAGGCAAATAGCTCGCGTAAAAAAACTTTACTGTCACTTCAGCGGTCGGCTTCTTACATTTCAATACTTCTGGCCACTTGGAATGACTATCAACTAGTACGAGGTAGTAAAAACCATCAAGTGGTCCAGCAAAATCAATATGTATCCGCGACCACGGACTGTCGGTTTTAGGACAGGGATTGAATTTTATCGCAGGTGCTTTAGCACATCCTTTGCATGATCTTACAGCGTTTTCAATATCCTTGTCCATGTTGGTACAGTAGACGTAATTCCTCGGACTCTTCATCCTTGGAGTTCCCGGATGGCCAATATGGAATTCCTTTAGTGTTCTATTCTGAAGTGTAGAAGAGATTATTACTCTGTCTCCGTACAATAATATGTCGTTACAGAGTAAACTTCTGAAATACTCTGGTCTTTGCTATTTCTCCTTTACTTCTTTTATGAAGTCATCATCGGACGATTTGTCTGTTATTTCGGTGATTGTTATTGTGAAGCTCCCTGACAGTATTGCACAAGGTACTTTTTACATCGACTTCTGTTCTTATGGCAGCAATGACTGTGTCTTCCAGGGGGTGGGAGTCAGAATATTTAGGTATCAATCTCATTAACCTATCTGTATGACAGATTTTAGTGGATGGGAGAAACTCCATTTTGTAATTATAATTGAGAATTGTTCCCATCTTTGCAGTCTATTAGCAGTATGTGTTTGCAGACCCTTTTTGATCCAAGTAAGGAGTGGATGATGGTCTTTCTGCAACAAAGTGCTTTCAATGAATAAATCTATGGAATTTAGTTACCGCAAAATGATTCCTAAGGCTTCCTTTTGTATTTGCAAGTAACCCCTTTCAGTTGGTAATAGCGTCCTAGATGCATAGGGGATTGGCTTCACCGATCCATCCTTTAGCTTGTGTAAAATGCACGCCCCGATACCGTAGGAGCTAGATTCACTTGCTACAATGATTTCAAGATTTGGATCGTAATGAGTCAGGAACAGGTCTGATGTAAGAACCTTTTTTATTTTCTCAAATGCTTCCTGGCATTCGGCTGTCTATTCCCACTCTTTATCTTTTTTCAATAATTCATTAAGTGGAACTCTCAAACTGTGCATTCTTGTAACAAAAACGTTATAATAATTGGCAAGACCTAAAAAAAAACTTTGAAGAGCCGACACATTTTCTGGTGCTGGCATATTCTTTATTGCCGTTGCTCTATTTGGGTCGGGACGTCTTCCGTCTTTGTCAATTATTTGCCCCAAGTACTTAATCCTCTCCAAGAAAAACTCACTTTGCATCCTTTAGTTTGAATCCGTAATCCTGGATTCTCCTGAACACCTGCCAAACGTGCGTTTTGTGTTCCTCGATGCTCTCACTTTTCATTAGGACATCATCGAGATAGGCCACCGCAAAATCCAGACCATTTAACATCGTGTCCCGAAAAATGGAAAGGGCGACCTTAACCCCGAACGGAAGTCTTAAAAATTTGTATAAACCCTTGTGGCAAACGAGGCAAATGAAACGTTACTTTTTTCTTAAAAAAACTGAGTTTACGTCTGGCTTTAACTCAAGCTTAACAGACATTTTTGTGCATTTTCCTAGTCCTCCACTGAAACCGTCGGAAATTTTTTTTTAAGTTCACCTTTCAACTTTTCTGCTTCGTTAGTCAAATTTTCGACTTTTTGACACAATGCATATTCCAAAGTTGAAACTGTTCTAACCAATCAGTCCTGAACAGATTAACCGTATTTTTCATAATATACGCTGTAAGTTTTAACGTTTTACATTTGAATGACACGTTCGTTATAAGTTCGTCCATAAGCTTAATAGTGTCGTCAGTTACTCCTGTGTCTATTAGGTTCGTTCTTAATGTCGGCTTACCCAATTTTTTCCATGTTTGATAATTATGGATGAGTCTGAACCCGAATCAAGCTGTAGCCGTATATTTTTGTTAAATATTTGTACTTAAATATTTTTTGATGTTACTACATTCTGGTTCATCAGGCTTGGTAATTTTTACAAAACTTTTTTTGTCTTGATCTTAAACCTGCTGTAGGAACTTGTGTCCCACTTTATCGCAGTTAAGACATTTTTTATCTTTAAAAGTAAAATCTCTATACCCATGTAATTGACCACACCCAAAACATGGTCTTGACGGCAAAGTAACTTTATTTTTTGATTGGTCCTTTTTAATTTCTCTTTGGCGTATTTTTTTTTAATGTGAGCCACGCCACACTGTTCGAGGTTTTTCGAATCCTCTGACGCTCACGAAACGTTGGCAATCTTCGACAACTTGCTGTAAAGTAACGTCGGACTCGTTTTAAAGTTTGTTGAGCACCCTACGACGTATTTCGGCGTCTTTTGCTGAAATCAAACCATGGACGAAAATCAGGTATTTAAAATTATTGGCGCTTAACTCTACTAATTTGAAATCATCGCAGTGTTTGACTACACACGCGAAAATAGTATAACCTTAGTTTTCTTTGCGTGTGAGATTCATGCACTTCCAACGCTTGTGGAACAGTGACGTTTTTGGGAAGAGTTTCGTTAATGATTGAACCGCCTCTTTAAATTTAAAGTCGCTGGTTTTCTTAAGCAAAATATAGTTATAGTATATTCTGCTCTGCCCATTTTCCTGAGGAGTAGGTGAACCTTTTTATGGTCAGCCCAATTTGCACAATCCGTATTGCATAAGTCCGCGTAACGTTTAAAGTACGAAGCGAACGTAATTTCTTTTTCAGGTGCATACGTGAAGTTTTCAATAGCACTCCATATAGCATTTTGAGAGAACGCTTTGTCGCTATCTTCATTTTAGCTTTTGTTTGATAAGTGCCTTTGCTCATTCTGTGTTTGGCGTAGCAATTCCTCAAGCTTCTGTTGTATCACCAGAATTTCTAGGTGCAGTGTTTTTTTTATTGTTCATTTTGTAAACGCAATTCTGCTTGTTCTTGTTGACGTTTTGCTTGTTCTCATTGGAATTTCTCACGTCTTTCTTGATATTTGTTCCAACAGTAGCTGTTGTTCCTGTTGGTGTTTTATCATCTCTAGCACTTTTAAATTCATCCATTTTACTGCGGTGGTACGAAATATTAAATGAAGGGGGAATTTTTTTTTCACTTAACCAAACAATAAGTCTGACTTAAACAATTCTTTTTCAGAAAAAATTAAAAGCGAGAGAGGGGGGTCAATTTTTACTTTACCTTATTAGTGAAAACTAAGTCTATTTGACTTGTACAGTTCTTTTACTGTCTTGTTGGAATAGTAAAAAAAAAAAAAAATAATAATAATATTCACCAACCTTCTTACCAACGACTGAATTGAACTTGTAGAAATTCTATTGTTTTGCAGAGTTTTGTTTTGTTTTTTTTTTTTTTTTTCACTGATAGTATTGTAATTAACACTGGATATACTTTTGCCGTAGAGTTTTGTGTAGAATGTAGAATTCTTTTCATAAGTGTTGTAGACACTGGCAAAAAAAAGAAAAAAGTGATTTAACGCGAAGACCGTTTCTTCGAATTCTTCGTCTCCAACTGCATATAAATCGTGTATTAAACAGTAAATACAACAGAAGAGTATTACATTACTTGGGAGCGTGTGTCGGTTGACTAGCGTTCAATCTATACTACTATTGATATTTAGTAGCCCTCCCCACCACGAGGGTAGGTGTGGCACAAGGCCGAGTTTAATGCGTGTCATCCAAAAAAAATCCCCGTAGAACCCACATAAACGGTTTCGGGTCTGGCTACCTCCCCGGACGAAACTGCCTCTCTGCCCAAAGGCAGAGTTCGACAGCAGCTGCAAACTGTCACCGCCCGGTAAAACAATCTATACTACTGTTCCCTTGAGGCTTACTTTCCTACTAATTTTATAGTGAGTGGAAGAGTTCACAATACTCATTAGAGGGAGGACACCACAGCATTTTTTATATATTTTTTTTATTATTTTATTTATTATTTATATGTATTTTTTTAATTTTAGGTTTTACCGTTTTAAATGCATTTTAATATTTTTTTTAAAATAATCTTAAAATTTAAGTTATTTTTCTTTATATATACTATCTATTTATGGTTAATTTTTTTATATTTTTTGCTAGCATAGATTTGGGAATTTTTTTCAAAAAATGAGAAAATACATTTTTGTTCTTTGGTTTATAACCAATATTTACTATTTTCTTTTAATTTTTAAAATTGTTTGAACTCGTATCTATGTTTGTGATTAATTTTCAACCTGACTTGGGATGTTAATATTTTAAAATATAGGTCAAGGTTATATTTGCTGTCTATTTAAGCCAGACATTTCCACCCTCCCTCCTATTGGGGATTGGGTTAACTTAATGTCTATATTTTCATCGGCTGCCTTCCGCTTCCTTTCTTTTCTCTCCCCGCTTTTTTTAATGTTTGAATTTTAAGTTCCTATTTTATACCTTCACACTTCTGAGTTGACAATGCCAACATAGGACTTGTTGGTTGAAATAGCTATTCGAATGAGGTAAATTTGGATTTCCATTCTATGAATTTTATAGGCTCTTGAGCTCTTTTTGTGGATCAGTTTTAATATTTTATATTAGGATTCACTTGGATTATATACACCAGCTTATTACTTGTATATCTTATTTCACTCCAAGCAAGGCGGAAATGCCACTAGTACGCAGGAGATTACAGAGTGAAAGTAAGAGAAGACAGTATAGGGAGGATTGAGGAAAGGACAAAAGATGAATGGGAACCAAGAAAATAGATGGTGAAATTTTTGAAGA
Organism: Acanthosepion pharaonis; assembly: GCA_903632075.3. Classification (NCBI taxonomy): domain Eukaryota; kingdom Metazoa; phylum Mollusca; class Cephalopoda; order Sepiida; family Sepiidae; genus Acanthosepion; species Acanthosepion pharaonis. The sequence continues at coordinate 152,792 of CAHIKZ030000914.1, read as the reverse complement.
TTGCAGTTATCAGGGAAGCAAGTAAACAGAAGGATGTTTCACGAGTGGGAATTGCAAAAAAAAAAAACTGTTGGAGTAGCTTCACTTTGTACAAGGTCCAAGAGCCACTCGAGTTAGAGGGTTTCAGAGTAAAAAGGCACAGTTTATGGAGATATGTGGGGAAACAACGGCTGACTCTAGACTAAAAAAATACAATAGTTATTTAGTAAGTTTTTCTAGGACAAAGCCTTCAGTTGGTTTATTAGTACTTTAATTTAATAGTCACCTGTTTTAGTCCTTCCTACTAAACTGTTTTCTCTGACAGAGCCACGATAGAAGGATTGGGGGGATTGAAGAGACTCCATGATGATCGAAGTAATCAGTAATTTTCTTTGAGGCTAGTTAACTAACCTCCTCTCTAAAATGAATATTGACCTTAACTTACTCTTGCCCAAGACGTCAATAATGGGGTACACGGTGAGGATCGAACATTACATTCACAATGAAACGACTTTTTTTATGAGGTTCTTGTTTGGACAATTTTAAGATCGAAGAGTTACATAATCTTAAAGAAGCATAAAATATTGTTGAGACTATACATGTCTAATAAATAATACAATAGTCGTATCTTACACTCTAGTTGCATTAATATCTATTATTCAAATGTACCGACTCTTCCAGAACCAGTGTCCAGACAATATTGAAGCATTAGCTTTATTCATGAAATTGAATTGTTAAAAGAAAGTAAATCCAACGCAATGAGAAGTTTTTATAATCTCGATGAGTGAAACTGAAGAGTGATCAACAATGCTAATGCAGGTCGCACAAAGACTTCGTTGTTCAACTGAAATAAATACTGCAATTATGCACGTATAACACTCACCCTTAAGTTTGAACGATGGAATTCTAGAAAAAAAATGTCGCGTATAGCACACACTAACGTTTTAAAATTTGTAGCAGCTAAATTTAACTTTTTGCTCGGTTCATATAGACTAAAAATGTTTGAAAACAAAATTAATGCCTTATTTATAGGAAACGTGTTCACATCAAAGTGCAACAAACTCACGGCAAAAATAAGTTCGCACTGGGAGAAACAAAATGATAAACATATTCCAGTTGCTATTTATCTGTAGCGACATGAAAGAAACGAAAATTCTCCCATACAGTTAAGTTACACAATCTATTTTTGACATGAACAGTAGTGAAACAGAGTAAAATGTATTTAATATTTATGTGGGGAAATTTATATATATTACTGCAAACACTTTTTTGTAGATAACCAGGTTTTCTGTAGACGTCATGTTATTTTAAACAGTGTGAATTATGTCTACCGGCCTGTACATTCGAGAGTTTTCATGTTTACTTTTCTTGTTTACTTACTCACTCACGTTTACTCACTCACTCTTGTTTAGTTACTTTTATTACTTTTATTTTCTTGTTTAGTTACTTTTGTTTGTTAGTTTAGTTAGGGTCGTAGATATAACTGGCTTTCGGACTCGCATTGCCAGAAAAAAAATAGTATTTCGTTTTCCTGTATAATACGCACCAGTAATTCCTAGGTTTAAAAAATTTGGTGAGTTGTCAAGTACAGGGCAGAAGCTAACAATCTTGTATCACATGCCAGGACTAGGACAGTGAATTTCTCACGAGGTGCCTCACACTGATTAGCCTATGCCTTACTAAACTAATCTTAGTAAATGTTTAGTACTCTTTCTGTTCGTCCGCGACTGGACTAAATAGAGCGTAAGAAAAATATTTGAAAACTTCCAAGTAGCCTACCTGGAAAATCAGCATTTGAAATATGGGGTTTTTACCTGAGCTTGAATACAGACAACTGATCCATTATGAAACTATATGGGCGACCAAGCACGTTTAAATTTAGCAATTTGTATAGAAATATATCATCGATGGGTATCTACCGTTGAGTTATGGTTAACAAGCTAAACTCAGGCAATTCGGCAATATAGTGAGCTTACTCCTCTCTTGGTGCCCCACTACTGAAGCTTTTTATCAGAGAGCTAGACTTAATAAATATCAAAATATTTACTTGAAAGCGCCTGCTGCAAAGCATCAACTAAATATGAAAGGCTAATGTTCGTAAGTTCGATCCTTCATGTGTCCTGCACCAGACAGTTAAACATTGAAGATATTTATAAATTCATTATCAACATTTTGTATATTTTTTTCTTAAAAAAAAAAAAAAAAAAAAATGACTGGTTTGAAGTTCACTTAATTTTCATTCGGAAAATACTTTTAAATCTAACCACAAATATACTCTTGTCAGCGTATGAGAACTTCAAAAAAATATCTAAATATTACACTGCGTCCTTACGAATTAATACAAGTCCATACTCTGGTATTATGCACAGGAGAATGTGCCTCGAAAACTCGTGAAGCATACGCTTTTTTTCGGCTCGCAAATACTATACATCTGTCCTAAATATTTAACATGTTGAGCTTCTATTATTGCAACATATTGTATCATGTTAAGTCTACTGCTTTTTATTTGCGTGGTTCACTGACAAGAATGAGCGTAGCCACTACTTCATTGCAGTCGACCTGCTGTATCTAATGTCTGCTGTTTGTGTTCTCATTAATGTCGGCGAAATGTAGTTCCTCTCTGTATATTGTCTAATTTTTTTAACTGATAAGATTTATTTTTAAGTTTTGTTTTTGTTTTGTTTTTTTTTATTAGGATAATATAAACTAATTTGGAATCAGATTTAAAATAAATTGAGACTTATTTTCCCATGAAAATCCAATATTCTATCAACGTCAATGTGTGTGATATATTTCATCAACCGCTAAAGAAGCACGAGATATCCTGTCATTTTATTTCACTTTCTGGGAATCTCAGAATATCATCATCCGCTCACGCAGACTCCAATCACTATCTGAAAAACTTCTGCCCACATTACCTTGGCCGGCATGTTACTATTATACACACTGCCTAAGTCAGCTTATTTCTATCACACACACACACACACACACACACACACACACACACACAAACATCTATCTATCTAAACTGCTATAAAGATCAAAAGGCACACGGCACATTGTATTGCTGATTTGAATTATCTAACAACTGTCGTTTTCTTTGATCTGTGTACAGACAACTTAAATTCTTTGTCGCCAACCAAAGATGACAGCATTGTTAGTGGTCTTAAATTTAGAAAGTCTTACTGAAGAGTAATTATTCTGTGAATGTCTGTTCAAGTTAATCGATTGTAAATTGCATACAAACAAAATGTGTGGCCAAAAACAAGATGGCGGAGATTTTTCTTTCAAAGTCGAAGATAACTGAAATAAAATGTTTATTCATTGGGAATGATTGTATACACCTGACACTGAAATTATAGCAAATTTAAAGCAGAGAATTTGTTAAAAAAATTTTAAATTTGAATTTTTATTTATTTTTAACAAGGCAATAAGTATTGTCAGTACCTACTTATACGACTCATATAATTCCGTTTTGTCCCGCTAATTTTTAATCCGGCGAAATATATAATACGATTTGAAAATCTATTGACATATTTCGAGAAAGAATTGACCATCAAACAAACGGATTTTATTTCAACAAAATCTACATTGGCGAAATAAAACGCGATTCCTTTTAAGCATATGAACGTCTGGTTTTTAATCTAACCGAGTTAAAATAAATTAAAAGCTAAATTTTTAAGTTTAAGTAAAAAAAATCGTTCATGTGTTTGACGTGTATCATGTTTTGTCTCGCTTGTTTGGATTTTGTTGAAATAAAATTCATTTTCCAGATGATGCAGATTTATTGGTAAAACATATCAAAACGAATTCTTATATTTACCTTAGAGAAAAAAAAATCACAAGAAAACTATTAAAATGCCCTTCTTAAAATAGAACCTGGTTTGCTATGAAGTTTGTAATGGCCGAGCGGTAAAGCACATCAGATCAAACGGTAATTTCCGCTAAAAACAAAAAAGTTCAATCCCTGCCAGAGAACACATTTTCTTTACTAGCATTTCTCGAATGCACGTGCCGATAGACGTAATGCACTGTTTAATATAAAAAAAATGGAGCTTCTATTTCAAATGCGAAATATCTACTATAATAAAGTAATAAAAATGGCGGATTAAAAATAAATTCATTCATTCTTTAGAAATGTATGTGTATGAGTTAAAGAGAAGTTTGGTTTAATTTTTCTTGTTCAACGGTACATCAACTTCTGTAGGAGAGAGAAAAAAATTGAAAGGTTTTATATACCGTTATCATAATATAAAATTTAGTGTATTAAAAATTATCAAGACAAAACGTGATCACATTCTAACATGCTTATTATATAAATCTATATTCCGGTTTTCACTCTTACTCAGTCTGTCCCTTATTTCGAGTTCCTCTTCAAATCCAAAGTTAGTCCTTTCTTGAGTGTACCCCAAGAACTTTACTTCTTGCCATTTGTGTAAATAAACATCACACAGTAACCCTCTACCTTGAGTGCGTCTTGGGCCTTGTAGTAGGTGAACATTAGTAAAAATCTATAATTTGAAAAAAATGGCATGTATTAACAATGAACTCGCGTCATCAAAAAAAAAATGTGAAATAAAATTTCTGATGGCACCAGTTCAGTGAAAGATGTCAAAGTAGAAGTTTTCAAAATTTTCTCATACACACACACACATTATATATATATATATATATAACGATTCTGGCTTATTTTGGAAAATCTTCTGCTTGTTGGAACAGCTGAGCAGCCAAAGTGTTTCATGGAGCGAAGCAAACTATAGTCTGACAGTGAAATGTGGAATAACTTTCTATTACAGCTCCGGGATATTCCCCCGAGCAACATTTCCAACATGAAGAATGTTGACTTGCAGTAAAAATAAACAATCGATATCTTTGGCCAGAGAAAAGTTTTTTCTACTCCAATGCGTCATTCAAATGAGGCAATTGCTCACTGTAGTAACAATTTTTACAAGTTGCAGTAAAGTAGTCAGTCTAATACAGCACAACTTCAAATGAAAAGCCATTACGAAAAAAATATCCTTAAATAGGTATATTCTTTATTATACACATAACGGCCTTCCCTTATTTATAATGACTACATTAATTCCTGGTAAGCAATTCTTTACTGATTTCCAATGCGTTCGTGATTAAATTATTTATAATGTAATTCTGTGGTAAAATTGTGTTTTTCTATAGGAAAAGTCATTAGTTGCGCATGTATATTATAATAGTTCTATTCTGTCAATAAGGCTTACTACGGAGAGTTTCTACAACTTACTGCCCCGAAAAGGGGAAATGTAAGAACATTAAAAAAAATTATTGTCCGTCACATTCAATGTGAGACACACACACACATATAATATATATAAGTGGAACGAACGGACCATTTGCCAAAGACTTAGATACCCTCAAAAGGACAGAAAAAAGAAAAACAAAACCTAAAGGCAAACACCTACCTAATAAATAAAGTGCTCAACGCCTAGATTACCTAGACAGAGCAAAAACGCTTGACAACATTAATTCCGATGAAATGATGGCCCTATTCCTAACTAGAGTTTCACTGTTCGTAGCATTTACATTTAAAAAGTGCTCAAAACAAAGAGCAATATTATTTTTATTATAAAAGATTAGAATAAAAACATTGAAATCGCTACACAAAAGCTTTCATGTTTCAGTACTTTGAATGCACTTCAGACGATGGTAAGTAACTGGTAATAATAATATTTCTGTTCTACAGATATGGGTTTCACGCTTTTGCGATCATGGGACAAACTAGTTTATTTTTTAAAATTGGATCTGTTTATGCTTATCTGACTATTTTGGTGGTGGGAGTGGAATTTCCTTCCGTACTTGCTCGGGATGACACCCATACACTTACATACAGATGTTTACATTTTAGTTCACGCAAACGCACCCATATAAAGAATCCGGGGCCAAGCACAGATAAACATTCATGCATTCGGGCATGCATATATACGCAAATAATTTTATTTCGTTGTCGGGACCGTGACTATGTGTAGCGATGTTCCTTTCAACGATGAGCGGGTAGGGGTGTTCTTGACGCTTTTTAGATCTACTGCCTGCGTCGTCAGAGAAACCTACACACTCACGCACACATGCGTAGACGCGCACATACTTTGGTCACGTTGGGTTGTCAGTGGACATGGTGTATTTTCAACGCTGACTGCCTACGTATTATTGACGATTTTGATTATGCTGATAGTGATAACTGTGGTATTAATTATTAATATGTTAATGATAGTTATTGATGTGCTAACGGTAAATTTAGACTTAATGATAATGGAAGCGAAGATATAGAATAAAAGGCGGGGCGCAATAATTACAATCTTAATTATGATAATAGTTGTGGTGACTATGATAATAATGACTAATATTGATGATAATATTCATAATAAAAACAATGTTAAAAAATAGTACTAATGGTAGTGGAGATGGTTATGGAGTGATAGCGATATTGATAGTTGGAATAATAGTAGTAGTTAAATAACGTTCTGACAACAGTATTAATAGTGGAGGTGGTAGTAATTGTTATACAATAACAATAATTTGGAGTGTTAATAGTTTTATCCTCTTCACCAACTGTCATGGTGGTGGCGTAGGTAACGGTTTTATCGGTCTTTATTAATTGTTATAGTGGTGGTTGTGATGCAATAAGCACCGCACATACAAAAACATGCATATATATATATATATATATATATATATATATTTTTAGACCTCTAAACTACTATCAAACATTAAAATCTATTTTTTACATAAATTGCTAAAACTTACCACCCCTCTCCTTCACATGTAAAACCCATTTACAGCCTCTTTCTCTTTACTTCCCTCTCCTTTCTTTTTCCTTTTTCTCTTCCGATTTCAATATATCACTTCCGTTAAGTTAACCGTTTAAATAGGTCAAGGTCTGGTCACTCCTCCTCCCCCAATACTAAGTATGCTTGAGAGAGATATTAAATTAAAACCTCCCTAATCTCTACCATGTCTCTCTAACCGCTCCTTATTACACTCTGTTAAATTACAAAAACTTACACTGCCCATCAATTTTCATTTCATTTTTTGGAAGTGTTATCTGATGATTCGGCGTCCTTTAAAAGGGCTCTGGTGAAATAAATTATTATAATTGAACCTTAAAGTGGTCTGTTTATATATATATATATATATATATATATATATATATATATATATTTCATTGAATACGACAGACAAGGTGCTTTTATTCAGTTTTTTTTTTTTTTTTTATACAATTTCTCATGCGATTTAATAATTTTTCCTTATCGGATGATAAATTATAAAAACTATCCGAATGTTCTTATCCTTACGGTTTCGGCTATACATTTAGCCATTTTCAAGGATTAAATATTTTAACTGATAAATAAAAAATAGTTTGTTGTATGTATGTTTTATAAAATGATTTCATTTTTCAAACCACAGTCAAGATATTGTGTTCATGTTCAAAGTTAATATTATTAAGTGTTTTTTTTTTGTTTTTATTAATAAGGCTTCCATTACTTTTAGCCTTTTTTTTGCTTGTAGATGATGCTATTATATTAGTGTTGTCAACAAGTATGTTACGAATAGTGTCCGGTATGTCTCCATGAATATTTAAATGAGATCTAATTGAGCTATGGTCAGAAAGGTGTAGAGTGAGTTTGAGTGTCAAACATGTCGTACTAAGTTCATAAGTAAAATTTAGGACGCAATTTTGTTAAAGTGTAGCTTTCAGATTTTCTATTTCTTTGTGAAAAATATATCGTCTACATAACGAACATATATTTTAGGTTTAATAACTAATAAAAACCTTGTTTTCAACATAATTGGAGAAGCACGGCCCGAGTGGGTTTCCCATACGTACTCCAGTTTGTGTGTAAATAGTACCATTCTGGCTATAAAAAGGAACTCTAGTGGTGCAAGCGAGCAATAGTTTTAACATTGGGTTGGATTGATGGAGGTGGAATAAAATTATTTTTATACACCGAATTAATAATATCAATAGTTTCGGAGACGGGAACGTTAGTAAATAAATTCTCTACGTCAAGTGACGCAAGAATGCCGTGGTCCGTTTGTACTTTTAAGTTTTTGGAGGAATTCATGGGTAGATTTAATGCTATAATTAGTAAGGAGATATGGGGTAATAATATCATTGAGAAATTTTGATAGTTGGTATATGCATGTTGAAATCAGAGAAATAATAATTCGTAATGGGTATCCCGGTTTGTGTATTTTAACATTACCGTATAAGTAGCCAGGTTTGGTAATCTCCAATAATTTTGTTTATTTTTAAAGATCCTGCAACAGCATTGTTGGATGTTATGAGTTTAACATTTCTTTAGAGATTCAGTGGTGTTTTTATTCAATTTAGTAAATTTAGAACGATCATCAATGAGATGCTGAAGTTTTTTTGTGATAATCCAATTTATCCAAAATTACGTAAATATTGGATTTATCAGCTTTTCTGATAACTATATTAGAGTTGTTTTTTTTAATTCTTTAGCAGCAATTTTGAGTTTTGTTGAAATGTTCTGGTTTCTATTACGTGGAATATAATCTTTTAGACCTACCTTGAGAAGATTTTTGAGGTTTGGATGGAGTATTATCAATTTGTCCTTTTCCAGTTAACATAATGATTGATGTAAGGTTTCAATTTCAGTCTTCTTTGTGAGAAGTCGAATTTAGGTCGGAGATGGCAATTTGGTCCTAGATTTAGAAATTCCTTTTGATCATCCGTTAATATGTGAGTTGATAGGTGTATATATTTATCATGGTTATTGGGAAGTAGAATATTTCCTTGGTATAAGTTGCAGCTTTTTTGTAATTATTTGTCGATAGTCAAGTTCATCATTATTAATAATTATGTTGATGTGGTATTGTGTTTCATTATATTCAGTTTCAGTTAGTGTTTTTTAGTACTGCAATATGTTTTTGGATTTCATTATTTATATGTTGGGTTTCGTTCTTAGCTTTCGTTATTTGTCGTAAAACAAGATTTTTCCTGAAAGTGTGTATGTATATATATATATATATTATCCACCTAATACCATAAACACCGATATACGCAACCATAAATCGGAAATTTAAAAATGAATGTCTGACGATTGCAGAGAGCGTGAAACCCAGCGTTACGAACTCATCAATCCAACTAAATATATTAGCTCTATCACTGATGTTGACCGCTTTCCAGTAAGTACCATATATGTGAGACAACTTTTGTTAAATTCAGCCGAAAAATTCGGTTTCATTTCTTAGTACAAAAAACTTCAAAATGATACCTTGTAGGTTGAATTTTAAGAAAACTAGTTTAAATTAATTATCATTGCTTACATGAATTTGAATAAATGCATGACAAAATGGGAAAAGAATCAGACGTATGTAGTTTCTCGTCACTTGGACGTAGTTTTTTTTTGTTTTGTTTTTTCGATTTGGTCATTTATTTTACCCCCACTTAATCTGATAGAGATCTGCATACCGTATCTCATAATAAACGTTGTATTTTTTGTGGATACACGTGTTTGAGTGGACATCTCACGTTGAGAAAAAAAAAGAGAAAAAAAAAAAATAATAAAGTGAGGATTCCTACTGGGACGGGTAATCAAAAATCTTATTAAAGAAAGTGTGCCTTTCGGCAGAGATCAAAGCTGCATTATTCCCCGGGATAAATGCAAACGCAGGTTCGATCATTGCCGATGGGTACCCTTTCCTTTAATAAGACTCGATTGTCCGTGCCTATAGCTGCTAATCCCATTGTTAAAAATACAGATTGCCTAGTCAAAAACGCGTACCCACTAAACATGCTTATAATAAATGTCCGATAAAAATTTTTAATTGCCTTTATATATATATTATATATATATATATATATATATATATATATTATAAAGGCAGTAACCTTTGTTTTAAACATTTTTTATTAAATATGGCAGACAAGGAAGATTTATTTTTATTCAGTTTTTCCAGCATCCTTACATTTTTCCATTGTGTAGGAGTAAGAGGGGTACAGAAAATTACCATAATTTTCATTGTGACATAACTAATTTTTTTATATAGTTCAACCAATATAAGGCTCGAAAGCCACTCAAGGTAGAGAATGATATAAAATGGTTGATTCGTTTTCTACGGCTTATCAACGCATTACAGGTTATTTAAATCCAGAAAATGTTTATATTTTTTAAATAATGGTCTTAGTGATACAAGTCTTACTAATTATCCCATAACCGGGGGAGAAGTGGATTCATGCCTTTGCCAATGGTATTTTCACATAAGTGAGTATAACGAACCCAACGGAAGTTGGAACCCGGCTCCCCGATTAACAATTCCGAGCCATTATCCGTTGCACCACCCACACATACATGCTTGCAGCACCTGGTATTCGAAAGCGGTCTCTTAAAACGGTTATGATGAAAGAGAGGTGATTTGACTGGAAGGTGATGATGGTGGGAAGTGAAGAATATGAGCATAGAGAGAATAGATAACGATTGACCATTCAAGAGTTCAAGACGGTAGTAATCAGGGAAACATCCACGCAAGAGTGAGTGTTCTACCAAGCAGTCCTAGGGTGGGGGAGCTATCTGCATGGAACGTTTTCCTTTCATTTAGAATACTTTGCTTTAACATGTATTTTCTTTTTTACTAATGTTCACCTAATATAAGGCTCAAGAGCCACTAAAGTTAAAGGGTTATTTTGTGGAGTTGTATTAGCGTAAAAAAGGAAAGATAGACAGCTAATTCTAGACTTTAAGAGGTCAAGATTTAATTAACGAATAAAATTTCAGAGTTCAGGCAGAGACGTTAGGAGTATGGAGTTGAAGTAAACTTTAGAATATGTACATCTACTTTTTCGCTAAAAAAAACAAAACAAAAAGCATGAGGAAAAATGCGCAAAACTTGAGAACAAAGTTTTATCGTCAAAATGTTATTAACAAGAAAGCCCAAAGGGTTTATATTCCTTTCTAAACACGTTCAAAATTTGTTAAAAATCTTGTTTTTCTTCCGGAAGCGGTGGGCCAAAGTTTAGTATGAAACTTTTAGCGTCTTTTTGGCGTTAAAAAAAAAAAAAAAAAAATAAATAAAAACGTATTGTTGGATTTTAACTAAATTTTCAGGGCTTAGTGAGAATTTTTTAAGAAAACCTCAGTAATTTGTAATTTTTTTTTAACATATGTTATCCCACCCATTTCATATTAAAAGCAGGATTTTGGAGAATTGAAATCAATTTGTTTTTGTCAAAAGCATTATTTACAGAAAAATCTGCTCTGAATTGTAAGAAAAACTATAAAACTGACCTAAAAAAAAAAAAAAAACTAAAAAATTAGAAAAGCTTTTAATGGCTTTCATAAATAAAATATATTAAGGACACTATTAAGAAAAAATATTTTCGATTAATTAATTTTACAAGAATTTTCATTTTTATTAGAATAATTTAAGTTTTAAACCTTAAATTTCTGTATTAATTTCGCCCTTTGCTATGATATTAAGTAAAGACTTTACTAATAAATGAAAAAGCTTAGTACAAATCAAACACCTTATTTTTAAAAGAATTTTGATTTTTTTTTTTTTTTTTTGTATGTGAATAAACGTGCCGATTTTTGTAGATACGGTCGTCAATGCACGGCTTCAGAAAATAAGAGAGATAATTATAGTAAATTTAAAGCCAGAAAGTATCTAAAATTCAATAAAATGTTCGAATGCGAAGAATATATTAAATTTTTATGATTACTAAGTATTTAAAAATTATATATAAAAGAACGCTCACGTTATATTCAATTATTTTTTTTACGGCAAAATACCCTATAGAACATTAAACATGCCAGTATTAAAAATGAATTTCTGCGATATTTTAGACTTAAAGTAATTTATATTTGTTTTTAATCAGATTCATTATATTTTAAATCAGCTAATATTCTTCAAATAAAATGCCAGAAAAGTATATCTTATTTGGGGGGGGATTTTTAATGAAGATAATTACATTGCGATGAAGAACGTCTAAAATAAATAAATAAAAAATAAAACTCCTTCCAATCAATTTAAATTAGTTTTTGTAATACAAAGTATTTTGTTTATCGGAAATATTAAATTTAATCTATTAGTTTGAAATTAAAGCTAAAATAAAAACTTCAAGAAATATCTTTCATTTTTAAAAATTCATTTTAAACTTACGGTGTACGCGTTTTTTGTGGTGATTCATACATTAAATTTGGGTTCGGTTGACTGCAGGAAGATTCTAAGCGTTATCAACCAACCTTCTTAGTTTTCTGTCTAGATTTACTTCCATAGCCTCTTTTTACATTATATAATACTGTATATTGCATTAAAACTTTTTTTTAACATAAGTTTAGGGAAATGGATTCCTCCCTTCTTGGATGCAACAGACAGAATTCGCGTCAATTCAAAGGTTTAACAACATATATTAATGTACGTGTAAGTTGCGTGATGGTTATCAAAACAAAGTTGGGAGTTGATTGATGAGCAGAGTTCAAATTCTGACATGATCTATGGCATTTTATCTCACTCCTCCAGTTATGGGTTAAGTAGCAGGGCAATCAGTCAAAAAGGCCATCAAAACCGTGGAGAAGTCAACGAAAAAGCACTTCATTAATGTTCCATGTCCTATCAATTCGCACATATTAAAGAAAAGGAAGTTGTGAAGATACATGATCACCTACTTCCAGAATGGACATGGAACTAAAGAATCATGCATAAGTAGATACTGAAGTCTGACCAAGAACTTTCCAGCAAGTTTCTCTAATATGGATGTATTTAGCAATTTATTATGAAGATCACTAAAAACAAACTTTTCATTCCGTTATAATATATAAACGATCTAGAAAATTAATTACGTATAGTTCAAGAATTTTAATTTACTACACAAACTAAGATTTTATTCAAAAATCATCAGCCGAAATAAACAGTTTCAGAAATTAATTTCAATGGCATAATTTGAACAAGGTTTAAGTGATTGAGTGAATATAAACGCGTTCAATTAAGAATAATCTAATTCGTAGTTGGTTTGTTAAATTAGAACCGGGCATGATTTCTATGAAGTAACGAGTATGGTCTAGATTTATTTAAAATCAATAAGATCAATTAATGAAGGTTATTTTTTTGTTATCCAAAAAGCATTTATTTGATATTAATATAGTTTTGGCACCAAAATACCCTATATCGTGTATATGGTGAGTAACCCCTTTGTGATACAGGTTTTATTAAAAAAAATCACTAACAAGATAATTTTTATTGTTTAGAGATTTAACTTTATATAGAAATTGTTCAAATTATTGTTAGTTATGAACACTTTCGGTTTATAGCCTTTAAGGATTTTTTGTTGTGCTATTGCAAATGGTATACAAGTTGCCGAGACGTAGATATATTTATTTTATTTCAATACATTATAGCCATACTCATTTTTGTTAAGCATTGTTTTATATATATATATATATATATATATATATAAAAGGGTTTCTATTACTTAGGGTTTTTTTAACAATCGGTCACTTCGTGTGTTCGACATATGTTGCGTATCGAAGTTGGTAACTTTTCATGGTGGTTTAAATGGTGTGAAATACCCTTACTTGTTTTGCTAGGCTCGCCAAGACACCGTTAGTTAGCGTTATTAAACAGCAATAAAACCATGACTATTCCTGTTTGCTTTTTTTTTTCTAATCCTTCTTGCATGCAGTAGAAGAAATACCAACCTGGGACTTGTTCCCAGCATCTTTTCCCCTTGAGCTAACTTTTTCACAAGATTCCTATATGTTAAATTTTAATAATTTTTCTTTCTTTTCAGCCATATTTACGTGCATGCTACCGTATTTTCTTTATTAATCCGTTAATAGTTATATAAAAACGTGAAAATATCACCTTATTGGAATTTATTCCATTTCCTTTCACTTCTAACAACTAGAACCAGTCATTTACGTGTGTAAATTTCATTTGCCACTATTTTTTTATCCAGCTAGGAGCAGTACTGCAGTAAATGGGAAGTCAGGAATTAAAAAGGTATCCAAGTCTCAGTAACTTAAACACAGTTTTCAATTTCACAACCAAAATCTTCAAAATGGCTAATAGATTAGCCGAAAGAGCACAGAACGAGCAATCATCAAAACAATTTCTACTCAAAGTCAAAAAAGATCTTGTTTCAACCCAGAAATAAACAAGAAACTCAACAGAAATGCCTTAGTCATTTGAGCCTTGTTTGATCATTATAGAGTCTTGTGACCGAGTTTGTTCAGACACAATCGGCTTAAGTTTTTCCGGATAGTAAAAAAGTGAATATAAGTTTGATTCCTGTCGGGAGCCATTTTTTTTCCTTTTTTTTTTAATTAGAAGATCCAGTTTGCCGACTTTAATTTCACCATTAAAAAAATACAGAACGAGAATGTCGACTCAAACACGTTTACCCATTAAATATAACGTTTAGACTAGCAGATATAATTTGATTATCTCCTTAATTTATACGAGCAGTTACAAATCGAACCACTAAAAGCTTTCATCCGCACAATACAGATTACCAGATGAGCCACAGTACCTACCCGAAAAGGTTTCAAACTTCCTCCTTCATGCAGGCAAAAAGAATTCATTAACAGGAGAAAAATAAATAAAACGTTACTTTGAAAAAGAAAAGTAGTCCCTCATTTCTGTCAAATTATTTGTTAATGATCCCTTGAGGACTATTTTCCCGCGTTTGCTCTGCTCAGCCTCGTTCGCTTATCTGAGTAGTTCAGTCTTTGACGCTATTATTCTTACCGCACGTCAGCCTAATTCGAACGCCATAGTTATGCTCGTGCATTGTTCTCCGTATGAACCCTTATACACCCGCATGATTCTTAGGATATTGTAATGTGCAGACGATGTTTACATCCCTCAGATGAAACTAAATGGAAGATACTCTTCTCCCACATATCCCCGCCCCGGGGGGGGGGGGGGAGAGCAAGTAATTGATTTAAATAAATCCGATTTTCTTCGTGTCTATGCATTTTGAGTGCTTACTTTAAAATGTCACATTGACGAAAATTCTATAAAAGATTTTTCTTAAACTAACCAATATGTTCGTCTTTAGTTTTCCTTAAAATTCAAAAGACAAATTTACACTTTCTCCTAAAGAAAAAAAAAAGTTAAAAGGATTTCAAATTAAAAGAGTTTATTTAACATTATTTTTTAGTTTTAAGTGTACACACATTATATATATATATATATATATATATATATATATATATATATATATATATATATATATATATATACACACACATTGTTTATGACTGAAAAGTAACTCAATATTGTTATGCATGATGGACTGTAAAAGTTATATTTAGATGGGAGAGTCCATATATAAAATAGGGAGTTACTTTTTAATCACTCTGTTTATAAGCTGTGTGTATGAAAGAGAGAGAGAGAGAATGAAAGAGAGAGAGAGAGAGAGAGAAAGAAAGAGATTGTGCAGTCTCATATAGTGGAATAGAAATAAAATTCTGAATTATAGTGATTAGAGTGCTAGTTTTGCAAATAGTGGTGAGAGGTAGAATTTTTTTTAAATCTGAGAAAATGCCCTGTCTATATACGAGGGGTGCTGAAAAAATGAGCCAAACCCACTTCCAAAAATATGAACCAAATATCAATTTTTTAAAATGTTTCTTGGAATCGCTGAGAACTTTTCAGCACCCCTTCTATCTATAGTTGAATGTTACACTTAAAAAAAAGTGATATCAAACAGTTATCGCTTTCCATTACTGTTCTGATATGGTAGAAATTAAATTTCCTTTTATTTTTAATCTTAAATAAAACACCATAATTTGTGCCTTAAATTATTTTTAGCTCACATAAATGGATAGTAATTTTCTAATTGCATTTTATTTACGGCAATGATACACTCGTTCGACTATAATTTGCAAAGCACAATCAAGAATTTTCATTGATTAAAGTTTTAAAAAGATAAACACCGAGCTTGAATATTCTTAAAGAAGACAAAAAAGAATGCTTGTCAATATCTTTCAAAGTCACAGATTGTAAAAATTAGTTATTCTGTATACGAGTTGTGCCACACAAGAGCAGGTGTACGTGACTCAATATGAAAAATTGCTCAGATCTTGACGAGGAATTTTCCGTACATGTATAATATTTGACTCACCTCAGATGGTACTAAAATAGACTTTGCACTCAGTGTCCTTCAGAGAAGCTAAGTGCATCGGCAGGTTGACCTGAGATAGTCTCCTAGTCACCAAGGGCAAATCCGCGCTTCACTAAATATCAATGAACTCCCCAATTCCGCCGACATGATGCAAACGCGTTGGAAAATCTGTATGGCAGGTAGATATATAAACACCCACTGAAATGTAGAATCCACGTTCGGAGCGTCTGCTTAAATGTGTGTAGACAATAAGAACGTTACAAATCTGTCGCATTAAATGAAAGATCCATTACTTCAGAAAGTTACTTTGTTTACGCTTGGATACGAAAGTGAGCAGATAATTTCGAGGATTCTATGACGAGAAGGATTTTGATCAGTCAGTCATATATATGCCGTTTTTTTGTTTTTGTTTACTGATGTAATGAGGGGCCACACAGCCTTACACATTTATAAAAGAATAGGTTAAGTCATGAGTAATTTCTGTTTTGGTGAGCCAATTGTAATGTCTAATTTATACTACCAAATAAATGTTCCTTAAATATATAACAGTTGATGAAAAATGGGTTACACACGACAATGTCCAATGCAAGAGTAGTGGATTGACCAAAACAGATTTCAACAGACCCCAAAAGCTGAGCTCCACGGAAGATAAGTAATGTTGTGCGTCTTGTGAGAGCGTCGGGGTATTATTCATTTAGAATTCTTAAAACGCAATAAAACATTAAAATGCACATTTATACGTCTAGCAGCTGCAACGTGTCTATAAAAAGTTAGATTGAAAAGCGTCCCCGGTGTTCGTCAATAGGAAAAAATATTCTCCATGACAACGCAAGGCTGCATATTTCAAGAATGACACAGGAAAAATTTGGGAACTCGGTTAGTCTATTCTCCATCACTCGCCATATTCTTATGACCTTGCACCAACCGATCACATTTTTTCAAGTGCTGCAAAATGCTTTGTTAGGAGAAAGTTTCTCTTATGAAAACTAGGTTCAGGATTTCGTCAAAAACGTTCACATCCAAATCTTCGAATGCTACTTGATAAGTACCAACAAGTCATTGCAAATCAAGATGAATATATGATTGAATAAAATGTAATTACACTTTATTTTTGGAAGAATAAAGTTGATAAGCAAAAACGGCAATTATTTAAGACTTGACCTAATTAAAAAAATATATTGAGCGAAACTAGAAATTTAATCGGAAACTGATTTTTCACGAACGACGCCATTTTCATCATGGTTTCACAAACAAGAATATTGTTAGTAGTAATATTACAACCAGGTGAAGTAAAAAAAAAAAAAAAATTATAGAGTGGTAGAAAGATGGTATCAGAAAGGCATTAGAGAACAAGCGGTAATATTCAACATTTAATTATTAAATAGCAATCGTGTACAGATTATAGAAAATGTCAAAAAGACACAAAAAAGAGCAACATAAACAAGAAACTCCAGGGAAAGGAAAACTCCAAATTTCTACAAGGAGCAAAATACCGTTTACAAAATTTTCAACCAATCATTGCTAGCTTCAGTAAATTCAAAATCCTTTGAGGCTGTATTTCTTGAAGACATAAAATTTTGCAACAGGTCGTCAGTCAATTCAAAAATGCCTATACAGATATACACCAAGTGACTCCATTTACAAAAAGGAAAGAGTCACCAACAATTGAAACTACATTCAATACACGTACTTCTTTTTCTCCTGTTTACAGTAATGATATTTGCTAAATGTATAAAAGCTTTCTCTGTATCAAACCTATGTGTATTTCTATAAAAAATTCATATAAGCAGACACTTTACTATGAAAAACTATATACATAGATAAACAAGTTGCACACCTTTATATACAAACATTGTTGTAAAAATGTAAATAAAGTTGTTTTATATTGGATCGCAATTAGGAAGTTTGTTTACTGTATCAATTGTGACTGGGTGAACGTCAGTAAAGACTAAGAACGATATATTTTTTATATAATCAAGAATATTAGGGAAATCGTATTACAAGTAGAAAGTTTACTTGTGACGTGTTTTTTCTCCTTCAGGACTTCATCGGACTGAAATTGTTAAGATTACACATGCGCACGAACAAGGGATGCTGTGGATTTTAGAATGTTTAGAAATATTTGTTCTATTATCAGTGTTGAATACCTACTAACAAAAGTCATGAAAAGAAAACACTATTCGGCTAGATATAAAAAATAATTCCCAAATCCCCAGCATCCCTCGTTCATGCGCATGTGTAATCGTGCCAACATAATTTTAGTCCAAAAATTTATATACCTTGAAGATTTGAGATTCTTTAATGTGGCGTGTCTCTTCAGCTCGAACGCTCTGTTACGTCAGCTCAAGAGAAGAACTGTATATTATTAAGAAGCTGTTATTTATTTATGTGTTATTATACTTTACTGTGTGTATTTATCATACTTATTGCACAGAATAAGGATAGATCCCACGAAATGATTTGCGAGAATGACTTGAATATAAACTATTCGACAGTGAAATGACAAGTACTGTACAGACGTATATTCACACCTTATATTGTTTGTACCTGGAATTAAAAAAGTAGGTTTCGAATCTGAAACCATCTAAAAAAAATTCGATACTTTATAAAGCTGGTAACAACTGTTTAAACTGCATATTTTGTTTTAAAAAAGTTTACTTTCAATTTGACTGCGCTTGAAACCAACATGTCATTTACTACGAGATAATGACCTCAAAAAAAGTAAATCAACATGGCAGCGTGATAGCCGATTGTGAAATCTTGTCTACTGTACGAATTTGAATGTGAACTTGCAGCAAAAGCATCCTAAAAATATGTGTTGTGTTTAATGAAGGTAGCTTCAATTGGAGATGAATTTAAAATTAAAATGTAACAAAAAGGATGGCCGGCTTGATAATCACGAATGACTGAGAACTGTGTATTGAATCGCATCAACTTCAAACATGTCAGATGTTTGTGTTAAGATTAAATACAATTGATGTAACGAAACATCTGCACCTGCAGCCTATCGGAAGAGTGAGATATTAAGGAAATGAATATTTGACAAAATCGGTGAATAAAACAAACAGCAACAACTTACAACCTTGTCATTTCTTTTATGTCAAAAGAATAAACCGTTTTCGAGTCCATTGACTTCTGATGGAAAATGAATACTGAATGACAATCGAAAGAGATAACATGCCTGGCTACTGACGAAATTTTCATTTTTTCAGGTTAAAAAAAATACAAACATTATCTTTATTGTATTGGTTACCTAATTTAAGAGCGTGATATAAGGGTTGGTATCAATGTCACGATGACATTTTAAAACATTGGCACAAATTTAAGATTTACGCAAAATAAAATTCTTCAAATACTCACTATTAAATATCCATATATTTACATTCAAACACAACTAAAACGTTTGAAGAAGTTTGAATCAGAGCCTAAAATGTCCATTTTTTGTTAGTCATTGTCGTTTGACTTTAGTAAAGATAAGTGTTTCCATTGATTTGGAAAACAATTCCCGCCTCCATCGCTATCTTTTCAAACAGAAAAAAAATGATTAATCAAACAGAAGAGAATCAGAAAAGACGGTCTTTTACATCATTCACATTTATACCCCCAAAGTACGTATAAAATACGAAATGCCGATATAGTCAGCCGGATAATGCGTGACGTAAAAGGTAAAGAAATAATGTAGCTGTGACAGTGAAGAGGCAGACATGGGACTCAATCAAAATTTAACCGTAGAATGATTACCGGGACAACAAAAAAGGAGAATTATCTTCGAGGTCGCGACTGTTCTAGATTTTTATAATGCAATAGTAACTGAAAATATGTAAATTCTTAACCGATAATAACCTTTCCCCTCCCCACCAAGAGATTCAATGCCGCAAGCGTGTTAAGTTATCGTTATTTCTGTTAGAGATGTCCAGATGAGATACATTCTGGAGTCCAACCAGTTCAGACTTTTACAAGTAGGACATACTACGCTACATTCACGAAGTTGAAACGTTTTCATTCTCGCCACATTCTAAATGTAAGGAGAAAATTCCACTTACCCCCACCAAAAAAATAAATAAATCCTGCTGCATTGTAGACCAGACTCCCGTGTGGATGCTTCCCCGAACACTACAATCTTAATCTCAAGTGTCAGTCGTTATCTACCCTCCTTATCTTCATTCACACCACTTTCTTCCATTCATATCAGACATTTATAATAACCATTTTAACAGTAACACTGCATTGACTTTCGAGCCTTGTATTTGGTGAATTTTAGCATTGAATAAAAACGAGACCGCTGACGACCAACAAGTGTGGTAAGCACCCAACGAAAGAGAATATGGTATAAAATTACATTTCATTTCAATCTGGGGACTACTTAATTCACCAGTCAACGCACTACACAGCATATATTGTATTTAGTAGGGTTTTATTCTTCGATTAAGAAGCACTTCATTGACACCGCAGAATTAATTACTACACTTCATTTGAACCAGAGAATATCGCGAGGAAGATTGGTGTCATGTCGTTTAGTCAGGCGAGTCACATTCTCAGCACTTTCAGACAGTAGAGTTCGTTAGTGGAAGGGATCGCATGTGGCTCTGGATCCGGCCTGTTGTACAAACTGATGACTACTCTGTAATGGTGCCGGTTGTGTTCTGTTGGGTTTCACAAGGCCGCTAATGAAACTAGCGACATGTATTATATATGCAAACCTTGCGGCAGACAAACCCCGGTGCTCATGTTTCCCGGTGGTGATAGTTTGTTCCAGCAAAGTAATGTAATTCGCCATCGAAATCGTTTCAGAAAATGATTTCCTGTTCCTTCATTGGTCCCCGGGTTCACCAGATTCAGACCACAGTGAGCATATATAGAATGTGTTGCAGCATAAATTCCTTTCAGGCATAAACAAAATCAACTGTTATGGGTGGCCCTGAAACATACCTGGATACATATAACCACACAACCACTACAGTATTTCGTAGATTTCATGCCACGTCAAGTAGCCGCTGTTATTCCGGTGAAATGAGGAATTACATATTAGGCAGCTGTCATTGTATCGGACTTAGGTCAGCTATAACCTGCGTTTTTAGCCAGCTTACTGCACAGTGATAACTGAACAGATTTAATGGACTGCAAGATTAGCTATCTCTCTCTCTCTCTCACTCACACACACACACACACTATTATGGGTTAAAGTGCTCAATATCAAGGATAGAGCGTATGTAAATACAGAAGTGGACATTGAAGTCCAGATGCGACGACTTCAATGTCCACTTTTATATATATTTGGTATATTCTTTGTTACGTATACAAGAATGCTATTTTAGAGACTTAAATAAAGGCTTTTTAGCAAATATTTTTTTTACATTTACAGCCTTTCATGCATAGTAATCTTCCAAAACAGACGCTTGTTGATCTTGGATACTCTGCGATCTATCGTACTTTTCATGTTTTTCAAAAGGAATGCGTCAGAAATAATTTCATTTTTTCTACATAGATTGCAATCTGCCTCTATTTATGATAGATGGTATCGGATAATTTTCGCTTAGTTTGATATTCTCAAGTTCAAGCATTATTTATATCTAACACTATGAAATTTAAGTTATTTTCCGTAAGATGGATTGTAGGGGTGCATTAAATTAAAAATCTAAGCCTTGATTTAGGCTTAAAGATGATAAAATAAGGTGTATAATAATCAAAAAGCAATGATACACGAGTTACCTGAAGATCGAACCTATTATAGTAGTACCTGTAAAAATAGCCTGCATTTGCACAGAATGAAATGTTTGAAAAAATGTTTGATAAAGAAATGGATTCGTTTAAAGTTTTTGTTTTTTGGGGTTTTTTTTAACGGAAGAAAACATGCAGTTTAAACGATGTTTTGTCAAATATCAAATTTTTTGATAATGTTGCAGATTCAAAGCCTTCTAAATTTTTGTAAATTTACGGTACAATCGCGGTAAATTCCCGGTACAAACAGTACCAGGTGTGAATATAAGTTTGCGCATATGGATTAAAAAAAACCCAAAAAAAACTGATAATGTGTGGGAGTGAAAGAAGGAAAGAGACCTTGTGCCTGTTATCGTAATGCACGCGTTCGCATAAGATTTACTTCTTCCATTACCTTTCTTGACACACCCAATAATCCACGGTATTTAACTGGGGGTGGGGTTACGAGATGTAATTTCAGTGTTAGGTGTAAACGCACTATAACACTGAAGGTGAAGGTGGAACCTGTGCATTAATTGTAGTAGTAGTAGTAGTAGTAGTAGTAGTAAGGTAAAAAACAGACCCCTATGTGGAAGAGCACCATCTGCAAATGACGAATGAGCATGTTAAGCCCTGTCCCCTCTTTTCCTCCCTGGAGATGTAATTATAGGTTAGCAGTTCTGGGGGTACCAGAACAGATGGTTCAGAAACAAAAAATACACTTAAGTTGTAAAGATTAGTGAAGCCAGTTGTAATGGATGACTAGATAAAGAAATATTTTGGAACTTGAAGGAGCTGGGAGCCGACTGTGCCGGACTACATTTGTCTAAAGCCTTTTTAATTTTTTTTCTTTCAGTCGGCTATCAAAGGAATCAGAACTACATAATTTATACAGTTAAACTCTCGGTTCTCTTTTTTTCACTTTCTCCGACGTTCTCCTTTCATACCTTTTAATTCCCTCTTTATCCCGATGTGATTTTCAGCTCTTAACTCCCTTTACCACAGACAAATTTATTGTCTTGTTCTCCACTTTCGGTCTTGCATAAAATAAAAATAAAGTAACAGTTCTTATGATTAAAAGTGCGTTTTTTGTATAACGAGGCCTTATGCCCAACCCACAGCATCTCTTAAAAAGCGAGAAAGCTTTTGTGGTGGGTTTACAATTACCCTGGGTAGGTTTACAGCGCATTTACAAAAATGAATTGTTCACACTGGGTATTTAGTCATTTTAAGAAAACATTTATTAAATTTTTTTTTTTTTTTTTAATTCGGGAAAAAAAAACATTGTTTCTGGTTTTGTCGAATTTGTTCGCTGGGAAAACGTTTGTTCCCTCTTAATCGGCTTCTTAATCCATTCCCACCTGATTATATATATATATAATAAATTACACACACAAAGATAAAAATGAAACAAATCACAACAATGAAAGTAGGGAATGGTCAGATCAATAATCGCTTTTTGTTTGCAATAGAAACTGAATGGCACGAATCGGCATTCTGTGATTTTACCTTAAGTGCCATCATTCTGGTATACAGGTGGTATAACGGTTAGAAACTCGAAACAAAAAATTGAGATCGATGCATTTACTTTCACACAAATACAATTTGGAAAGGTATACATCTTCACAACTCTGGATGAAATTGTAGGGCAGATTGGTTTCTTTAGCCTTGGTTGGCAACCAGTCTAGAAGAACAGCAGAGTTCAAAACTCGAGGGATGTTTGGAGACCTCGTGGAAAGTTATGTGCACAAGCCATGTATTCGGTTCTTTCGAAAAAAGAAAAAGAAAAAAAAGAATTGGATAGTTTGGCAAAAGCCTTCACCACTGTAACCAAATCCTATATTCGGATTGATCTGGCTGATTCCTTCTAAGAGCTGAACTGTTGAACCACTGTACATACGTACATGGTGAGATGGGTAAACTCACCGTTTTATATTTTTAATTTCGCGCATGCGCGTTGTTTCTTTGATTTTGCCGACTGCACAGTAGAGTAGGGTCAGTTGGGCACCGTCCGTGAGAAAAAGAGCACCATGACAATTCACTTTTCGCCAAAAATTTAGAAACGGCATGCTGTACAGTTTGGCATTCGAACCAGAAGCTCCAATACGAACATTTCAGAGTGTCCGAGTGTCAATCTGAGGACTGTGCAGAAGATTCGGAAAGACCTGAGTGAGTCTAATGGCGATTACAAAGGTGTTTGAATGATCACTAGTGATTGCGACGTTATGGCTCCATTCATCCTCCCACAGGGTCTCACACTCAACACGGAAGCCTACATTAAGTGCTTTGAGGGGGTAATGCCCTGAGTCAAGAATGGCTGCTGGAAGATAACAGGACTCTGCACCATGCCTCACAAACATGGCTGTCAGAATTTCTGCAACTACATCACCCTTTGCATCTGGCCACCTGACTCCCCAGACTGTAACCTCCTTGATTATTATGTGTGGGGCGCAGTTGAGCGAGAGACCAACAAAACTCCTTGTAACATCAAAGATGAAGCACTACGACAGCATGCACCAACTTAAACAAGAAAACCATCCAGAAGATTTGCAGTAGATTATGAAGTCGTCTCGAGGCCGTGGTTGAAGCCAATGGCGATTTTATTGGATAAATTTACTCTTTAGTATTAAGATTTGTGTAATTTTGGTAAATACATCTTAAAATGAGATGTCAGGGTTATTTTCATTTTTGCGTAATTTAGACAATTTATCCATCGCGCCTTGTATGTATGTCAGTGCCCCCTTACACACACTTATGGGTAGAAGTGTCCAATATAGTTTTGTAGACACCAAGAGTGTAGCCAATTCAAAACTGCATGGCGACAGATGCCTTAAAAGAAAGATCAAACGATAGGTGTTCATCAGGGCATATGATGGTCACGAAATGGTCTGCCAATCGGTTAAAGCATGAAGTGAGATCCACCATATAATTTTGAGTTCTATGTCCACCCGCATATATATGACAAGTTCGACGGTGGAGGGGCGTATTAAAAAAAAAAAATCGAAAATTGCTTTTTTTCACTAAGTTATTCATATCATATCCAGGTATTTTACAAAAATTAGAGACGATTACACAATATTTCAAGCTCAATTTAGGTTTATATTTCGTAACCATGCAATGAGAGGAGGTAACATAAAGCGTAGATTTGTCTGCGGAATATCATTACATTATTGTTACATAATTATAGTAAAATTATCAAGTTTTTTGTCAAAAGCATTTTATTTTTTATTCCTTTTTACAGTCTTTATTTTTTAAATGAAATAAGATCATTCGAAATTTCAGAATTTCGCTGTTGCCAATCAAAATGACTGGAAATAATCCATCTGAAAACAATGGAAAAGAGAGATAACAAAGTGTGAACGAAATAGCTGCAGTTTGTTCAAACTCGGAAACTTAGCATTACAGCCAAAAATATTTTAAAATGCTGCCAATAGGAGAAAATTAAAAAATACCTAACAAATATAGCATCAAAATACAAAACTGTCAACTGTCTCCGTAAAACTTGATATTTCTTGTAATAAATATTGTTATTTCATTTAAGTTTGAGCTAGTCCTACATTTACAATTTCTTACGGTTAACCATGAAAAATGTTGATCAAAACTGCCTAAAACCTTTAAGCACGTATTCCCACAAAATTATAAAATGATAAATACGCCCTTCCTCTGCCAAACGCGTCAAGGGGAAATTCTATAACAAAGCGGAAAGTTTTCTGTGTGACGTTTCGTCCTTTATGACTTCATAGGACTAAATTTGTTATGTTCGTGCGACTACACATTTTTCTTTGTTTCCATCAATTATTAGACATCCCACACTGTGATAATAGAAGTTCTGCCAGGAATGGCGAAATGTAAAATCCAGGGTGGATTTTCCAAAATATAGTTTTTGAGATGTGAGTGTGTGTGTGTGTATATATATATATATATATATATATATATATATATATATATATATATATACACACACTTTATGGGTCAGGATTGGGGACACCATACGAGATGCACATCATTCAACTTGATTCTTTTCATAAACGCCGTCTTCGTTCAATATGCAGTTCTACACTACAGGACAAAATCTCTAACCCTGATCTTTTCATCAAAAGTGGCGTCGGTGGTATCGAATCCTTTCTGATGCAATCACAGTTCAGATGGACTGGTCATGATACACACACACATATATATATATATTATATATATTATATGTGTGTGTGTGTGTGTGTGTGTGTGTGTGTGTGTGTGTGTGTGTGTGTGTGTGTGTGTGTGTGTGTGTGTGTGTGTGTGACATATTTAGGTATCAAATATTCATACAAACAAGTTTCATTAAAAAGAACAGACATGGTCTACGTTTAATTTTTTTTATATTTTTCCAATTTTCGCCAAAGTTTTTGGTATTGTGCTCAAAGTTGTGGATAAACTGTCCGTTGTGCATAATTATTTTTGTTCGTATACTTTGCAGTCATCAATGTGGTGCACGTGTTGTAGCTAGAATTCCTTTGTCTGTATTCTTGTAATTCTTTAGGACGCTTGAAATGGTCTAGCGTGACGCGAGTGCCAGAGGTCAATTACGAAATTCGACCTCAACCGCCGACTTTATAATAGCCAGCAGGCGATAAAAAATTTTTATCAATTGATTTATCGCTTCAACTGAATCCTTAACCCCGTTTTCATACTAAAGGAAACAGAAAATGCTACACACAAGTTAAGGAAATATAAAATTATGTTGCTTCAATATTCCAAGTAGAAAGTTAATGAAAAATGAACGTTCGAAATTCAAAGTGATGATATGCTTTCCTCTAATGTCAGCATTCGGAATTCTGGCTTCTTACTGAAGCTCGAACGCCGAATATTTTTTAATCATTTCACCCCAAGCAAGGAAATAATGCCACCAAGTCGCAAGGTGTTATCCGATCGAGTGTAAGAGTGTATGATAAAGACATTAAGGAGAGAGAACAATAAAAGAACTGGAATTAAGACAGACGATAACGATCGATATTGCATTTAAATTTTTCAAGATCAAATCTGGCTGGAAAGCTTGCTAGAAGAGAATTCATTGAGCGAGAAGTGCGAGATAAACTGTTGGCATAGAACTTACAATTACATTTAGCCATTTCAACTGTAAAAATGATGGGATTTCCACCACTTTCGTACTGCGCTTAAAGTATTACCATAAAATTATTTATAGAAAAAAGGTACAGGAAAGCTACGATACTAAAGCCGAGATGTCAGGTCACATGATGCTCCCAACTGTATCTCTTGACTTTATTACGTCATGTGTCATTCTCCTGTTGCTCACATGTTCCGTCCATGGTATTCTCAGCATCTTTCTGTAGGCCTAAATCTGTTACCTGAATTTTCCTCATCTGCACAGGATATCAATACACCACTTCCAAAACAAATCATGTCTATAAAAATTATGAATACACACAAAAAAGTGAAGAATTTGTTTCAGACACTGAACAAAGTAAAAACTATCCTTGGAAACAAACGAGTATTTGGCTCGTATGTAATATCGAATTTCCTATATGGCAGTAAATGCTGCACCATTTCCTCATAGCTGAAGGAAAAAAACAAGATGTTCTATCGAAGAATTCTAACTATATCATGGACCGATTGTATAAGAAACAAAGCTTGAATAGAAATTACAAATCTCAGGGAAATAACGAGGAAAGAAAGCTTGGAGAATTTAACACTCACGGCACGTCGAAGGCAAGAGAAGCAGAAAACGAGAATTCGACATTTGAGCAAATGAATGGCGGAACAATTACTGCAAAGACAAAAGAGGGGTCGTAAAACATCAAACATTTTTAACAAAAGAAAAAGCCGTGGAGAATCATGATTTCCTGATACTATAGTACATAGAGATTTAGCTGCTTACCAGACAAACTATTTGCCAATGGCAACGCAAGTGAACTTGCTGGTGAATATTGTGCTGAATATGCTATTTGCTCATCGTTTCTTTTCCCCGATCAATTTTGTTTTTTCTTCGTTGAAGTTTAGTTTGGAAATCTTCTGATGGACATTTTAAATTGCAACTATTCTTTGTGTATAGAGTTCGATCGTCATTAGTTGCCCTACTGATATAATATTTATAATTATCTTTTAACAATTGTTGTAGAGCGATTTTTTTAAGGTAGTTTCATGGAGCATCGCGAGTTCGATATTTACCGAGTGCTCCGGAGTTTATTTTTTTGGTGTCTTGTGTGTGTATATAAGACATTTTTATGTTTATACGTTCTATTTATAGATACAAATATTTAAGTAAATGCTCTGTTTATAATAAACAGTATTAATAACATTTACCGGCCTGAATGTCCGAGAAATGTTCATAGAAATATGCGTCCTGACAGGAATCGAACCTGTATCCTATAAATATCATATAGCCTGACGTGTCTTAACCGATTGGGCCACAGAGGAGCGTTCGGTTAGCAAGGTCGATTTTACTGTTTGTAAACAATTCTCCATGATTTTCTCTCATACATTCATATCTGCTCAAAGCGTATCCAAATGTAAACAAATTTCATAATGTGTGACGTCATTTGTTTACATTTGGATACGCATTGAGCTGATATGAAGGTATGCGAGAAAAATCAGAATTGTGTTTAAAAACAGTAAAATTGAACGCTCTGTCGGAGGACGCATATTTTCTATGAAAATTTCTCGAGCTTTCAGGCCGGTAAATGTTAACACTGTTTATTATAAACAGACCATTTACTTAAATATTTGTATCTATAAAAAGAAAGTATAAACATAATTGCCGGACTTTGTCCATTTCATAATATATATATATATATATATATATATATATATATATATATATATATATATATATATACCGATATCACAGCACCTTCTCCCAATCAGTTTCATGTTTCCTCAGGGTATCATACTTCTCCATTCTGTCAACAGTGTTGCAAGACTGCAGATTGAAACCTTCCTGTTGCAGTCGCTTCTTGGAGAGGGCATAGAGATTGCTCATCTAGGCGATTACCAGTCATCACTAGATTGTCTACATAAAAGCAATTCTCCATCATGCGTCTGCAAGGATCCTGGGGAAACTAAGCTGCATGGTACCGGAGAATACAACTTAATATGAAGAGATTAGAGATGAAGCCAAAAATGGTGTACCTGAAACAATGCGGGCGACCCCTGTCATTCAGAAAAGAGTAGAATCTGTTCTTGTACACTTCCATTTCCAGACGGATCATTTGGAAGGCCCTCCTGATATCTGCCAACAAGACATGGTTATTTGCTCGAAAGGAGAGTAGTAAAATTAACAGATCGCTTGTAAGGTTCACTCCCTGCGAGGCAGCCTCGTTAAGAGAAAGGGAGTCACTAGTCTTGAGGCGGCAATTGAATGCCGGTTGATGTAACACTTCCAAATAGTCCAGATAAAGCCGATCACGTTCTAGTTTCCGTGCCAAACGGTTTTAATACACGTAAGGCCACAAGATATCTTGTCGAAATTCCAAGGTAATTGTACATAATACTTATCCTTAAAGGAGATGGGCCGTTGGAATAGTTGGACAAGTCGTGTTCTCTTATCCCTAGCGACTCCACATTGAACATTTCTCGAACCCCCTTTGTACATTACTGTCTGGGAATAAGTCACTTAGAGGGCCCTGGTATGTGCTCCCAGACTTCAGCACAAAACAAGTGTGAAGGTTTAACAGGAGCTATAGATCCCAACATGGAATTAAATGAAATGCAAGGTACTGATGATCCTTATCCTGAGAGTGCCCAGGTGAGAGAAATTGACACTTCAAACGGAACAAGCTCCGTTGGAGTCGAAAATACCCACGCTTGCAGACGAGACACCATTAAATTGAGTCCCATTATTCTCTTAATTGGTACTAAATTGGTGTCTGTCAAACCTGCCAGCAAAGCGGGGAGGGCACTGGATGCGTTGAAATTCGTCCAGAGAGTCCATTTTTTAAATACGTACCGACAAATCAATGTTCCCATCCACAAATGCTGGGAGTAAAAGAGAACACTTAAACCCGATGTCCGTTTTCAGGGCTATATCTTTGATGCGTTTATCAGTCTCCAAGGAGTGAAGACAAACTGAATTAGCAATCGAGCCAAAGCTGCCGAGAGGCTTTAAAACCTCACTGAACAGATAGGATTTCCTTATAGTTGATTTACATCTTAATTTAGTAAATGTTTATAAATGTATGAATAAAAGTTGTTTTCACATTTCTTTATAGATTGGCAAAAAATAAATATTACATTAGTTCATTGTACTAGGTTTTAGAATGTTGTAAATATAAAATTTTTCTTGTAAATAAAACAAAGTTTAATATTTTTATAAATTCAACAAAAAAAAAATGTCTAATTTTACTTTCATATGTTTAGGTCTTGTTCAAATTGTAATCATCGCTTTAATTGCCGAAAATTAAAGGTAGTTAAAAAAAACAAAAAAAACAAACTGTCCTTTGACTACTTCTTATAACGGGCACGTTTATCCATGTTTGCCGAAAACCAAAGACTATAATTTTATCTATCAATAAAGAAAGAAAATACATACATACTCTCCTTTTCCGAGCACACCTCTCTGATAGCTGTCCGAATAACTGTCGCTCAGGAACATTTGTTTGCTCAACACCCACAAAGCTGACATACGGTTTACTGTAACTCTTCACTTTAGTGAGTGAGTGAGTGAGTGAGTGAGTGCTCATGATCAGCAGTTTGAATAACACCGGTACACGAAAAGCTTCGTGCGATTACAACCACCGAAAGCTTCCGATTAGTTCCGCCAACCTGTGGTAGGGTTTTCACGTACTTTTCAAAGGTGCCGCGCACTGGAAACGCCTCCCCAGACTGATAAAATCAAAAGTCACCTTCCTGACAGATCAACCATTGTGAAATTCGAACCCATGTTTCATGGTAGGAAACATACATATACACACGAGGTAAAGTTCTCAGTCAGACCAATTTAAAAAATAAATCAGATTTTGGGAAGTAATTTGGGCCGAGAACTTTCCAAAACTTTTTGTGGTCGCATGAGGTTTTTGCGGCATTTAAATAGTGTTGGATGTAATGCGACAGGCGGTTCGGTCAGAGCCAAGTCACCCAGAGCGGAAGCAAATTAATACGGTACCCAGTGGTTGAAAAGAGGGATTTCATTTCATATTGCTTTATGCAACACCTCACGTTCCCCTGGCCTACAATAAGAACCAACTAAAAGTGTAATGAAAGTAAATACAAGGTAAAGTTAAACTTAAGCAAAATATTATAATAAGTTTCAAATACAGATTTGACTAAAAAATTCTAAAAGACACTATAGATCAAGATTACTTTATACTTACCTGATCACCTGTAGTTTGCAGATGCCCCGCTTAACAGCTCAGAATCTTTCAGAATTCAGTGATTTAAGTCTTAGTTACAGTACTGACACATTTTAGGTAATTTTCTTCTTTTATCAGCATTTAATGAGCGAGTGTTAATGAATTGCAGGTGTTAACATGAAAGAAAATAAAGCGCCGATTTGAGAGCGAATAAGTCAGTCATTCTCAATAATACTCCTTCCAGGAACCGAAACACGATTTATAAGTATGATAGTTTTTGGCCAATAAATTTAAAGTCCCAAGTCAGAACCAAATCGACAACCAATCAAATAAAGAATAATCTTAAACCGAGGCAGTTCCTGTTGTCTTTAGTGTATTTTTATAACGTTTCAACTTTTTTTTTTTTTTTATATATTTCTTATGCTCAGGTTTTAAATGCTTCGGTCTTAGCCAAAGCGAAGAACCTTAAGTATGCTGACAAAGTTGGGTAAGGGCTTGATATTTAAATTTAGAGAAACAAGTTTTAATTTGGGACTTTGAAATTAGAAACAAATACCTTAAAGTTATTAATTCATTCAACTTTTATTCATATTGAATGAATTTGCGTGACGCGATTAGTAGTATAGAGTCATGCTTTCAGATGTCCATTTTAGCTAATAAATATTCACATTAAAACTAACTTTATCGGCGTATGCCAAAACTTAAAGCGAAGTAACATTTTTCATTTATTCCAGAATTACAACTATTTCCTAGAAAAATATTAGTGCATTTGGAAAATTAGGTTTTAGCAGAAAATATATAGAAATAGATGCAAGTTAAATTGAGTTTAATATTTCTCAAAAATGTAATTTTTTTCACGGATTTCAGTACAACGGGAAGGTAAATCTATCCCAAGTCCAAAGAAATGTCTTTTTCCCCCGAAAAAGAAGTTCTGAAAACTTTTCAACTTTACTTGTAAATCTACAACTTATGAAATGTTCTAGTGATCAAATGCAGTCTACTGCTGAGAAAATGCTCCCGATCCCTGCAAACGTACAGCGCGTGCCGGCGACGACAGGAGCAATAGCACCTACCTTAAGTTACGAAACAGATTTCCTCTCCTTTTATACAACTTCAGAGATCACGTGGTAACCCCCGTCACATGACCACTGTAACGATAAAAAGGTTAGTAAAGAGAATTTTTTTTTTTTTTTATAGTTTTGTTAGGATTTCAGAAAGGAACGGAAAGGCCAGTACATTGTTCCTTTCTCGCCTGACTAACAGTGAATTTCTCCGCACAATAGGAATTAAATCTGGTGAGTATGGAGAATTTCGAGGAATCGCCCATCTTAATGACTTTTTTATTCTTGGGTTTGTTTTGCAGTGTAAGCCTTTGCATTGTCATAATGGATATTAACACTTTCTCTTTACCAAAGCAAAACTCTTCGTTTACCCGATCAAGTTGCTGGTAAGAAACATCTGCAGTGATGGTCGTTCCATGTTCCACTGGTTTGTAATAGATGAGAAGCTTTTATATTTCACCAGCAAGGATTCTGTGAATGGAGTGAGTGTTCGTGTTGTAATTATGTTTCTTATTGTCATAACCGCTGTTTTGTTTTTTTTTTCTTTTGGGGAGGGGGTCTGTTGACGTGCAAAATCCATTTTTCATCAGTCGTAACAATGCAATGCAAAAACTAAAATCTGGCAATCTTCGTCAAAAGACTGTTGCAGAGGATAGAACTTTGTACCTGGTTCTCAAACGGAAACTCAATTATCAGAACTGTTTAGACTTTAAAATACAATGCAAATCAGTGTTATTTCTCATTTCCGAGCAGGCTCATCTGCTTGGACACATTCGTGTTTCAACTAATCTGTGGCTCATACTGCAAATATGTTAAGCGGATATTAAAGTTCAAATATGTCCCACCAAAGCCACATACGATTTTGAATTACTTGTTTTCCAATATTGGTTGTCAACCAAAGCCATAGAACTCAGTCTGCCCTGCTATTTAACCCGTTGAAATATCGCAAACTAAAGCACTTTACTTTGCGATATTTCAACGGGTTAAATCCATAGTAATATGAAGAAAAATGCTCTAGAATATACATTTTTATTCTAAATAAATTTATGCGGTAGGAGCATATTTTGTTTGGGCTTTCGTAGGGAGGTCAGTTTACACTGAATTTACATAGCAAACTGGACTTAACTTTGATATTCATGATCTGGAGTACTTAATCTATACTAATATAAAACAAAAACTTATTTCTGGTCGTAGTTGCTTTTGTAAAATTACACCGAATTAGCTCTATGTACATTTTTATCACCTAGCTTCTGAAATTTAATCCGCTCTTCAGTTATACGGGGCTAGCTAAGTTGCAAACAAGTATAGGTGGACACTTCACCCCCACCGCACATGGTAACTGAAATCTAGTTTTCAAGAAATCTCACATTAACTGAAGAATTATACACGTAAAACAGAAAATCGTCGCCGTTTTCCGAATCGCGTTGACAGGATTTGTCATTGATTAGCCTCTATTGAGGGGGTTTGACTGTAATAAGATTGTTACAGAAACTTTCCATGCAAGCTTTGAAAGTCAGCATATCGAATTATAGATTTTTTTTTAAACTCTGCTTGAAAATTCCGACCTGACAGAATATTCGATACTTTTTACGAATATTTACTAATCTTACAGAACCACAAGTGTAGGGGGGGGTGCCCAATAGTATTAAATGTCTGCGGAATTGGTTTCTTAATGCTTGTTTCACCTGCGAAAAACTCTAATCCCCACCCCCTAAAAAGTGTCAAATCAGCTGAACCATTCTCACACAAATTAATAAGGTTAAAATTAACTCCGGGGAACATAACAGGATTCTTGTATATATTTGATTAATAATCAAGATACGAGGTGCTGACCCATTAATGGCGACTGTCCCATTTTTGGAGTAATGGGTATTTATGAATTCTAGGTAGAAATTCGTTAACAGCGAATTTTAATTATTTAAAAGATAGACGTTAATACCGATTATAACGGCCAACCCGATAAGAGACCCAGAGTTGGTAGTGTGTGATGCAGTAAGCACCAGGAGTTACGTCCTCTTCAACAATTAGCTTTTGAGAGAGGACATTCTACTTACGCAGGTGGCGCTGACAATATTGGCATATGACCGATACTGATCAGGCATTATAGTCAGCATGGGACTGAGAGGACTATATAGCACCAGCTTTTACTTTGTCGACGGGCGCGCGCACACACATTAAGGTTAAATATATTTAAATATCTTTTTCGGAAGTCTGTTGTCGAGTGAGGGTCTCAAAGGGTCTCAAACACGCGTTATTTACCTAACCTCCCCCACTAAGTTTTGTTTTGGAGAGAGGCTGGTACGCGTACATATGAGCAGAAGACAAAAATTGTCCAGTTCCAGTGACCACTGTCATTGAAAGAATAGATATAATTTAAGTTCTGCTTGCAGAGATTGTCCGGCGTCTTCACATTTCAACATTAGAAATAGTTTGACGACTTTTTTGGTGGAGGCGGGGGTGTTCCGCTGCTCGTGGTTGTTAATCTTGTCTCTAGGAAACTTCAGATGGTGTCTAGAGTTTCGGTATGTCATACTGAAGTAGAAATATACAGATATTCTAGAATTTTGTCATTTCGTTCCAGGCAATATTTCCCAAATTGTTCGCCTCATTTTTGAGTCTATTTTTTTTTCTCAGTGGAAATAAATATTTAAAATCTGACTTATAGTTGCAGTATAAACAGAGCAGGCCTCTGTAAGAGTTTGACTAGGCACTATGGCAGACAGGTGTGCTGAGAAACTACTAGTAGTCGGTCCCGGTTATATATATATATATATATATATATATATATATATATATATATAGGTACCTCTACGAGATCGCTAAAAAAGAGCATAGCATGATGAAAAAGACGCCAAACTTGAAAACAAAATTTTATCGTTTAAATGTTTATTATTAAGAGGAAAGATCAAAGTATTTGGGGGTATTTTTTTTTTTTTTTTTTTTTTTTAATCGTTCCTAGCACGTCCAAAACTTTCGTTAAAAATCTTTATTTTTATATTTTTATATTTTTTTTTTTTTTGAGTCAGCAAAATTGACAGATAATCGATCATGGCAACCATTTTTTTTTCCATTTTTATAAAAAAAAAATGAAAATCTGTTTGAAATTCTTTTAAAAATCAATTATTTTAAAAATCAATTATTTTTTCAAAATTTATTTTAAGAAAATCAGAAATTATAATGCTTATTTAGAATATTTTGAACCAAGCTTAACTTACCTTAGCTTCTGCGCCGAAAAGATGTAATTTGAAGATAAAACAAAACGGGTCATAAACTTTCGCGTCACTTGACAGGTGATGAATGACATATTGATGGATTACGTGAGGATAATTCCTTCTACGGAAGAGAAGTGAATTTATTTACATTTAAATAGGTACCTCCATGAGATCGCTAAAAAAAGTGCATAGCATGATGAAAAAGACGCCAAACTTGACGAAAACAAAATTGTATCGTCTAAATGTTTATTTTTTAAGAGGAAAGATCAAAGTATTTGGGGGGTATTTTTTTCCATTTTTTAATCATTCCTAGCACGTCCGAAATTTTCATTAAAAATCTTTTTTTTTTGAGTCAGCAAAATTGACTATTTTTTTCCATTTTATAAAAAACTGGAAATCTCACTTTGAAATTCTTTTAAATATCAATTATCATTTTTTCAAAACTTATTTTAAGAAAATCAGAAATTATAATTTTATTTAAAATATTTTGAACCAAGGTTGACTTAGCTTCTACGCCGAAAAGATGTAATTTGAAAATAAAACAAAGCAGGTCATAAACTTGACAGGTGATGAATGACATATTGACGAATTCCGTGAGGATAATTTGTTCTACGGAAGGAGAAAAGTGAAATAATTTACATTTAAGTGAACAAATTATTTACCTCACTATTTTTAAAGAAAACTCTCAGCGCTCTAATTTTTTTTTTTTTTTTTACTTAGCTTTCAGCTTTACGTTTACGATGCTTTATGGAAAATATATTATAAAGAAATTAAATTAAGACTGTTAAGAGTGACATTAAATTTCATATTTCATAAGAAAGGTATCTAATTTATAGGTACCTTTATGAAATTTTATCAGAATTATCTATAATTTTATGTACATTTTACTGTGTTATTTGTATTTCCATTCATTTTATTAATTTTGATATTTTATTTATGGAAAAATGTCATAACTGAGATTAATATAAAAATAAGATCTTATAAATTTCATAAGATGATACTGATACTTGTAGGTACCCTTCTCAGTTGAAATTGAAAAATCAAATTAACTTCTCCACCCGTGTTTCGCAAAAGTAAAGGCCTTAACAGAGGAGAACAATGCTTAACTCAAATAACGCAACTTAATTGTATTCTGTTTGGTCTTCCGTACTTTATAATTACAGCCCGATTATAAACACAAATCACATTTTTTAATTACTGCGGATCTTCTGATTAGTCAAAACGATATAATTTACAACGCGTTAAAAAAGATCTATCTCATAAGGAGACTTAGGAAACCCGATGCAGCTTTTAATTAATTTTATAATATTTTAACAACTTAAATGTAAAAATCTATTATAATTCAGAAATAACAAATAATTGTATTAAAAATTCATTTTTCATTGAAAAAATTTTTTGCTTTCAGAAAATATTGTCCATATTCATAAAAACAACTAAAAGCAAATAAAAGCATTTGAAATTAAATATCTTTGTTTTATTGAGTTTTGTATGTTACAATTCAGAGCTGATTTTCAGGTAGTGGGGTTAAAAACAAACAAAAAAAAACCACGATTTGCATTCCTCAAAGCCTTGTGCTTTTAACTATTGTAATCACTAAATTGGACTCGATCGAATTTCTAGAGTTTCCAAGTTAATGTCATACAAAAAAAAAAAAAAAAAGCGCTAAAAATTTTCCTAGTTCCGGTGATACAAAGAGAAACAAGGTTTTTTTTTTTTTTTTTTATGAAAATTTAGAATGTTCTAAAAAGAAGGGAAAAATTTTTAAGGTAATTCAAATAAACTTCAGTCTTTCCTCTTCATAATAACACAAACATTTAGACGATAAAACTGTTTTCGTCAAGTTTGGCGTCTTTTTCATCATGCTATGCTCTTTTTTTAGCGATCTCCTGGATGTACCTATATATATATATATATATATATATATATATATATATATATATATATATATATATATATATATATATATATATATATATATTTTTTTTTAGTGGATTATTATTAAACAGTATATTTTCATTTACCGGTTTGGATTTTGTGGAAAAATAAGTGAAATTGCCGCGCCGAGCTCTGGTTTTTATAATCGTTTTACCGGATGGGGTGGGATGCGCGAGTTTACCACCTTGTTACCTAAAGCCTGCCTTCCCTCCATTCTCCACTTTTCCTTTGTGGGACAAACTTATGAGAACAGTCATTCTGCGAGCTCGCTTCTTCTCACATAGTTATCACTGTTTGGATTTACGTCGCGAGTTAGGCAGTGTTTCGCATCACTTACTGTACCGGACGGGCTTCTAGCTACCCTTAGAGTCGAAAAAGAATTTTCGACATATTCGAGAAATTTTACTGGAGAAAAATATGCGTTCTCCGGCATAAGTAAAAGTTTGTCAGTTGATTGATGTTACCTTCAGCATTCTGACTCCAGAGTTTCGTAGGCCAACCTGTCCGTCCACTCTTCTGAGGATATCACCAATTGACTGCTTATATTTTTCAATTTTTCTTTATTGGTATAAGTTTTGTTTATGTGCGTGCGGCCACGCGATATATATATATATATATAATGTGCAATGGTTAACAAGCTTGTCGATCGGTTACAACGGAAGAGTACGACTCTCAATAGATGTAGCCCAAGTCTGAAAGTGTTGACGCTTTCAGCCTTGGGTCACATCTATGCAACTCTTAGTAAATCACTATATTTGTATTCATGTTAGATGAAGTGTCTCTCTTTCTCACAACCTGAACTATATTACGGTTTACCACTGTAACTGGTGTGAAGACCTCCTCAAACCCCGCCTCACATCTCTGTGCTTCTTCTTCGGGATATAATACCCTTGCGTTTTAGACCTCTCCCCTTAGCTTATGTAGAAAATTCAGTCCTCATTGTATCCTTTTTCTTTGTCATGTGCCTCACTTAGATAAGCTTCTTAAATATTTACCATAATTTTAACTGTTCATCGTCTACTGAAAATAACCTTTATTCTTTGGTTGAGTCTGCCTCTTTAATGTTTATAAACTTTATTAGAGCTTTTATTTTAGTGACAACTGACAGTTTTTCTTATTTTCAATAAGTGTTATTACTATTATCAGCAACCTGTTACTCTGCCTTCTGGCCCCATCAACGTTAGATAACACAGGAATAACTCATTCCCTTAATTGCTAAAACAACCACTCCAGTGTTTGGTGTTATGCATGAAGTAATAGCATTTGCTATATTCTAACCAAAACCATCCATTTGAGAAAATTGGATGCCTGTTTTTGCAAGATTGGGAACTATATTCACAAAAGTGTTAATAATAATGCAAGAAAAGAATAAAATATAAAAATCATTAACCTATTGCTTTTCGTTCGTCTTAACACTTGAACGCGTGTAACAACGAAGAGTTTAATGATTTTTTTTTTTTTTTTGGTTTTGTACTGGGAGAAGAACTTAGTCTTACCTGTAAAGGACATTTGACGATATTTCATCGCTACTATTATTGTGATCGTCTGCTGCTACACAAACCGTTTAGACAGGTTGTATATAATTATCTTTCCAGTGTTTATTCTTTTTCTGTAAAATATTGTCTTATTGTTGTGACACAGACCAAATAGACAGGCTGAATGTAATTCTTTTTCGTTTTAGCTTTTCTCTACAAAATCTACAGTTTAGTTGTCTAAACATCAAGAACACCTCTCTTTAGACATGTATTCATCTCTCCAACTCTCTTAATTTGTTTCGATTTCTTAGCTTTAACATGTTTATTTTAAAATCCGGACACGTTAAGTTTCCTTTATTCATTTATATTTATTTATATATTTAATGGGGATGCTTTGTAAGAAAGGAATATTCCCAGTTTGTATTTCCCCATTATAGGCTTTATTATATCCATGATATAGTAACACCTTAATGCACGGATGGAATAGAATATCTGAAAGAAAGGAATGCTACATGAATTGTTCTCGAAGATAATTTTATATGGATAAATGCATACTTATCACAAATTTGTCCCACATTGAGAAACTATGAAACTTGTATAAAACAAGCAGTGTGAAACGGGCGAAAAAAAGGGGTCTTACTTGTAATATTTCCCAACGGGAGCTGACGTTACTAATGTGACCCTCGTGACTTCATCTCAAAGAAAGGGAGATAATCGCCATTTGCATCCCAACATATTTATTTATAATTATTTTTATTTTTTTAAACGAGCACCCAAAATAATAAATCTGGCTTTCCTTGTAGTTTTTAGGGATTTGTAATTGAAAATATTGATAATGTTGACAAAATAAATCCGAAAGGGCGAAACAGTATTTATTACTTTATTTGTTGCTTTCTTTTTTAGAACGAAAAATATAAAAAGTGATAAAATTATTCGCTATTATTTTCCGCGCTACGAATTCTTCTATATGCGATATACCTTCAAGACGTTGGCGATTACGATTCTCCATAATTTCCTGTCCTTTGTAGGTTTTAGTAAATTTTGTCTTTTTATCTCTCTTAATCCCTGTTCTGTTATCCATTTCCACAAGCTCGTTAGGTAAATTATGCGCCATTTTCCTCTATACATCTTGCTTTCAATATTTCCTGTGTCAAAATTTTCCAAGCCTTTTTCCTCGTGTTCCCTGGAAATTTCAACTCTTTCTAGAACAATGTATATGTCCTTTTTGTTTCCATTTTCTCTAAAACTTCGTTATGGCTCACATGTTCAGTCCACGGTATTCTCAGCATCGTTTCTGTTGCCTCAAGTCTTTGATGAGTGTCTAGTTTCAACTCTCTCTTTCTGATGTTAAGTGTCCTTTTTGTTTCCATTTTCTCTAAAACTTTGTCAGTACTCACATGTTCATTCCATGGTATTCTCACCATCAATTTCTTTTGCCTAAAGTCTTTTCTTTATTTGTGAGATTGCCCAGCATTAACAGTCATCTAGGATGACCGATATTACATTACAGTTCAGCACTCTTTTCTTTGTTTCTAACTAAATGTTGTAATGAAGCTGCATATACCAACAGCCTTCTGGGACTAACATCCTCAGCTGACATGAAGTGGAAAGACTATATTGAATCCATTGTTAGGTCAGCTGCTAAGAAAGTTGGTTCACTGTGTCGTGCGAGACAATTTTTCTATCCAGAAAGTATCTTACATATCTGTCTACCATTCGCCCTTACTTACAATATTGCTGCTACATATGGTCCAGTGCTCCTGCTATTTACCTTGCGCTCCTTGATAAAATCCAAAGAATCAGCAATATTATTGGTCCTGATCTGGCGGCTCGGCTGCATTCACTTTCCCACCGCCCCAAAGTTGCCTCTTCTATAAATACTTTCATGATAATTGTTCTGATGAGCGCTTCGGTATGGTAATCACTTTTTTTAAATTTAAGCGCAATATTAGTCTGGCGAGAAGATCTCATCAATTTACGGTTGAGCTGATTAGATGTAGCCGTAAGTTCTATGCTAAGTTTCTTTTCTCTCACTTCTCACTTATGGAACTCCCTTCCAGCCAACTTTAATCTGCAAAAATTTAAATGCATTGTAAATCGCTTTCTACTGTTCTCCTGATTACTCTTTTCTCTTCCCGCTCATTAATGTTTTTCTTCCTAATTCTTTCACACCCTGTAATCGCCCGTGGCTTTACTGCTGTGCATGGGGTGATATGGATTAAAGAAAAAAACTAGCTGCTATTTCTTAGTTCGTCAACAAAACCGTGTTACTGTAATCGTTAAATTGATGGGGGCATAATTGGACCTAAAACAGGAATTGTCTACTGCTGCTATTTAGTAGGTAATTTTCACCTGCAAAAAAATGAAAATAGCCTACGAAATAGTCTTCAGAAGTTCAACGTTGTTGTGGGCCAAAAAGTCACGTTCACGGAACCTCCAGCATGAAAAAAATAGTATTAAGTTTAATGCTAATGGTCTTTTATTTAACCCGTTGAAACTTGAAAATTATCCCTGTATAGTTTTTGTATTTCAGAACTGCCTTTGCGACAAATCAGTCTTTTTCTTCTATATGCAATGTCCCTTCAGGATGTAGGCTCTCCAAATGTCCCTACCCTTTATACCTCTTATTAAATTTTGTCTTTGTGCTTCTTTTCCATATACCTTCAGGGCGTAGGCGATAATGGCTCGCCACAATTTCTTGTTTTTTGTAGCTCTTAATAAATTGTTTTTGTTATTTCTCCTAAACTCGGGCTCCCTAAGTTTGTTATGCATTGTTTTTTTTCTGTCTCTCTTGT
Source organism: Acanthosepion pharaonis (assembly GCA_903632075.3). Lineage (NCBI taxonomy): Eukaryota > Metazoa > Mollusca > Cephalopoda > Sepiida > Sepiidae > Acanthosepion > Acanthosepion pharaonis. The sequence continues at coordinate 111,237 of CAHIKZ030000914.1, read as the reverse complement.
CTTCAATCTGTCTTATGATTATCACATTTTCCAAACTCTCTCACATCTTCATGTGCCCCAGAAATTTCAACTCTCTTTTTGATATTAAGTATAAGTGTGCTTTTTGTTTCCACTCGTCGTTTGTCACATATTCGGTCCATGATATCCTCAGCATCTTTCTGTAGAACCACGTTTCTGTTGCTTCAAGTCTCTTTTTCATATTTGAAGAGATTGTCCAGCTTTCACTGCCATATAGTTGGATAGATATCATATAACAGTTCAGTACTCTTTTCTTTCTCTCTAACAATTTTTTTTTCTGTTTCGTAATCTGCTTCGTAATCTGCTTAGCTTTTGCAATGCATCTTTGGCTATCTCTGCTAATCTCTGTTCTGCCAAACATTTATACAAGCTCGTTAGGTAGATTATGCGCTGTTCTAGTGATGAAGAGAAAAAATGACTATAATAAAATTATTCAAACGAACAGCTTTATTCTTTTATCTACCATTGTCCTTTCAGCACTTTGTCAAATAACGGCTCTCCACAACTTTTTATTTGAAACTCTAATCAATAGCTATCCCCTTACTACTGCTCCTATCCCTTTACAAAAGTTCGTTATGTGAGCTACTCTGTCTACCTCAGCTACTCTTACTTCAATATGTCCTGTGAAGTTTTGGAGAATTTGACATTCTTCAAGACCACTTCATTAAACGCGACAAATCTCAACTGTTTCTTTCTGAGCTAAAGTACAAATGTCCTTTTCGTTCCCATTTTCTGTAAAACTTCCTTAGGCTGTGTAAATCTTTTTGGCGTGCCAGTCCAGTTGTTCCTATGAACAGATTTATTCTATTTACATGTTCAGCTGTTACTTCAAGCGTTATTATAATGGATACTGTTTATTAAATCAGCTTGCTTATTCGAGAAATCGTAATAAAGAAAATGCATTCCCCGGCAGGGATAGAACCTGCGTCCCGCTTTGTAGGGGGAGGGAACCACCGTTTGATCCAGTGTGCTTTACCACTCGGACACGGAGAAGGATGCAGCAAGCTAAGGAACGCACGTCCTCTTCACTCAAATTATTTTCCCGGGAGCTTTATATTTGCCCAGTTTTGTATCCGGGCGTCTACTTCAAATTCGAAGCATCCACTATCAGTTTGAAGTAATAAAAATGTTAAATTAAAAATAAGTGCAGTAATTCTTTGAAATTGTTGAGCTGTGTATTTTTGGTGATTATGAACCAGAGCATTGAATCGGTTAAACGAATTAATGAGTCTACACGATATAGAACACAGCTGCAGGTTGCTTCATTAACGAGTCTACACGATATAGAACACAGCTGCAGGTTGTTTCATTAACGAGTCTACACGATATAGAACACAGCTGCAGGTTGCTTCATTAAAACGGGCTACATAAAAAAAAATACCTGAAGTAATACGGTTTTTAACTTCTGAGACATTTTCCACTCATCTGTTTCATTGCAGCGATAGATTTCCAGGCTTTTGTGTGTCGTGTTCTTTCAGGACGTGGGCGATCATAGCTCTTCGTAACTCCGTCTTTTATTGATCTAAATCTTACTCCTTTACTATCATCTCTCTTTGTCGTTTTTATTCTACTTATCGTTTTACTCAGATGCGTGAAATTCGCTGTCTTCACTGTCTAAAGTATAATCTGTGGGTGTTCCATTCTCCAGGCCTTCATTCGTCATTATATGTCCCCAAAGGTTTAGCATTTGCTTTCTGGTTGTTGTTTTTTCTTGTAGTTCCCATTCGCCTTTAAATTTGTATTTCCTGTTTCCTTAAAATAAAACAAGCTCTATCAATGTTATTATCAGCATCCTTCTGCAGAATCACATCTCCGACGCTTCAAGTCTCTTCTCCATTTGATAGATTATTCTCCCACATTCACTCCCTTAACAAGGCAGTAAAGTCACTAAGACGCAAAGAGTTACTGGGCATGTGAGAATGATAAAAAAAATTACGGAGAGAGAACAAAAGAACAGGAATTAAGAGAGAAGATAACGACTGACATTGCATTTAAATCTTTGAAGATCTCGCCATTACAACAGAAAATTGAGACCTTGCCGCCAATCTAGTACTGCGCTTAAATTCATAAAGTCTAGATGCCATAGTGGAAAGTTCATTAGAACAATTACCATGAGAATATTTATAGAAAAGGCCTAGCGAGCTACCTTATGTCGGTGGGAAAGTGGCTGAAGCAGATATTCCGGGTTAGAACCAGTAACATTGCTGATTCTTTTTTGTATTTTATCAAGAATCTCTAAATACATAGCAGAACTGAACTCTCTAGCTGTGATCGACAATTAGTATAGAACCACTACTGTGAATTCAAACCCGTATCACATACTTGAAATGTAACTAAAGTCTGATCAGCATAGTTGCAGTATAAACCACAGGTTGGCTGTGTGTCTTTTGAAGAAACACAAATACCCCTGAGCAGATGGGCATGCTTAGAAACAAGCAGTTACGATAAAGATTAGAAATCACACTGATTCACAGTATGCCTTCAAGTCGAAACAGCTCGGATGGATGGTGGATGTTTGCTCCATGTATTTCTCCCATCCATTCCATTTTGCTAAACATCGTGATATAATAGTGGCATTTTGTACAGATATTTGGTGACAGAACAGAATTAAAGGGAAGAATTGCTTCATGCCTTTCCCATAAGCATGAGATCGAATTAAACGTAAAAGAAATTCAGCTGGAATTCGAACCATGATCGTCGATTACTCTTTATGAACTCGATACCTTTATACCATCCTGTATTCCCACTCTCATGAGGACTAAATTGTAATTTTCAGTAGATACTCATTATAAATTTAATTCGGTTTGAATATATTATGGATACCATATTTACATATTTTATTATAAAATTTAGTCCTTCCAAAACCTCTATACCAAAATATCCAGGAAAGGTAAAAAGAGGTGTTCATTTAAAAATATGGAGTTGCTTTAAACAAACAAATAGTTCTCAGGACATTCAATGTCAGAACACTAAATCAATGCGGCTAGTTAGAAAAACAAAAAAGTGTTTAGAAATAGAAAGATGAAGCCGATATGCATCAAAATATGCGAACTAACAGGATAAAAAGACATGCTTGTCAACAGGATGCATAAAGACGAGACAGTGAGAAAAATATTTCAGATGGAATGAATATATCGGAAAACGAAAATGAATACGACGAAAGAAGACAACCCGCAATACACAAAAATATCGAAAGACCAAAAATCTGAAGTTAAACCAGCACTGGCCAAATTGAACAGAAACAAAGCAGCAAGACCAGACGGAATTGTAATAGAATTGTTTATTGATTTATTATGCCAGTTTATTGGCGAAGCCTGTCAAAATAGAAGTTTTAAAATTTTTCTCTCTCTCTCTCTCTCATATATTATTTCAAACGTTATTTTTAGTGGATATCCGTGTTTGAAATAGACGCCTCATTTTTTTATTTTAAATATGTATTACGTATACCGGCCTGAGCACTTGAGAAAACTTAGAGAAAAATTGTTCTTCGGCAGGGTTAGAACCTTCGTCTCCCTTTGTTGGAGAAATCACTATTTGATCCAGCATGCTTTAAACAGCTCCACCACAGAGAGCGTCATAAAAAAAAGCAAAGTTCCATTTACCCTTTTAAGAAATGCACTTTCCTTCGTTCAGATTTTCACGAAAGTCCATATGTGTGATGTCGTGTATCCGAAACGTAAACAAAGCAATTTTTAAATTTTTATTTTTAATCCGACATTTTTATAACTTCAAATGTTATTTTTTTTAGTGGATACTCGTTTGATCCGGTGTGCTTTAGACTGCTTGGTCACAAAGAGCGTTCAAGGCGGACAAATTCTCAATTCGGAAACTGACTCAACACCGTCGCTCTGCTTGGTAAATAAGGTAACTGCATATTTCTTAACGGCGCAATTGTTTGGTGTTTGGATAAAAAAAAATAAGAGTTTTGAAAGTTGACTTTCAAGGTAAGCAGTTTTTAAAACCTAAAATATTGATATGTCTCTTTTTCTTTAGCCTTGCTAACTTAGTTCAGTATATTTGCAGATTAATCCATATCCCCTTTTTTAAAAACTGATGCGTTCTTTTATTCTATATTTAAACTATAATTATAAACTATTTTTGGAAAGGGAAAAATTCATTCAAATATTTTGAAATTTTCATCTGAAAAAAGCGAATTTTATGTAAAATGGCCACAATGTGAAACTTTTTCTCATATATCTAAACTATAAACTGCAATTTGGGCTAAGTAAAACTTTCACTGAAATATATTGGAAATTTCCCAAGCTTTCATCTGAAATCACGAAAATACTAACTTCAATTAAAATGGTCACGATATATAGAAAATGAAAGCAATTGTTTAAACTGACGCCAGGTGGATAATGACTAGGAAGAAAACTTCAAATCTTATTTCTAACTCAAAATTCATCGAACTAAACGAATGAAAACGATTAATATTTTTATTACCACTTGGATATCGCAGATTTGGCAAGCACAAGAATAGTCGCCCTCGCCATATTTGGATTTCTGATTTGAATTCCTGTATGGTAATGAGAATAATGTATCTAGATATTGTTGTGGAGATTTTTGAATAATGCTCGACTTTGTAACTGGCAATCTGAACCCTGATGATTCCTGATCTTCGCTTTGAAAACACAAATATCAAGTTTCTCTGGCCACCCTCTCTATATGTGATATTCACGAAATTTGGCCTATGCATAATGTCGTTGTCCTTTTGACGTCAGATGCTTAATTAATTTGCCTGCCATCTTAGCAGTTCTATGACATTTAGAACAGTGCCTTGTTACGAGTGTATGTCGTCTAAAGAATTGTAAAATGGCCAAACAAAAGAATGCCTGTTGCTTGGAAATCAAGTCAAAGGTTTAATCCTGCCTGTCAATCGTTAATATATTCGTGCTAATGCCATCAACAAAGATGAGTAAACACAGGTACTTGTGTCCGGATCAAAACCAAATTTGGAAAAGGTGAACCATAATTGTTTCGCTAATATAATCGAATGGATATTTAATAAGATTATAAATTTTCTCATGAGTGTGTTTCTTGATATCCACTTGCAGGTATAATCCAGTGATGGGGAAGGGGCCTCATGCTTAATAACTTTTCCGAAAATGATTTATTCGATTGAAAATCATTTGTCCCAGAATGTTTAGAAATGTATCGGTAAGACAAAGAAATGGCAACATTTGCTCGCAGGTTCCCAATAAAATGCTTTCTTATCAGTGTTTATAAAAATATCTACGTGTGCGGATGCAGATAGAGATGAAGAGGCTGTTATATAAATAAATAGAAACTGACTGAATAGATAGGAATGATTAAACTGAAATCGATTTTCTTTTCTTGAACAGTGAAATAAACATCAACCGGCCTAGATCGAAACATTCTACTAAAGAAAAATGTATCCTCCGAATAAAATCGAACTTGTATTCCTTTTTACCATCAAGGAAACAACTTTCTTTCCAACAAGTTGAAGATATCGAAAAAAAATTCGAAAAGTTCTTCAAATCAAAAACGAAATTGTTCATTTATGGTGGAATACACAATTTAGCTTATAAATGGAGAATAGCCGTAGAATCCCAGTAAAAATACTTTGAGTAAATAATCAGGCTATAAATGAATACAAAAAAAATGTATTTCCTAAAACCGATGGAAACTGGTGGAAAGCAACCACAGCTGTCTCCTCCACCTCAAACTACTCGGCTATAAAAGAAATTATAGAAATCTCACTTATAAGTAGTAGCGAAGTTGTACTGTATAAAGCTTCACTACAGGCTTAAACGTTCGTCTGTTTTGATTTACAGAAACTAAGGCTAATGGATCATTTCAGAATTTTGGCTGCTATATAAAGAAATATGGAGGCACGGTGGATTAATGGCTAGCGGTTTGGATTGAGGAATCGGGGTGCCGAGTTCACTTACTTTTGGGAAAAGTATGCATTCATTTATCCTCCCCAGCTATGGGTAAATAACAGGGTATATTAGATCCTATAGCTTTGGTTGGCAGCCAGTTTTGGAGAAAGAAAAGTCTGAATTCAAACCAGCCTGTTTGGGCTCCGTCAGGCTATCTTGCACAAAATATGCAGTACATGTGGGAGGTATATTTGCCGTACCCTGTATTATAAGATAATAACTTCGTGTTAAGGAGGATTGACTGTATCATGTCAATGGATGAAATCTGAAATATATTATTTTAACTACGTGTTCGTGATATATAAAACATTGAGTGTTAGGGATTCTTGCTTACTGGCCAAATAGCCGGTAATCCATTAGAATAATATTTATTCATATTTTCAGAGATAATCTCTTGGTGTATTCGATTGTCGGATTTGGGCAAAGGTATCCATATAGACCGCAAGAACGAATTAATTTTATGCTTCGTATCTATGTACACTTTTCATGTCTGATCGCTACGCCGTAGAACAACTATTAAAATGTTCGTCTCACAAACCAATTCGCCAGAGTGTGAAGAACTGACTTCTCACTGGGCAGCCCACTACAGTGGAGTTGTCAAAATAGTTTAAGCTTTGCTATTGACCTTATGGTATGAATAGTTACGTGTTTAGCAGTGGTGCCAATGGTCTTGGTTCAAGCCTCAGTAAAGTAAGCTTTGTAAATTTTTTCTCCTCATAGTCACTTTTGGTACATTGGTTACTTAATAAACTTAGAAAGAGACAGTTTTAAAGCAGATTAAATTGATGGTACTTAAGATATTGATCCTCACGATGCGTAGTCCTTGGATTTTTTTTTTTTTTTTAAGTATCACCTTACAGATTCGTCGTCGTAGTCGAAGTCGTCCAGTTCTTTTCATGTTGGATATGATTAGACCAACACGGGAATGGCACACTTTTCTAAAAGTAGGCCATCCGAAAAAAATCTTGTATGATAGCAGAGGAAAGATTCTGCGTTTATTGGCTTCGTGTGACGTTCTTCTGCCTCCTGGTTGATCCAGCAAGTAGAGGAGTGTCACATAGAGAATCTTCTTTCGGCTCTCTTTATAGATGCACGATGTCTCTTAATAACATGCTCGACTTGTCCTTCAAATAACACTGGTTTCCCAGAAGTTTAACTTTTACATAAACATCCTGTTGTTGCAATTTTGTTTTTTGTCAATCGTAGATGGATTGTCTTCTTGGCAATGATTTTCCGAACGTATTCTGAAATGTCGTTAAACAACACTGACTGAACTTTTGCTCAAGTCAATCACACAAAACAACATTTTTGGAGATTGGCTGCCTCTTTACTTCTCGAGGCTTACGGTCATATCGCGTTGAAGCACCGGTTCTCGTACAATCACCGAAGCAGCGTCGAACCTGGTCAGTATCTAGATGTGTGACCGCTTGGAAATACCAGGTGCTGTAAGCGTGGAGGTGCGGGTGATGTAATTGATAACGGCTAGGAATTGTTATTCGGAGTGCCGTGTTCCAATTCTAGTTGGATTCCTTATATTCACTTGAGTATAAAATACTCGTGGGAAATGTATGAATCCACCTCTTTTCCCCTCAGCTATGGATTAAATAGGACTTATCACTAAATCATTATCCCCACCACACGAAATTCTTACAACCTAAAAATGTTCTACAAAAGGTTGATCTATAAAAAAATCAAATCGATCACTGTTTGTAGAGTACTCACTGAAAACAAAATTCACGCTGCTGCCGAAAAGCTAAGCTTCTTGCCAAAAGTTGTTAAGCAGTTGTAAAAACTTCAAGAGTTTTATTTCTAAACTGCGCAATAGAAGTATCAGGATCAGAAATAGTTTTAGTTAAAAAAAAAAAAAAAACTTTCGGAATTATTTCCATTGTAATCTTCCTGTACAATCAAAGCTGTGTGTTGTCAGTTTTCTCTTTCGTTGGATAGAAAGTTTGCCTGTACGAAAAAGAAATCGGTACTTTTCCATTAATCTGACATCGCCAATGATATTTCATTTTCCCGTTCAATCGCCTCTAAATTTTGGGGGTTGGTACTGAATAACTTGTCTTTGTTATCATGTCTAGGCGCCCCATGTCAAGCAAAATGTTACGTCTTTACGCAAGTAGAGAATTTAATTTTTTTTTTTTTTTTTTTTTGTTCAGTTTTTCATTTTCAATTTTTTACATTCATTTGTTCATTCATTTTCTTACTTTTTCATTCGTTGTTTCTTTTAGTTTTTTCATTCGTTTTGTCTTAAATTTTGTATTCATTCTTTCATTTCTTTTCACTCATTCGTTCATTCATTTTTTCTTTCTCTTCATTTTTTTCTTTCTCTTCATTTTTTCATTCTCTTCATTTTTTTCATTCTCTTCATTTTTTCATTCTCTTCATTTTTTCATTCCTTTCATTTTTTCATTCCTTTCATTAGAAATGACAATATTGAACTACTTCATAATATTTCGATTCTATTTCAGTTTTTGCCAATACACACACAATTTAAAATTAAATTTACATTTTTTCTCACAATTTTTTAACAATTGTTCCCCCTACCCAATGTCAGGCCTTTACCCCGTCTACTGTAAATTTAGCAATTAGATGCCCCCATTAATAATTTGGTGACATGAATAAGAATATTCACATAAAAATATCACATTTTTTTTTAAATTACCAAGAAAGCTTTCTAACAAATCTCTACGAAACTTTCTCCATACTTAGTACTTTGGCAGATCTATCCCTCCCTAACATTTCCGAGCTGTATAGTTTAAGTAGTGTTTGCTAACATTGGCCATATAAAACTGTTCAGAAAGACAAAATCTGTAGGGTTTGCGAAAAGTTAAAGACAGTTTACTTTTGCTTGCAACTACGTCAGCGCCTTATAAAATGAGATTATATGAAATAAATGATCATCATTGCCACTTAGATTCCAGATAGGACACTCCTCGATATGACGCCTTTCATCAGACCGAATTGGACAACTCCCAAAGTACAATTACACATTAACGCACACTTTTGAGCCTTTTGACGCAGTCTCTGAATATTGTTCTATAACTATTAAACATGTCCCTTCTGGAAAATTGCGATCGCATCACGTTGAAACATTGGTTCCCGTATGATCGCCGAAGGTAAGCAATGTTGAACCTATTAATACCTAGATGGATGATAGTTTAGGGACACCAGGTGCTGTAAGCTTGGATGTGCGGGTGATGTAATGATAATGGCTCGGAATTGTTAATCGGAGAGCCGAGTTCGTATTCCCTTTGGGTTCGTTATAGTCACTTACGCACAAATACCCTTGGGATAGGTTTGAATCTACCTCTTAAAGCTATGAGCTAAACCCATTGACTACCTCTTAAAGCTATGAGCTAAAACCATTGACTACCTCTTAAAGCTATGAGCTAAAACCATTGAATACGAATCAACCAACAACCGAAAACTTGAAGCAATGTTTAACTCGCTAAACTCTAAATAATGATCACTTTCTGTTTTGATAAATTCACAATTCTTTTAGAAAACCTTTTTTATTGCTGCATTGACACTGGACGGACATACCAAATCGAATGGCAGACTGTCTTAATATTAGTCACAAGAATATATTTAATTTAAATTTTATTTATTTTCATTAAATTTCGACCAGTACAAGTTTCGAGTTACACGCAACGTTGCGGGTTACAATTGAAATGGAAACAATGAATAAGAGGTGAGATATGCATGGAAGAGAAGGCGGTGAAGATTAGGAGAATATATAACAATTGACCCTTGACTTATAGAGGTCAAGATTAAATTTTTTAGAAAAACAACTCAGGTGCCTTTGAGAAAGGTATGAATCCATCACTTCCCCACTCAGCTATAGGTTGAACTGGGCTCTCTAGCCTTGAGTGGTAACCAGTCTAAGAGAATGGCACTAGAGGAAACAACTTGAAACTACTCCCTGGCAATTTACAGATAATAAAGAAAAGGAATGTTGGAGTGCCATGGTCACCTACTTATTCAAGGGGCATGACATTAAAAATGCCACCATTATGACTTACCTAGTAAGAAACGGAATCGCTACACATTAGTGATGGTCAACTAGACTAATTCGCTATTACCCATGTCGAGGTGCCCTTTATCTACATGGAACATGGCCACGGCTAGCAAGCACTCTATGAAGTTGGAATGTTTTCTGTTGTCTGTAACTGAGAAGATTAACATACCAAACATTTTTCGAGTGACTGGAACCTTTCTTCATATACTTGCGGTGGTTAACACAAAGGTTTCGGTTGATTAAGTCTTTAGACTTCATTAGGTGTATTCCGTGACAGAAAAAAAAAAAAAATTTCCATCAAAAGGCTTTCTAATATTTTTTTAAACTGACACCCCCTCTCCTCCACCTCCTCTTTAGTACCAGTAGACTCCTGGTACGGTAGGGTTGCTGCAGTGTTTCCGTAGCCAGATGGCTTTTTATGGGGGTGGAATTGTTAGATCAACACCCAACCGGTTTTGAATTTAGTTATCCTTCTCATAGATTGGTTATCAAACAAGTGCTAGAAAATCCAATCTGCCTGCTATTTAACCCATAGCTGGTGGGCTGTAGAAATGGATTCTTCATATCTTTTCCAAGGGTATTTGTGTGAAACTTAATGTCACGACCTCGACCGGAATTTGAACTCTAGGATATGCGCTTAGCGTAGTGCTTATCGCACGGAATGTGGGATCGACCGAGTTCAAATAAAATTTACAGGATGCGATACATACATCTGAAAAAATTTAGAAAGTCAGCTAGATGAAATATAGTGATCGAAACAACGAAGGTGAAGATACTAGTTAACAGGACTCATCGAATGATGAACTGTCTTCTTACAAATGAATGACTTAACAAATAATATTCTTGTCCAACATCAGAAGAGATAACATTGCCTGTTATAATTCTATGGTGACGGCGCGTCAGTTACATTGTATTTTTGTAACATCATCGACTTTTGGCGACAGATCAAGAATTAAACGAGATCGAAACAAATCACTAAATTACATTCTTTTAGAAAGGTTAATAAGACTTCTTTTTTTTTTTTCTCTTATCACCTGGCGCGAATTCTTTGTCTTCCTGCAGTTCTCTCCAAATGTAATAATGTTTAGTTCATCTAAGTTTTATCATTTCACACGAAATAAAGCCACTAAGACGAAAGGAGTTACTGAGTATGAAAGAATATAACAAAAGAAAAAACCTTAAGGTTTGAGAACAATAAAAGAACAGGAATGAAAACAGGGATAACGATTGAGATTGCATTTAAATTTTTAAAGATGAAACTAGACTGGAAAGCAAGAAGCCGGAAGAGAGTTCCACAAACGAGAAAAGTTGTAACCATCTAACCATTTCAACTGTAAAATGTCGAGATATTGCCGCCAATGTAATACTGTTTAAATTCAAAGTCTGGATACAATAGAAGCAAGTTCATCAGAACAATTCCCGTGAAAGTATTTATAGAAAAGGCACAGGGAAGCTACATTACGATGGTAGAAAGTGGCTGAAGCTGATATGTCATGTTAGGGCCAATAACATTACAAATGCTTCCTTGAAAATATATATATATATATATATATATATATATATATATATATATATATAGGAGCACCAGATCATATGTGGCAGTAATATTCAAGGCATGGACGAATGGTAGATTTGTAAATATGTAAGATAGATTCAGGCGAGAAAACTTGTCTCGCACGACAGTGTGAACCAACTTTCCTAACATCAAACCTAGCAATTGATTCAACATAATCTTTTCACTTTATATCAGCGGAAAACTTTAGCCCAAGAGGGCGAACGAGACATTTTCCCGGAAGTTAGCATCAGCCATGCCGATGGATAGGAGAAAGGATTCTTTCAGACGATTAATAGAGTAGTTTAGTTTTGGAGGTGTTAACAAGCCATTCCTTGACCAGTTAACAACAGATTGTAGGTCATGTTTCAAATAACTAACCAATGTGTTTTTGCTTCATTAATATTTTAAAAAAATCTATGTTCTTTTCAAACTCCGTGTTAGAACGTCATTCTGTTGCAGAGTTAGTCAAATATTCACTGATAAAAAAAAAAAAAAAAAATACTGCTTCGTGCAGGAACAGATTCTAAACAAAATGGGTTTGAAGAACATTTCTTAACCGCGTAGAACATGTGAAAATTGTATGATACATTTGGGCAATTTACCCAGACAATCAATAATTAACACATTTCAATAATTTAGAAAAAAAAAAAAAAAAAAACGAATTTATATTACTTGCTTCTCCATTATACACATGTACAACTTCAAATAAGTTGGGGACAGCAGAACGCATGAGAATTTCCCAGTGCATCTGCATATTTTAGCAAACGAAGACGAATAATGCATTAAAAAGAAAAGATCTATAATTTAAATAGTGGCTTATCTGTTCACGAATCTACAAAGGAAAGAAAAATGCTGTTCCTAATTTTCCAGATTTTTACGAAGAACAACTTTCCAAGCAAAAAAAATATTTCTCGTTTTATGTCGGACCGTTCCCGGACATTTTGCAAAGTTTTTATGGCAAAACATTGTTTGTAGCTGGGGCGCCTCAGATGGGGTAATGGTTAGCGAAGCTAGTCTGGTTGTCCATTAATACTAAATAGTAAGTTTGATATTCAGTGTGCTTTCTGTCAAAACAAAGTTTAATAAATAACAATACTGCTTGTAGCACAAATATTACAAGATAAAGTATTTTCTGGCATGTGATGCGGTAAACGACAAAGTGAATTCAAACTGACAGAAGACAGATAAACGAACTGCACATATTTGGAAAGCAGAAGGCTCACCAAAACGGAGCGACATGTAAAACTATTAACTCGGGCGTGAACTTTATTCAGCATGTTAATTACCACACCACATATGAAAAGACTGACCACTCTTTCTCTATCTACATTTTCTTTTTTTTTTTTTAGTCCAAGGATCGCTTTGTTTTAACTTGATGGCTTATCGGTTGACGCAGAGAATAAAAACAGCTGCGATATCTTTTTACACTTTGCGTTCACATTTTTATTCGGGTAAGAATAAAGAAAAACGTTTCGTTATTAGCGATTTCTTTGGCCATATCGCTAACTCCACAAATTAGCCATTTTTACAACGAACTCTATACATCTCCAGCAGAACACGCCAAATTGACCAGTGTTGGAATTCAAACTTGTTCTGCGCTGAATGTACAGGTGGTGTAATGGATAACGGATCAAAATGAGAAATCTGAGATCAGGGTTCCAATTTCAGTCGGGTTCCTTACATTCGCTTCCGAGCAAATACCCTTGTGAAAGGCATGAATCCATCCCTTCTCTCACCTATGGGTTAAATAGCAAGACAGACTAAATTCTATAGCTTTGGCTGGCAACCAGTCGACTGCGGAAATGGAACGGTGGCCTACTACATGAAAATATTCTGCTTAGGAATGAATCGAAAGAGAGACTATTTCCCAAACGTGTATCATGTTTGGCATTTGACTCTGCGGACGTGTAATTTTAGCGAACTGTTGCGAACTCCTTGAATCCGAAAAGCAACTCTACAAGACACATACTGCAGAGAACACTAGGCGCTCGATTTTATATAGAACTCGGCATAAATATATGTATTTTAGTCTTGTCAGAAGTTTAACACTGAACTTTATTCTGCATTAAGTAGCATAAATATTTCCATTGCAATAAAATCATTCATAAATATCCAGGTTGTAAGCTATTTTTTTTTTTTTTTTTTTATGAAAAAGTTTTGACAAGGTCCGTACGCTCAAACCTTTGATCACGATGACTTGTAACTTTGTGTTTTTCGTCTTTGGTATGACGACAAACTACATCTGGCAGCAAAGCCTCTGATCGGGAGATTGAAGATTGTGAGGGGCGTAGAACCACCTCTTAATTGATGTTGTTCCTAAATTCACTCTGACCCAGGATGGTAGCACATGTTAGGGTCCCAACTATGGGCAAATAGTTAACCCCACAAGCTATGGTCAAAACACTATGAAAGTATAAAAATATATTTTCATAGTAAAAAAAAAAAAAATTACCCGCTCGACATTTTTGTAAAGAAAATTACTAATTCTCCCATGAAAATTAAATTTTAGCATTTAAATGAGCCATAAGAAGTTGATATGCTGCTAAACAAACTAACTTCGTGTTTTGGTTAGGGTGGTTGAGAGCCAAGTGGTTAGAGCGTTCACATTCGAATCTCATCACAGTTGAATAGATTTGTCAGAATGGTAACTTTTTGATGTCATCGGTCTGGAAATGCGATCCTAGCGCGCAGTACAGTTGGAAGGTGTCTGATAAACATACCGCCGGAGTGAAATTGGGTAGAATTAACTATTCAGAAGCCATCTATGGTTAGCACGAATTCACAATCATTGTGAACGAGGGTTTGAGAGTATTGGCCTTGTTCAAACTGTTGATCACGCCACATTATACGCTTTCTCCTAAAAACTAACAAAAGTCTGATCATCATAGCTGCAGTATAAACCATAAGTGCGCTCCATGAGTGTTGAACAAGTACAAATGTGCCTGAGCAAGGATTGGCTAACTGCCTTAGCAGACTGATCTACTCTGAAACGAGTAGCTGGTCATTATATTAAACAGTTTCATAACGCAAGTTGCCAAGGATTAGTACCTTTCTAACGAGAAAGTTATCTGGTAAAAATTATGAACGCATATATAGGACTTGTACAAGACTTCCCAAAAGCCATCAATGAGAGTGGCAGATTTTTATTAAATCAACAAATCACCAGGTCCAGCGCGTACTAACCCAGACTGATTGGAAACCCCATGTAGTAGTTTGTGACCCTTGCTATCTTATCAAGTTTTTTTTCTCTACCTATATTTATATACATTACAAATTAAACTAATCACAACTGATTATTAAGATGAAAAGTTTTCAGATTTTGATGACACTTTCTATTTTCGTACGAATCCGTTAATGTTTTGCTCATGCGTACTCTCGAAAGACAACAAAAACTATATAAAATTCACTATCTTTTATCCATAATGTTGAATGTGTTAACTTTTTAAAAAGAGAAATCTCAAGATATTAAAAAATGCTGCAAAACCTCAATTTATTCAAGATGGAATGATCTATTATTACATGTATCTTATTTGAATTTAGACACATTATATTCATTTTCAATTTTTTTAGCTGAATTGTTCACCTATATTGCATATGATCCATTATTGAACATAGTTAGGTTACAGTATAAAATTTGTATTTTAAATGATTACTACTTTATGAAAATTGAGATGCAGTAAAGTGGGGTCCTGCATCATAGATGGAGGTGGGGGGGGCACGAGACCACTGCACCAGCCCTGCAAATCACTTACATAACTTAATATCTCTATGACTACTAAGTAACTTAATTTAATTGTTCAGATAATGACTTGTTACTTTTCCGTATCAGAGAGAGATTAGCCAGACACAGAAGGAAAAATTTTGTTGTGTCAAGTGAAAAAAGAAAAATGAACATTTGAGATCCTGTTGTCGTTTTTACACCAGAAATCAAACTGGTCAGAAAATCGCAATTACCCTAACCACTAAGTAGCACTATTATCTACTGCCTTTCTACCCCACCTTAGTAGATTGATGTGTTTTTTACGGCTTATCAACTTTTGCATATTATTTAAAGTCAGAACATTTTTAGATTATAATAATTTTTAGTGTAAATGATTTCCTGATAAAAGTACTACTAATTATCCCACAGCTGGGAGGAGAAGAGGTGGCTTCATACCTTTCCTAAGAGTATTTGCGCGTAAGTGAATATAACGAACACAACTGGAATTGGAACACTGCTTTCCAATTCCATTTAGCCGTACATCTACCCTTACAGCACCCGATATTCTCAAGCAATCACTCATTTCAGTACTGAACAGTCTTGCTTGACGTTACTTAACTTCGGTGATCGTACAAGAACCGATGTTTTAACGTGATACGGCCGTATGCATCCTACATTTGCACACACTAACAATGTAACAACTAGGGTATATATATATATATATATATATATATATATATATATATATATATATATATAAACACACAAAAAAATTTGGAATAGTAATTTTTATTTCCAAGATGTTTGAGTGATAGTCATACGAAAAAAAAAATTCTGACAATTCGATATTTTGTCTCTTGTTGCTAAAATCAAATGTACCCTTTCTTTCTGTATTTTTTAACGTCGTCTAATTCAATAGAATTACGTCTACAATGAAAAATAAATCATTCGTTAAACATTCCTTTACTACCAGGCTTCATAGCATTTCGGTTAGCTTCATAATTTTAAAAATTTTACAACAGGTGGGGTGAATTGAGTATGGTGAATCAATTAAATTTTCATTTATTAATTTGCTGTGTGTGAGAGAGATCTCCAATTTCTTATCTTGTATTGATTAACAAGACTTACATTTTTAAATAGCTATGAAGAAATAAAACTTTCTCATGAATGAATATTGAATAGAGATTTTAACCTAGAAAGAAATTATATATTTCGTTTTCTTTTTCCCCAGTTTGAAGATATTCAAAGAAAAATTAAATATCGAGATTTCTTTTTTTTTTTTTTCAGTTAAATTAAACTTTTTTCATACATTGATTCGGTATTTCAGATTTTCAAAGACTCTTTAGTCTTAAGATTCCTTTCAAAACAAATTCAACTATTATTTCTTGATGTGTAAGACGTCATCGAAGAAGTATTTATTTTTAGCTTTTTCTTGAAATTAAATGAAATCCTACGCAAAGAGTGGCTTTTGAAATTGTTTTCCAATATGTAGCAAAAAAATAAATGAATGAATGAATAAATAAATAAAATAAATAAATAATAAAAAAAAACAGGAAATGTCAATTCCAGAAAAGTATGTTGTTACCCAAATTTAAACTAGTAAAGAGAGTGTACTTAAAAAAAATGTTTTAATTTTATTATAGATTTTCCTTATTTGAAATTTATTTTAAAAAATGCATACTTAGTAGTCTCTACTAGTCTTACCTAGTATTGTGTAGTAAAGAAAATACATAATTTTATAAATATAAATAAATTACTGAATAATGACTAGAACTTTTTTCTTTATTAACGGTTTTTCTTGGGAAGAGTACAATTCGTTGATCTCATAAAATAATTAAATCTAAAATTCAATTTAAAAGCACTATCCCTTATTGTCAATTATACGTACAGCAAACTTTTATTTCATTAAAACTTTTTGATCATTAGCATGTTTTTCCCTTTCTTGCAAAAGAGCGCTGATATTTTTAAACCTCATTGAAATGGCAAATTCGTCATAACTTTATTCTTTTTTTTATAATTCGCTCATTTCAAGATTGTATATTTTTCTAATCTAAATGTTTATTTTAATAAATCATGTGATAGCATTATTGTTCCCCCGTCACATAATTTAATGCATTATTTTAGCATTTTTTTCTAAGTAGATCGACACTTAAAGTCGAGTCACTAAGAAAGAATTTTTAGCTCCCCTTCTACACAATCATTTCGCAAAATTTTTCAGTTCAATACAATTAACTACGTCGACAATGTCGTCAGAGACAATAAAAGAGATGCTTTTCTGGTTACAACTAAGGTCCGATATTTGGCAGCTGGCTATTCAGTGGACTTAGTCATTGTTACTAATTGCTATGCAGCTAGTTCGGAGGTTCGATCCTTAATCAAGAAAGTAAAAAACGATGATAAACGACTGGAAAAGAAAAAAAGTAGACTTTTTAAATGCCTTGTATTGAATGTCTTTCTATATTTCATTTTTCTAATAGACTAGACAAAAAATATTCAATAGTGTATGATTCTTTTGTTAATTATCGTACTGAAAAATAATACAAAAAAAAAAAGTTATTCATTCACATTACACTTTACGTAAATGATTTTATTTAGCAGTCACCCACACGAAACTTATTTTTAACGTTTACTTTTCAGAAGACTATATTTGCAGTGAAAAATACAGAATAAATATTAAATTACTTACCGGGACATAGAATAAGGAATTTTGAATGTTGCTGACATCTTTAGAATGGAGTGTAAAGTTAAAAAAAAAACAAAAAAAACATACATACAGTACAGTGTAAAAAATAATTGAACCTTAAATTTAGACAAGACTAAGAGTAAGATTTGTTACTTGTATCATTTGGTATTTAAAGTCTTTTGTAAAGGGTTTTCGTTTTCAACTAGACTTTTTTCATAAGCTGAATTATGGTTTTAATTTTTTGGTTTTACCCACTTTCACTTAAGTTTTTTTTTTTTATCTTTAAAAAAAAAAAAAAAGTCAACTTTTCGTTAATGTTTTTTTCTTTGTATATTTTATGCAGAAATATTTTTTTTATTTCTCTTAAACTGCGCTCGGTAATTTTTCATATTCCTATGAAAAGCACTTCTAGTTCTTGACAATGGAGAAAGAATTTAAGTTCCACAAAAGAGAAATTAGCCTGGAGTACAACGGAATAGCTCATTTAAATCGTTCATGTGTGTGTGTGCATGCATCATAAAAGTAATTAGATTTATTTATGTATGTACATAAGTAGTCAATTTATTAGCGAGAGGGAGACAAAGGCATCGAAAGGTCATCCGGCGAGATGGACAGATTCAAATTAGTCTAAATTTTAGATTCTTCTTAGATTTAGAATAAAAAGTAGAAAATAGAGATTTCTTGGTTAAAGAAATGGCAAAGGCGAAACTTTATAAATTTAAAAATTATAAAATAATATAAATGAATGAATGAATGAATAAAAAAAAACTATTTTTTTCTAAATCGACTCTCAGCTTTCACAGCAACATGGTTCTCGTTGCAGACTAATATTTTTAGTATTTTTTAAAATATTTTTATTCCCCAACGATAATAGAACACAACACAACACTAACAGTAATCGTATCGTATCTTTCTTTCCTACCTCACAAGATAGTGTGCCAAGATCTACCAAAGCACTCTCCCTCTTATCGTCGTCACATTACGCCCCACCCCAGCGATTTAAACTTGGGAGAGGCAACTAGATAGAACGAGAACCCATATAGAATTTAACACAAATCACATTTCTTAAACCAAATCAACTGAATTCAATTATTTATATATATATATATATATATATATATATATATATATATATATATATATATATAATAAAATGTGTGTAATACAGCAGAATAGACCCAAGCTTCTTTTTTTCTGGACTATTGGCTATAAAAGACGTAAAAGAAAAAAAAATTCTCATTTTAATTAAAGTCTAATCAATATCAAGTACCAAAACCCCAAAACAGGTCTCCAACAACATTCCTTCTTGTTGTAGTTTGTAGGTATACAAAATAGTTTTTATCTTTTGTACGGATCTTCATACGAACAGTAATCTATTTACAAACCGCCTAATTTTTGCCCGCTCTGCCTTCAATTTTCAGTAAGCCTTTTGTTCATTAATTAATAATAATCATTAACGGTTACCCATCTCCACAAATATAACGTGTATATATATATACACGACGTAACTACATATCATCTTTCTTTAGTGTTGGTTTATCAATCTTTTCACCACTAGATAAAAATAGAATTAAGATTTAAAATTATGCATTTTGTTTTATTAAATCTCCAGTCATCATGGTTTTATTTTATTTGCTGATTTTTATCTAAAATTGTTGGCGTATGCATGCATACATGCGATAAAAGCAAAATGTTTTAAATGATAAGTTTATAATTACTAAGTTTACACTGCTGGCCAAAATCTTAAAACCAATGAAAAGAAAGAAAAACCTTTTGCGTTGTTAGACTCAACCACTTATTTGAGTAGAGATTAAAAAAAAAAAAAAGATTTTAACATTTAGGTAGAAAAATTTAAATAAATACTAGCTGGTCAAAAAAGTTTAAGACCATACCTAAAAGAAGCCCTAAACAGAGTAGGAAATGCCCAACAAGATGTTTCAGTAGCGAGTTGCAGGTCATTGTCAATAACTTCAAAAATTCGCTTTGGTATGGCCGATATAAGGATCTGCAGAAGGCTGTCTGGCTGGCATGTGATTCCAAATGGTGAAAGCGGCTTCACGAAGATCATGCATGCATCACTTGGAATTGACGTCCATTTCTACAGATTTCGCTTGCCATCCACCCCAAACATTCAATGTAGTTAAAGTCGGGCGCATGCTGAATGGTGCAAAAGAATCACGTTAAAAATTCCTTTGCCTTGCGGGCATTATGGATTGCAACGTTGTTCTGCTGAAAGATTGTCATTTCCACACAAGCGAGGGCCTTCAGTCGGTAAGATGGTCTCTGCAACATGCCAATCTAACCAGCCGCGGATTGGCGCCCCTGTAACCCAAAGCTCCATTGTTTGTTGGAAGGAGATAGCACTCCAGATCATAATGTAACTTCCACCACCAGGTAGTGTGAAAAAAAAAAAATTTTCTCCTCAAAGAAGACTTTCCACTTTTCTATGTCCCATATTTGTCGATTTTTAGCAAAATCTAACAGTTGTTTTTAGTGGGGGAGGCGTGGACTCTGAAAACGTTAACGGTTTTTAAGGCCTTTCTCAGAGAAGGTGTCTTATTGTTCTTGAGCTGCATTCTACGTCCGTAAAGGCTTTAATCTGGTTTGATGATCGGCTGTTGTATTGCTGGATAACCCGTAGGATCCTCCTGCTCAACGCTGACAAAGTTTTCTGGAGCTGACCACTTGAAATTCTTGTTCCGTATTCCTCATGGTCTTTTAAGGAATTTTTACAACAGCAATTTTACTACGTCCAGCTCCAATCTCACCAGCGATGGCACGTTGAGAAAGACCTTGCTTTTGCAGTTCGACAATTGTACCACGTTCAAACTCTGCTATGATTTTTTTACCAAACGTAACGTGGAAATGTCGACTGCTTGAAAACAAATGACTAAATTCCGTTACGTAAGCTTCATTTAAAAACAATGTCTTAAACTTTTGACCATTTTTTAGCCTAATTTCCCAGTATTCAAATTTTCCCTATTAAATGTTAAATGTTTTTCATTTTTTCGAGCCTCTACTCAAGTGGTTGTCTAACAAAACAAAAAGGTATTTTTTTTTTTTTATTTTCATTAGTCTTACGATCTTGGCCAGCAGTGTATGTACGGAGGGGAGGCAATCGGGTGTGATGTATGTTATTGTCCTTGTGCGACTCCTTATTTACCCACCCTTTCCTCCTTTTTGGAGGCTCGATGTCTATTAGCCCACACTTTTGACTTTATTGAATATACTTCCCAAAATTCAAATATTGTAAAATATCAGAAGCAATGATATTGTTGCCATATTAGTTTCTATTAAATTTATGCATAAATATTGTCTTAAAACTTAGATGTCTTTTTGTTTTCTTTTTTTTTTTCTTTTTTTTTAACTTTCCTAATTTCGTATCCAGGACGCCGATCACCTCTGTTTCTCTCTCCCCTTCATGCTTTCCAATGAAAATATTTGTTTTCATTTTATACTTGTTTTTTATTGGTTAGCTTTTAATATTTTCAGCTAGAAATGAATAAAACGTAATTTATTATTCTTATTACCATCATTGACATTTTATTGATTTAACTACTAACGATGTTTAAACAGTTGAGCTGACCGGTGATGTACGAACTCTGTACCTTGTTTTATTTTTATCCTGATTTTACGAGCTATTTAAACAGCCTTCAAAAACTACATTCAGTGTCTGTTTTATTTATTCATTCATTTTCTATGCAGTTTTTCTTTGTTCATTTTCCATTTTGATATGTATTTTCCGCTTCTCATGCTGTTGTTTTTCGGGGGATTTTGTACTGCTAATATTTCAATTTGTTGGGGGTTTTTTTTGTTTTTAGAAAAGTTAAAAATATACTCGTTATTATTTCAAACATAAGTAAATTAATGTTCACGATTTTTTTATGAGCGTCCACTTTTTCAATCTATTTTTGCTAGTAGATTTTTAAAACTTTAATTTTTTTTAGTTTTACTATAAAATTAAAATTTAACACTACTTTTTTAAAATGATCTCTAGAGACATTTGCAGCCTCATCCTCTTTCAATTCACTCACTGTCTGTCGTAAATATTCATTGTTAAGGTCAGGAATAAGTAAACAAAAATGTACTCATTACGACGAATAGTAATGCATTACGATTAAAAATGTTTAATGATTTTCTTTCCGCGTCGTGTGTGTGTATGTTAATTCGCCTTGAGATTACATTTTTAGGTCTAGGATTTAATTAAAAGGCAACGGCGAAAATCAAGTAACTCGGGAAATGACTTTCAAAATTATTCAAGCAAGCTGGTTTTCATACTTGTTTACAGTTACTGTTAGTGTTACAGCTTACGTTAAAGACGAACACGTGACGGTGCAATCAATGACAAGTAAGCGTTACTGTCCATAACAAAAAGCTTTTTTCTTTTTTTCTTTAATTGTATCTTATTAAATTATTTAATTCGTGTACCTTTTTAAAATAAACCATTTGAGACACTTAGAACATGGAACAGACATTTTAACCTATAAAATTATTTAGTCAAACAAAAGTATTTTTAATGTGAACACCGCAAAATTACTGATCAGTGACTTAGAAAATTAAACCTCATAATGTTGTTTAATTTTGGTTTTACTGGTCTAAAAACAAAACATTTGAATTAAACAGGAAAAGAATTCCGAATTCGTGTATGCTACATTTTAAAACCGAAAATTTATATTTTATCTTTCCACTTGTCATGTGATCATGGTGTAGTCACTCCCTGTCTTACCAGTTATACAGGATGCAACTGAAACACCTCCCACATAAGACACCATTGCCACTCTTACCATTATGTGGGAGGTATTTCTGCCGCACCGTGTATTTACTTTCGTAAGGATCTATTTTTTGTCAATGTGATGAGGTTTCTATTTAAGGGTTCATGAAAGAAAGACTGCGCATGTGTTTTTGTTTTTTACAATGATTTTCACTTTATACAAGGCTCAAGAGCCACTCTAGGTAGAGGGTTACATAGTTAATGTCAGTTTTATGTGGAAAATAATATTTAACTCTAGACTTGGACAGATTAAGGTTGCAGTGATCAGGGAGGCCTCCTTTTAAGAGTCAATTCCACAAAGCAATGGCATGTGTGAAGAAGCTGAGCAGGTGGAGTCTGCATCTTACCAATGTAATACAAAGGGAATGAGGGTAGTTTGCTACAATGTGCTACATGGTGGGTGTTATCTGTAAAGGTTAGAAATTGTGGAAATAAGGAATGTAGTTAATCACAACCCTTTCTATGGAAATAGAGGTTTGTGATGTTTCAGCTGTGAAAAAGGGGTTGTAGGGTGGAAAATAATTCCTTGTCCACAAGGACCCATCTGAATTTGGGGGGGCTTTTTCAAGACAGGGCAGAAGTACTCCATTTTTGTGTGTGTATAAAATATCTCAAGGAGTTGAATATCAATGCTTTGTACATTTCTTGGTCACTTAGGCAAAAGCTAAAATCTACTTAGTATGCCTGAAGACTATTATTCAAACTTTGAATATCCAAGAAAGAAAAAAAATAGAAAATCAGCTTATTTGCCATTGCATAATATTAGCTGATAAACCACAATCTAAAACAGGCTATTATTATATATTTCAGGATTATCTGCAGTTAATTATTGAAGTGTATTAAAAATTTCTTATTTCTCAAGGGACTTTTTTTTAAGCTTATGTAATGCTCTACATATAGCTTTCTTATGTAACAGTCACCAATTATGAAATTTGGTTGAAAGTCTTAACTATTCTAAAAAGAAATGAATTTGATGTATAAGTGGATTTTATATTTATATACAAAACTGTGTAAAATAGTGCAGAAGAGATAAAAATGCATTCTTAAACAAAATACTAACCTTCTACTGTTTGTGAAAAAGTAACAGACAATAAATTTCTTAGAGAATCTTGTAATGACATAAAAATTAACTGTTTATTACACGAGCCCAGTTTGTTGCAACATTGTCTCATTTGTTAAACTGGGATATGTTTTCATGTTGAAGAAAAATGTTTATGCGACACGTTATTGTAACCATATTGTTTGCAATGTGGGTTTATTAAATAGGAGATAGTGTGATGTGTTGTATGCTAGATATGGCTTGCCCAGAAGCTAAGAAGTCTTGCCAGAAGGAAGCATAAAACATTTTCTTGCTATGTCATCCTGTGGTTGAAAAGAGAGAGGTTTTGTGCCTTTTCCTTTTGTATTGCTTTATACAATGCCATCTAGCAGGTATTAAAATTTTCCTTGCAAACAAGTTGTAGTAATCTGAGACTAGGATGATCCAGGCTTTTTTTAAAGTTTTCCAGTATTTGTGGTCAGGTTCTCCTTTGCCTTGTGCTTTATAACATAATTGATAACTAATTGTCCTTTTTGGGCTTTTATATCTCTAGGGACAAGTCAGCAGTATTAAAAAAGATGAAACCAGTTTGGTGCAGTACAGTCAGATATTGAAGATGCTATTTCATTTGCCTAATGCTACAAGATAGTGATAAAGAAAAATCAGAACATTAAACTAAGAAATTCAGTCATGTTCTTAAATAACCTCATCAGATCAAAACTTTCATATGGATCACAATCATGGCACCAAACCTGTTCAGGAATATCTAAACTGTCAGCTGTATATAACCACTTTCTAAGCTCGATGATTAAAAATGGTTTCTAGCAAATGAGGCCAATGGTTTTGGTGAGATCCATCTTACAACATGAACTGGTGCTACAGCATCACAAAGAAAGAACTGTATCAAATAACAAACTACAGCACTGGAAGACTTTCAACAGAAGAAGCAACAACTAAAATAAATAGCACAGGTAACTTGAAGAGAAAATGATGACATAATCAAGATGCTGATGTTCCATACTACTTTGAACAAAAGGTTAGAAAGGAAACCCCAATCAATATTGGAAAAAAAAACAAAAGTAACTGGACTTGACTATTTTCCTGGAAACTGTTTTAATGGAAAGATTTTATAAATTCCAACTAATAGTAGCACTCGCTGTTTGGTAAAAGAATGCCAAATGTTTCCACATAAGGAAACAGATAATATTGTCATTTCAGCTATGAAAGTAGTCTATTTTGGGCTTTGCACTAGCACTCTAGATCCAGAAAAATTCACAATTGCTACCAACACTGATTAGATCTCTATGGATCATTTGAGAAATGAAGACAAATATCATTGCCTCATTTTTTTTGTACAATATGGAAAACTACTTTGCTTTTGTATATATGACCATTATATAGGATTTGAGGTGGCATAAATTCACATTAACTCTTTCTATGCTAAAATCCCGCCTTTAAATTTTTCAGTTAAAATGAAAGCAATAAATTAATTTCAATAATAGACTTCTTACAAGGGGATACTGAAAAGCTCTCAGCTCAACCCACTTCACAAAAGTTGACCAAATACTGGAATTATTTTTTGAAGGGCTTCTTTTCAACAGCCTCTCCTAATTTGCATACATTAAACTATTTCTAATAAAAATATGTTAATAATACCAATTGTTATATAATATCACTATTAAGATATTTTTGTCCAATTCCTAAAATATCTTTGTTTAAAACACATTGGATCTAAAGAATAGTGCTTAATGAAGGTTTCATAAATTAGTAATATAAAAGCACATTCAATTTTAAAAACAGTGGTCACTGAAGGTCTCCAAAACTTATTAATATAAAAATACATTCAAATTGTTTGTGTAAAATCTGAACTGAAAAAATTAATAATTGGTGCATATCATTTTAACAAAAAAAAAAACTCTATTTACTTTGGTACAGGAGAATAGTCACTGGTGTGATGATTGGTCAAAAAAGGCTATTTCAAGCTTGACCCAAGTGGAAATGAAATCCATGGTATATTTGTAGGATCCACAAAAATTTCTAAAAATTTTACTTAATAGATAATTGCTTACATATAAAATATGTAATTATACATGTTCCAAGAAATTAAACAATTTCTCAGTTTAAGAAAGAATCAGAACACATGAACTTATATCTATTATCAAGCTATGAAAAACTGAAACATTTTTATTTTAATTTATTCAAACTATTGTTCTATTCTTTGGGTATTATAGATATTTCAACCAAGTAAACTTGGCCCATCTTCAAGTGTCCTTTTTATGATAGGGGATATCTTCTAGGAGTTGATGCTGTTACTTACTCATTCCTGCTGGATGAAGATTGAACCCATGACCATTAGGTGACAGAAACACTCAATTAATCCATGTCATATCCTCTGTGCCAGTATTTACAGCCATATCACATTGAAACACCAGTTCCCATACAATCACCAAAATTAAGCAATGTCAAGCTTGGTGAGTACCTAGATGGGTGAGAATTTTGGAATACTAGGTGCTGTAAGCTTGGATGTGCAGGTGGTGTAATGGATAATGGCTTGAAATTGTTAATGGGAGAGCAGAGGTCCAATTCTAGTTGGCTTTATCTTCACTTACAGGCAAATACCTTTGGGAAAGATATGAATCTACCTCTTCTCCCACCAGCTATGGGTTAATTAGTAAGATTTGTATCACTAAATCATTATCTTCCTGCCCCCAATACCTTAGAATCGTAAAAAAAAAAAAATGACTTTAAATAACCTGCAAAGGGTTGATAAGCCATAGAAACCAAATCAAACAATAAAAAAAGTCCTATGCCATTAAAGTACATCAGTGAGTGATGTATTTGAAAATCTTTTAAATCCAGCATCTAATAGTTTCAACAATTTGCTGTCATACTTGATAATGTTGTTTAATTTTTGAGATGTGGAAGTGTCTTTATCTTTTCTGTCTGAATTATTTGCATTATTTACAGTTTGACTGCTGTCTTCATCATTGTTGTTATCACAATGTTTTGTCTGTTGTGCTTGCCAGCCTACTTCAGGTGTCTGTCAACCAAAGTAATCTTCAGGGAATTTCAAGCTGAACCCTTTATTTAATCACTTAGTGGGTTAAAGTACAGGTCCATGTATTTGGTAACAGTAATTGTGAGTTCAATCACTGGGCCAGGTAACACAAACTGAAACTCAGTGTAAACTGGGCAAGCAATAATTGAACAGTACTAAATAAATAGACAAGATATTCCTAGATATGCGCAGTGGAATGGGAACAATCTACTGTATATTAAATAAAGGGTTCAGTTCAAACTTCCTTGAAGATTACCCAGATCCACAAAGTGCATAATGGCTAAAATGTGATAACAACAAAGATAAATAATGTAAACATTGATATGATTTGTTTGAAGTATTGTTCCTATCTTTGGTTGTTATGGAACTTTAATATTTCAAACTTGCTAACAAAACAATAATGTTAGGAAACAGTAGGAGTGTATGATAATCCTAACCCAAATAAAAGCTTTTGTTTGCATTGGGAAAAAATGTTTCTTCTACTGGGCTCATGAAAATATGAGCAATCTTGAACCTTTGAGCCCATAAAAAAAATGAAGTGTCAGAAGGATGGTTTTACCCTTGACACCACCATTATTTTAACTACCTTCACCCCTCAAGAATGTCTGTTTTAAAAAGCAATGATTTGAATTGTAATAAAACCTAAATATATGAAAGTGAGTTTATACATTTTTTGTTCTTGAGAATTTCCAATAAAAATATTAAATCCTATTTATTTATTAGAATGTTTATTTACAAGAATAATTTTATATTTACAGCATTCTAAAAACCAATAGAATTGTATTAAAACTAATGCAATATTTATCCTTTACCAATTTAGAAAGAAATAAACAAAAAATTTGTTAATAAATTTATAAACATTTACTAAATTATTAAAATGTGAACCAACTATAAATAAATCCTTATTTACTAATTTATAAAGCTTGAATCAATTGGCAATTAGCCAATGTCTTATCAACCATTCCAATAAACAACCTAATAAAGTGTTATTTCTGTTGTAAATTCTCAAGAACAAAGAAAATGTATAAATTCCTTTTCATATAATTAGGTTTTATTACAATTCTAATCACCGCTTTTTAAAACAAGTATTGCTGAGGAGTGAAGGTAGTTAAAATAATAGCAGTATCAGGGTAGGGGGGGTACATCCTTTTAACACTCCATTTTTTTTACAGGCAAAAAGGTCCAAGATTGCCAAAATGCTAGATCCTTTACACAACAAACATAAATATGTATATTCTTTATGCAATCTGTTACTGGGCCAATATTTGTGTATATGCATGTGTTTATTACTTCAAACATTATTATAGTGGACACTTAGTATTTAAAATAGATGCCCCATTTTTATTTGTTAAACAGTGTGTATTACATCTACAGACCTGTGCATTCAAGAAATCTTAGTAAAGAAAATATGTCCTCCATAGGGGAAATATGTGTTTGTATGCACATACATCACAGCCAAAAGGGTAAGATCTAGAGATTCAGGTTCTTGGATGGAGAAGCACAAGACCACAAGATATAACACTGGCTTTGTGGGGTTGACTTCAGATTACCAGAAGTCAACAAAGAGTACAGTGTACCATTTCTCACAAAATTAACTGACATATTGAGTTTGTTAGGAATTACAAAAATATGTTTTTGATCTCTATCACCAGAGATAAAAATTTAGTTATGATCAGCTTAGCCATTACATTCATGAAATAATTTGGGCAGAAAAAAATTATGATAGGTTGTGCTAAATTTTTTTATTAAAATATCTTTGTTTTTTTCCTGCAATTTTTTTTTTCATCTATACAGCAATACATTATCTGCAAATTATTATGGTAAATGTCTTTCAAGTATATTAACATGTATGAAATCTGATTTCTTTGTTTTGTATAATGACATGGAAAATTTCAGGCTGGTGTAATCTTTTATTCACCACCCACAGGGCAAACTTGGAACTTTGTGTCCACAATAATAAACACTATTTATTTATTAGATTCTTTATTTACAAGAATAATTTTATATTTACAACATTCTAAAAACTAATACAACTAATGCAATATTTATCATTTACTAATTTATAAAAAATAAATAAATATAAAAACTATTTTTTATTCATAAATTTATAAACATTTAATAAATCATTAAAATGTAATCCTTATTTACCATTTTATAAAGTTCAAATTTATTGACAATTAGTCAATGTTTTGCCAACCATTCCAATAAATAATATAATAGTGTAAGTAAGCAATCTAATAAATAAATAATTTCATCATATGTCTAGATTTTATTACAATTCTAACCATAACTTTTTAAAATAAACATTGTTGAGGAGTGAAGGTAGTTAAAATAAGTGTCGATGGAAAAATCCTCCTTCGACAATGTTTTTTTTTTTTTTTTTGCAGGCACAAAGGTTCAAGTTTGTCCCCTGCAGTATCCAAATTCAATGCATGGTCATTTTTTTCTTCTTGTCATAGGTTTAATCTGACATTTTTCTTCTATAAATTGTGACCATTTTGCTTAAAGCTCATATTTTCTTGATTTCAAATAAAAAGTTGGACACTTTCTAGTATATTTCAGTGAATTTCTGGGATGAGAAATTATCATTATTTACACTATTTACATGCAGGCTATTGTTATTGCAGTAACAACAAAGGTGTAAATAATGTGAATAATTTTAACTCCTCATCCCAGAAATTCAGATAGAAGGCAAATCAGGTGATAACAAAGATGACAACAATAGTCCACATGTAAATAATGTAGATATTTCAGTGAAATTTTCTTTTTCCAAAGTTATAGTTTACGATTTAGATATATGAAGGTGTCATTTTAAACTCATGCCAGGAAGATATGGATTTATTTGGGATAACACATATTCATTCAATACAACTTACAATCCAAGATTGCATTTTATGGTAGGTCACTCAGAAAATACCTACCTACCTACCTACCTACCTACCTACTTCCCTTGACAATTGCTGCAGATATTGAAATGTATTCCTAACTCCATTTCTCTTATTGTAAATGGTAGGTGTTGTCTGAAGGATAATTCCTTTAATTAATTTTTGGTTTTCAATGCTGAAAGATCAGAAATGCTGAAGTTAATGTGGCAATGGTCATTAGAATGGAAAATGAAATTGGCAAAACAAGTTCAAATCCCAACCAATACTGCTTGTATTCAATTTTACACTAATATTCTTACTAAGGCATTAACCTATTCTGACCTCTGAACTTTGCTGTGTACCAAAAATTCCATCGCAGGCTTTTTTATTTTTTCTTGTATGTTTACTAAATAGGCTACATTACACAACTGCTTGATATGATGCAAAAAAAATTTTGAAAAAAATTAATTGAAATATTTGCCTTTCTGAGTATTACAAGGGTTTCTACTAGACCTGTTTATTATTTGCTATTTCTTCACTCATAATTGATGTCGAATATAAAAAATACAAGTTTTTCTATTTTTATTTTCTTTTTATCTGGAGGGTCAGCATCAGCCATGCTGATGGAAGGCAGAGAGGGGTCTCTCAGATGATTAATGGAGAGAAGTTTACTTTTGGAGGTGTTAAAATTAACAAGCCATTTTGCCCCTGTTAACAACAGACTTGAGGTATATAATTTTGAGGTGTTTATATCAATATTTTTATTTGGTCCTGCAATACCTGTTTATTTCAAGCAGAGCAACACTGAACATGATTTATTGGCAAGTCTTGAAATTACAATGGGACTTTTTTTTTTTTCTTTTAAATATATATTTTCTATTCGTGCATATGACATTTGGCAAGTACCATTATTACTAATGGAGCGGGGAGAGCAAGCATTGCATGGGATGAACTCTTTACATGTTCATTTCTCTGAATGGTAAATAAAGCACAGGTATTGTTCTACAACAGGGAAGAACAGCCTGATGCAGAGGAGGAGAAATCCCTTTTCCTATCAAACTTTGGTATATAAAAGAGTGTCTTATATATGATCTACCAAGAGGTAATGATGAAGCAGAAAGTTTTTCAATGCTTTGAGATCTTTAACAAATTTGTATCCAGATTTATGGAAAGTATATGCATTACAAAATGAAGCCTTTACTCAGATCAAATTGTTATGTATTACAGGAAGAAATCTACATCTCTCTATCTGCCTTGTCCCTTAAGCAGGACCAGGGCAACGGTCTTGTTCCCTCCTCAAATGAGGCAAACCTCTTTACTACATCTCAATTTTCATAAGGTACTATTCATATAAAATAAAAATTTTATTGTAACCTAATTATCTACAATAACAGATCATATGCAATATAGAACAATTCAACTAGAAAAATTGAAAATAAATACAAAATATCTAAATACAAATTAAAGACATCATAAAAGATCATTCCATCTCAAATAAATTAATAAGGTTTTGCAGCAATTTTTAACATCAACTTGAGATTTTTCTTGTTAAAAATTTGACTTTTAACACATTCTATATTATGAATAGTGAATTTTATAGTGTTTTTTGTTTTTTTGGGGTTTTTTTAGACATAGATAAGGAAAAAAAATCATGAATTTGAATGAGAAAGAAAAAAAAAAAAAGAACCACAGAATGACATCAAAATCTACAAAAAAAATTTCATCCTTTAATAGTCAGTTGTGCTTAGTTTTATTTGTAACATTTATAAATGTAGGTAGAAAATAAACCAAATGTTAAGATAACGAGGGTCACAAACTACTGCCCACCTGCCCCTTCCCCACACCCGACAGATATACTTATCAGTAGTACCACAAATCTGTTGCTTGAAGATTTTTTTCATTTTTTATTTATGATAAAATTTTACAATTCTCACTGTCAAATTTGGAGGGTAGATATCACATAGCAATTTTTTCTTCATTTGAGCCTGGTTAGTACCTAGATGGTGACAATTTGGGAATACCAGATACTGTTAGATGTGCAGTTGATGCAATGGATAACAATCTTGGAATTGGAGAACCAAGTTCATTATATTTAACTTTTAAATTTTATATTTACTTCTGCTGAAATACTCTTGGGAAAGATATGAAACCACCTCTTCTCCCCCCCCCAGCTATGGGTTAATTAATAGAACTTGTATCAGTAAAAATCATTAACTCCAAAATATTCTTACAATCTAAAATTATTTTATGTCTTTAAATAACCTGCAAAGGGTTTTTATGAACTGTAAAAAACAAAAAACAATCTTTTCTTCATTCCTGGTATAATTTTTCAGTCCCATAATAATTTCTGCAGTTTTCTCAAATCTCTTTCACTATTCTTACATGTCTTTGAATTTCTGTGTTACAACTTTCCATCATTTGTTGTTGAATTTCAACACTTGTTTAATATTGATTTCACCAATATGTAACTATCATTTAGGGTTTTCCCTTTGCTTATCATATTTCTATGTTGTAATTAATACTGAGTTTTTTCTTCTTTACTACATTGTCTCCTTGTTCTTTTGGTTTTCTTTTGATTCTACCATCAACCCCCATGTCATTTGTGTAGCATATAATGATATGGCTATATTCACTGATGAGTTGTCTAATTCTTTTAGAATCATTTTACAGCACAGGTTAAAAAATCCAGTGAGAAAACACCTTATCACACTCCACTTTCTGTCTTGTTGTATTTGCTTAATTTGCTATATACAACTGTTTGTTCCTAACAAATAAAAAAAAATAGTTCAAATGATAAACAACTTGTGGAATATTCACAAGGAAGAGACATCTTGCAATTTCTCAAATGTTGTTTATAATTAATTCTTCTAAAATATGCTTAGGTGGAATTTTTTTAGTTAAATTTTTGTAGAACTGCTAAAATAGGTTTCTAGCATCCTTCATTACAGTTTTCTTCAGTCATAATTAATGGTTGTACACTCAATGAGGTTCCTTGTCTAGGACATCTAGGACTCAAGCTCACTCTGGACCTCAAGTAGAACTCGTATATATGATCCACTATTAAAGATGCTAGAAAAACGGTTGAATCTTTGTACTGCTCCAAAAACTATCTAACTTTTCCTGCCATGCTCTATCTTTACAAGAACTAGACCAGATCGAAAATGAAGTATTGCTACTCTCAAAAGAATTCTTCCCTGATTGCTATAATCTTAACTTTTTCAAGTCTAGTGTCAACCGTTATCTATCCTACATATTCTCATACTGCACTTCTTACCTCCTCCACTTACATTCATACAACAGCTTTTTCCCCCAGAACTCTTATACTGTAGGATGCTTGCCCCAATTTTAGCCTCTTCAAGTCTAGGATCAACTACTATCCTATAAGACAATGGCCTAGTTGATAAAAGCATGGTTTGTGTATTTGGTGACATAGTGGTTGTGAGTTCAATTCATGGGCTGGGCAGTGTATACTTGCACTTAGTGGAAATGGGTGAGCAATAACTGAACAGTACTATGTGGTGGTAAAGCAATGACTCAACTGATAGTAGCAGATAGGAAAACCCGCGAAGAGGGTAACCGACAAAACAGTGTCACCCGTCCAACCTTCTCACGAGCAAAAAAACCCAGTAATCAAAAACAAAAACTTATACAGCCAAGGACCGACCATGATTTGCATGCGAATGACAAGACAACAAGATTTCGTGTTAACTGTCAGAGACTGCCTGGCATAAAACATGGTTGCCACCATTTTGGTTCTTTTTAACTGTTGAACAACCGGAGTTTGCACATTGCACAGATTCGCGGGTGTTTCCGAGGTAGGCCATTTTCACAATTTTCTCCACGTACTAAAAATAAGGATTAGATGATATCTCTAGACATGAGCAGTGTAATAAGAACTGTCTACTCCTGTAGATTAAATAAAGGGCTCATTTCAAAATTCCCTTTAGATTACCCAGATTGATACACACCCAAGGAAGACCAGTGAGTACAATAGATGAAACATTGTAATAAAGCAACAAAGATGAGAATAATAGTCCAGATATAAATAGTGTAAATTAGTGTTATCTATCCTACATATCCTCATAGTAAACACCACTTACTCTCTCCTTGTATGCCCTTACAACGCCCCCATTTACTAATCCTCTACTTTGGGTGGCCCTTGGGCCTTGTATCAGCAGACCAATAGTATCTTGTACAATTAACATTGAGTGTACAAGGATTGTAGGTATTCTTAGTTTAGTATGGCACAAGGTCAAATGTGTACAGAAAAAGGTTGAGCCAATCTTCCTAATGGAAACAATTTGCCTGTCTTGAAAAAATGTTCAGGAACTTGGCACCAGTTGGGAATATGCGACTATCTTTGTACACCACAATAATCTTGTGCTGTATTTACCATGTAGTCTTTACCATCAGATCAGTAAAAGGCTTTCATAAACATAACTTTGATGTTAAAGGAACTGACATGGTTCTTATTTAACACAATGGGAAGCAAAGTGATTTAGCAAAATAAGTCAAAACTGAAGCAATGAATACAAAAACAAAGATAGGTCAACCACAGTAATCCAGGTAATCTCAAATAATCCATAGAGAAGGTAATTTTAAATAGTTCACAGGATGTTAGCAGAGTGACTTCACCAAGGAAATTGTGCAAGATTATTTTTGGACTGTATATATGTGGCTTTAAGTATTTCCATAATTCATCTTGCTTCTATGTGGAAGATTGTCAGTAAAAGAAAAATCAGCAGCCATTGATTTGAGTGTTTCCCAACATTTGATTTATATAAAAAAATATTCATTTTCTGAGTAAAATTCATTCATCAGTCAAGTTTAATATATAAAAGATGAAAGTATATTTATATTTTAAAACTATAGGTAATCAGATATTTTTCGTATTTGCTATTATTTTTTCTTCATTGTTTATGTACATCAAACCCAGACATTTCTTGTGATATTGTTACCTTGAACAGCTAATGATTAATATAAAAAATTATTTTCAGACAAATAAAATTTATTAATGAATATTTAAAAAAAACACCTTAATTTGTAATACCGTGTCCTCAGGAATAATTACTGGTCAGTAATAGAAAAACATGGAATATTAAAAATATGGAATTATTTATAAATTAGGTATTTTTAAATCTATTGAATTTTATGAAAATTATGTTGAGCTACTCACCTTCTTTTTTCATTTTTTTTCTTTTACCGAGATATTTGAAGATCTAACAGATGGTCTTTAAAATTAACCTTGGACTTGTTTCATTGAGTTTAAAAGAAACAGCTCTGACGTTTTTCTGCAAAAAGACAAGGTAAATATTTTCCACTCTGTAGATTTAAATAGATATGCCTATGTGTCTCTCTATTTATATTTTTATCTTTTATTTGCGTTTGTCTCTTTCATTTATCGACAGTGGTAAAATTAGAAATTACTCAACAAAAATGAATAAAGACAAAAGATATATTTTTACCCTAAATCAGCACAGTAGTTTTTGTGACATTACCAATAAAAAGATTTTTTTATTGTTAATTCAGTTAATAAAAGGCCCAAGGGACACTCAAGGTAGAAGGTTACTAATTGAGATTATTGTAAGGAAAGAAGTAAGAAATGCATATTATGATGACATGTAGGACAGTTGTGAATGTGGCATGGCAGGTTTGTTTGTCTAGCAGCATATCCACTCCTTATCGGTTTTTGAATTCCAAAATTTAATTTTCTTGAGAGCATTAGTAATTTCTTTTATGAAAATGTATTGCTGGTAATATTTTTTTTCTTACAGAAATGTATTGCTGGTAATTTCTTATGAGAATATATTGCTAGCATTTTTAATATAAAACTTTTTATACTTTCATGTTTGACCCCAGTTTGGGGCCCAACTATTTGCCCATAGGACCCTAACAGGTGCTACCACCCCAGGTGAGTGTGGAGTTTTGAACAGCATTTAAGAGGTAGTTCCACACTCCTCAAAACTTCCTAATCAGAGGTCTTGCTGCCAGATATAGTTTATCGTCATACCCAAGACTAGGCAGGGCAGGTCCTAGCTGTGAAGGTCTGAGCTGGTGGAACTAAGAAATATAATTTGTCCGAACATCTCCCATAGTAATATAAAGTTATATAGTGTATGCATTATTATTCATATGGCATAATTTTTTTTAATTTTTTACCTATATAGCCATGTTTTTTTTGCTGAGTCAGAACTGGAATTAGTTTGGCACAAAGGAAGGTGTGTCCTGCCTGACAGAGAATCTCAGTTTACCTCTTCATATACACCTGTCAACATACTGATACTTGTTATTATAATCTGAGGCATGGTTTCACAAGCCTGGATGCTCTTCCTGATGCCCAACTCAGACTCTCATGGTAGTCCAAGTACACAGTGTTTTTATTGAGACACCAACTTTAGGAAGGTTGCTATTCAAGGCTTGATACATCTTCCTAGCCTTATATATACTTTTGGCTGTTGTCCCCTATAAGAAGCTCATTGGCCCTTAGACATGTTTTTTTTTTTTTTTTTTTTTTTTTTTTTTTTTTTTTTTGTGTGGGAGTGACATGTCACCTTCATCACCAGTAGAAAAGCTAGTGAAGGAGCTGGCTTAGATGCCAACCACCCATTCATATGGCAGGTTATACAGAATTACATGTTACCAGTAGAAGGCCTAACCTAACTCCTGGAAACTTCAATACAATAAAGTTAGTTTAAAATGAGATGCTACCCAAAATTACGGGGAATTTAGACAATTTGATTAGTATATTCATCTGTGAAATTAACAAGAATTAAAAGAACCTAATTTTTCATTAATTTTTACCTCCTTTAAAAAATTCTTTTCAGACCTTAAGCTGTTCAAATCATTGCTTAGCAACTCATAATGATTCATTTTACAACTTTATATAAAATGTTATAATTATCAAACATGTGGAAAAAATGACAGCTACTGTCTTATAACAACTGCTATATGTCAGGGTCAATTAATATATACTCAAGGATTTCATTTTGACATCCTGAATGTTGCATTTATGGCTAAGAAGATTTGAATGACTTTGATAAAAGACAAATTACAATTAGAGCATTTCTGAAATGATTTGTTTGTGATATTTTTAACCTCTTCAGACTGATGAGGTTAAATAAAATCACCAAACACTGACAAGGCATTGGATGGCTAAGACTAATTGATACAAGGCTTTCCTAACAATTATAAGCCAACAGCAGAAAGCTTAATTAATGGTGAAAGAAGGAATGTGCCACAACAGAACATAACATTATTCTTTGTGTATAAAGCTGTATAGCTCACAAGCCACATGATCAAAAACCTGTTCAGTGTGCATTGGAAGTGAATGTTATTTCACTAGCAGATGGTTACTTGGTCTTTAAGTCAAGTTTGTTTGTTTCTTGTTAAGGTTGATGACAGAGTACCTATGCATCATTATTCTGGAAAAGCAATGGCAGTTGGACATACTGGAGAAAAAATGCTAGTGTGAATAATAAATGGTTCTGCTGGTAAATATTAGGTTTTATTATTCTTTGAAAGATACTTTGTTGCTTACCACTGCATGAGTTCTACATGAACATAGATTTTATTCTATTGCCTTGACCACCAGCTCTCAATATGTTCTACTTTAATATTCTGACACCAGCAGAGACTTGTCTCTTGAACATCTGGGAAGTGCTTTAACAGAGGATGGAAAGTGCAACACTGAAATCCAAACTTGCATTGAGATAGACAAAGATGCTCTCCAAGAGCTAAGAAAAGTATTAAAAGAACATGAAAATTTCATTAGTAATGAAGAAAAGAATACTAAATTGTTATGTAATATCAGTCATCCTATATGGCAGTGAATGCTGGACAATCTCCTCAAAGATGAAGAAAAGAATTAAGAAAACGGAAAAGGATTCTGAGAATACCATGGACTGAACATATGAATAATGACAAAGTTTTAGAGAAAATGAAAACAAAAAGGACACTCATACTTAACATCAGTAATAGATGAAAC
Organism: Acanthosepion pharaonis; assembly: GCA_903632075.3. Classification (NCBI taxonomy): domain Eukaryota; kingdom Metazoa; phylum Mollusca; class Cephalopoda; order Sepiida; family Sepiidae; genus Acanthosepion; species Acanthosepion pharaonis. The sequence goes on along the minus strand of CAHIKZ030000914.1, from coordinate 73,638 downwards.
TTCTAAGGCACATAATGATGAAAGAGGTTTTGCAAAATTTGATAATCACAGGGCATATTGAAGGCATGAGGAGAACCATGCATAACCTACCTAATAAGCTTGTGTAAATGAATGATAGAACAGGGTTAGAAGAGATAGCAAAAGGACAAAATTTATTAAGAACTACAAAGGACAAGAATTTTGTGGAGAGCCATGGTCACCAACATCCTGAATGGATATGGCACATAGAAAAAGAAACCTATGCCTGATCAAGAGTGGTTCATCAGTTACAGGCGATACCAACACCTTATAAGGCAAGTGGTTATAAGGTTTTAGTTCATTAGTGTGTGTATGTATGTATATTAGATCCCCTACCAGTCATTTCCTATATAGAGAGTGGCTAGACTCCAAGCAAAATTTTTAAAAAGACCCCTCTCAAAGGGTGAACAAATACTTTCATGACATCATTGGCCATCTAGCACAGGAGTTGGGGTGTAAAAACACCTGGATTGGTTTCTGTCTGTATTTCTAGGATTAAGAGTTATCATTATGTACACTATTTACATTCAGATTATTGTCCTCAACTTTATTATCACAATGTTTCAGCCATTGTGACCTTCAGCCTTCATCAGGTGTATATCAATCTGGGTAACCTACAGTGAATTCAGAACTGAACCTTTTATTTAGTCTACAGGAGTAGACTGTTCTTGTGCCACTCCCCATATCTAGAGATATCTTGTCTAGTTTTTATTTTTTGTACTGCTCAGTTACTGCTAACTCTTTTCCCACTGAGTTCAAGTACACACTGCTTTATCCAGGGGGTGAACTCACAATTAATGTCACTTAATTGATGAACCAACACTTTAATCCACTAGGTTAGCAGTATTCTGAATGTAAATAGTGTAATTACCTGGGTTGGCATCCAGTTACGTGGTTATCTTACTTGGAGTATTGGACCTTTTAGCCTTCATTAAGGCATGCAGCTAATGTAATATCTGTTACTTGATATCATCCAATAATGTTGACTCATTCTTCTTCTTGGGTACATGCTCTTCTTGCTTAGGGAGTGGGATTGACCGAGTACAATGTCTTTCTCCACTTTAAAAATGTCATGTACAGTCAATGCTTGGCATCATAAGTTGATATCTTGTAATGGCCATATTCAACTATGAGGTGGCAGTTATCTTTTGTTAAATGGTCTATAAACAATTATTGATAAGCCAATAATTTCAATAACAGTTTAATGTATGATAGAGTAGATTGTGATATTTATACTTATTCTGTTTGCTTGTATGTACAGTAATTAGCCTTTGTTTTTTTGTTTTTTTTTAAACTGTAGAATATCTGTCCAATTCCTTGCTGTTCTGAACTGGAAACCAAGAAACCTACTTATTATTAATAATAATAATAATAATAAGCAAGGGTCTGGGGGGAAAAATCAAGAACAGTAAAACTGAAAATTATTATGAAGGAATGATGGTAGAAGAAAGCTATACAAAAGTGAAAAGAAAAAGTAAATTCACATACCTTTGAGTTTCAAATGGATGGGCTGAGATATTTATTATATTTTGGAAAAAAAGAAATACACCTGGAACATTCTTATTCAATTCACCCATTTTTATTAAATATTCAAGAAATTTCCTCCCCTTTAATTTAGACTGTGAGCATTATAGAACAAAGCATTTAATTACAAGTGAGTACAGCAGGTGTAGTAGAACATCACAGCCAAGCTGTACCAACTTCTACCAGGTCTGCTAAAAAAAATTTCATCCACCTTATCTGTTAGAAATTCAAATATTTTTTTAAATGAATTTTTTAATCCAACATTATTGTTATTTACTATAAACAATATTTTTAGTGGGTACACATATTTGATTTGTTATCCTGTTTTTATTTTTCTTAAACAGTGAAATTAATAACAACTGGCCTAGATTAAGAAGTCCTATTAAAGAAAAATTGTGCTTACCAACTGGAATTGAACCTGTATCCCTTTCTTCATCAGGGAAACCACCCCCTATATCTATAGTGTACATGGGTATAGGAGTGGTTTCCTTGATGAAAAAAAGGGATACAGGTTCAATTTCTGTCAGGAGGTACAATTTTTCTTTGATAAAACTTCTCAATCTATGTTGGTTGTTGTTAATTTCACTGTTTAAGGAAAATATAAAAATAAGGACAGCAACTCAGATACATGTACCTACTAAAAAAAACAGATAGCAACTCAAACATGTCTTCCTATGAAAAATAAATTTCTCATAAGAAATTCAAGTAAACATTTTATAAAGATGGAATGGATGAAAACAAGACCAGAATTTATGAAACCAGACATGAACTATTGAAAGGCAGGTAGAGATGGAAAAAAAAAAAAAAAAAAAAAGATTGGTTGTTAGGACTTAGTGTCTATAGATATACTTGTGGCAATATATTATTGATATGTGTGTATTTTTTTTTCATGTTTCCCTTTTTTTAGTTGGTGTGCACAATATTTTGTTCTGATGAATGAGGAGCGATAACCGGTCACATCTTTCTATAGTATTTTTTCTTTCCATATTTGTCAACTACAATAGTTGTAATTTCCTCTTGCCCCATTTTTATTATGTCTGTTTTGATTGCATTAATTCAATTTAATTGTCAAAACCTGGGTTCAGATGATTATGACAATTTTTTCATCTGAGTAATTGAACCTTTTTTCAATCACTTTTTTTAATCAAAAATTCTTTTACAGGTGGGCCAATAATTTTCCAGCAAGCAAACGTCTGGTACCTCTTTTAATCAAGACAAAATTACAACATTTTCACTCAATTGCCAGATTATCCATCTGGCAATGGTTCTGGAACCAAAGTTGCTGAAAAATCAGTTGTGTACCTGCAGTATTAATATAAGATTCTATCGGGCATAAAATGAGGGATCAGTTTTCTATTGTTATTAAATAATAAACTGACCAACTTACCTCTTCTTCCATTTCTCATATAATATATGTATATATTCACAAAATTATTTACCTTTAACTCTCTTCAGGTCAAATATCTAAATCTTACCAGTTTTAATAGAACTCTTATTTAAATTCAATTTGTGAGCTATCTATCCAGATTAACCCCTCTATATTAGAGCTGCTGAAAAATTATTGGCCCAACTCATTTCCTGAAATTAGTGTTTTAATGTTTGGTCATTGAAATGGTGACTTTTGAGAAATGGGTTGAGTCAAGAATATTTCTGTGCCTCTTCTTACAGATATCTTAGTAGTAAACTCATTTGGTAGAAACATTTTTTTTGCTCAGGAATATTTTTCTTATTTCTATGGAAATCAAATAAAATATCTGTCATGTTGATCCATCTGAGAAGTGTTAATGTCTGGAAAATGATAGTCACACAGGAAATACTTTCAAATGCTGCTGAAATATCTATACTGATGCAACAGGAAGTGAAACCATTGAAGAAATTGGACCCCAGTTTGTTGTCTTGCTACTGGAATAGACTAGTCTCTCTTGTCAGCCAATTTGGGTCACATTTTGAAGTTCCTAGATTAGAGAAGAGAAGATTAGCTGGCATCAACTTATATCTATCTGTTGACTCCATTTTCAATCGTCCAGTATTTTTAGTTTGCTAATTCCAAGTTGAAAATAAAATTGAAAAAATAAGACTGACCTCTAAACATGATAAATGAGTTCTCCATTAGAGACTTAAACCAGTAAATCAACTGATACTCAAGATTTATGTATTAAATTGATAAAAAAATAATGGACACTTTAAAATGAGTTTTATTTATTGTATCTCATACCATATAAAATGCACTGGTAGATGATATGCACATAAGTTAACAAAGAATATTTAGGAAAAAATATCATTTTTAATTGTAAGATTTGTGTGTAATTGTTTTGCATTGGGTCAGAACAAGAGTTTATAGTTGTAGAAAGGAAAATGGCTTACATCCTGGAATACAATGTATGGGTCTTGCGTGCAAGATATTTGAAAGAAAACATGGCCAATCCAAAAGATACAATTTAAGAACAACCTGATCCTATAGCTCAGATTTTTCAAGACAAATTTGTGGCTTATGTAAATTTCTGAGCCTCAGCCACTTAGTAAAATGAGTATGAGAACATCATGTAAGTAGCAGAGACCAACAAGTCTGGTGGTCATGCTTTGTTTGTAGAGTTTTGTGGTAGTCTCGCCAATTGTGATGATAAAAAGACAGGGTACAACTGGTACTCCAAACAGATGTACTTCTTTGCAACAATGATGTTTTTTAAATGAACTTTAAAGATAATATTTAGATATTTGTACATGGATTTATTCAGCAAAATATGTGCTACTTCGTTCCATTAGCTTTCACCATCTTTGAGACAGCATCATGGATCTATCCTTGCAGAAATTGGCATCTTCTGGGTGATGTAAGAGAATTGTTCTTCTTACTAAGACAATTTTGAAATAAGTGGAAATACAGAGGTGAAAAGTCAGATGAGTACAGCAGGTGTAATAGGACATCCTAGCCAAGCTGTACCAACTTCTACCAGGTCTGTACAATTTCCTGTCATTTTTAGCTATTAATAACTTTTGTTTTTTTTGCCATCTCTCGAAAACCCTGCTCCACCATCAATTCACTCAAGACCACCAAGTAGGTTGTGTGTTGCTTTCCTCTGGCCCTCTTACTTTCAATCTGTCCTGTGAGTATCAAATTTTCCAAGCCCTCTTTCTTCATTATGTACCCCAGAAATTTCAACTGTCTCTTCCTGTTAAGCATTAGTGTTCTTTTTGTTGCCATTGTCTCTAGAACTTTGTCATTTCTCACATGTTCAGTCCATGGTATTCTCAGCGTCCTTCTGTAGAACCACATTTCTGTTGCTTCAAATCTCTTTTCAGGCGCTTGAAATGGTCTAGTGTGGTGTTATGTGTAACAGCTATTGGGAACAATGCTGTACAAAAAGTTTGCGATTTATTTATTTTTAACACTAATATATGCACACATTAATTATATTATATGTATTTAAAGATACCATCTCCTGTGGTGAGAGATATTTAATGGGATCTGCTTATTTTGTAAATAATAGCTTCTAGGGTTTAGAGTGTTTCCTTGCATCGGGTGCTGTATTATTATCCAAAATAAATAGTCTACATTAAATAAAATATTATTCACCACAGGAGATGGTCTCTTGAAGTGCATATGATATAATTAATGTATGCAAATATTATATTAGTATTAAAAATATAAAAAAAATAAATAAATTGCATTCTTTTTGTGAAGCCTTGCTCCCAAAAGCCATTACACATGACATCCTGTTAGACCATTACAGACATCTAGCTTCCCAAACTATGCTTTGTCTTGGGAGTGATAGTGGAGTGGTTTCCTGTTGCCTTCTCCATGGTGGTTTAATGAAAACACCACCTCTAGTTAGCTGGCCGTTGACCCAGTGAGTTCCTCTACCCTTTGTCAAATCATTTAAGGAGGAAGCTTATACTTAATATCAGGAAGAGGCAGCTGAAGTTTCTGGGATACATAATGAGGAAGGAGGGCCTGGAGAATCTGATACTCACGGGTTGAATAGAGGAAAAGAGAGAGAAGGTAAAACAACACGTGACATACCTGGTGGACTTAAGCACGTGGATGACAGAACGTGGTCTGTGGGGAGGAAGCATAAGGAAGGAGCTTGTTGAAAGCTGCAAGAGATAGGAGGAAATGGAGAGCCATGATCACCTATGTTCTGAAAGGACATGGCACATAAAAAGAAACAAAAGAAACAAAAATACCAAGATGTAGACAAAAAAATTCTAACTACTACACAGGCACCACATTGGTTCTGCGAAAGTCAAAAGTATTTGAACAAAAAATAACAAAAAATGAACTTTGGATAGTTCATCTACAACTTTGAGAGCAATACTCAACATCTTATCTGAAAATTGGAAAAATATAATAAACAATTAAACACAGACAGACGTTAGTTCTTTTTAATCAAACTTATCTGGATGAATACATGCTGCCTAAATATACCTTTATGAGAAACTATATATTACTAAGTTTATAAAAAATAAAAGTTTACTGAATCAGAGAAATGAATTAGCTATTTTTGCCATCATTGCCATAAATTTTCCTTAAATAATATTTAAAAATAAAATTTAAAACAAAAAATGTGACCTGGTAATATACATACTTATACTTGATATGAAAAAATAATTTTATATACTGTAATTCTAGTACACTTGTTTTAAAAAGAAATATAGTCTATTAAAAATTAAGAGGTGAAAATATTTTAAAATTGTAGTTAAATAAAATTAATTCTAACCTAAACATCTTTTAAAATTGTAGTTAAATATGACGTATTCTAACCTAAAAATCTCTCTCAAAGTATTTCAAGCACTTAAAAGAATCCAATAAAACACCTTCAGTAAAATGAAATTAATAAGAAAAGCTAGAATATGTAGGCAATTAAATGACCCATGTCCTTTGTACATACATGAGAAATTATATATTACTAAGTTTATAAAAAAATATAAAAAATAAGTTTACTGAATCAGAGAAATGAATTAGCTATTTTTTGCCGTCATTGTCATAATTTTTCCTTAAATAATATTTATAAATAAAATTTAAAAAAAAAAAACATTAACTTGGTAATATACGTACTTATACTTGATATGAAAAAAATAATTTTATATACTGTAAGTAATTCTAGTATATTTACTTATTTTAAAAAGAAATATAGTCTATTGCAAATTAAAAGTGAAAATATTTTAAAAATTGTAGTTAAATAAAATGTATTATAACCTAAACATCCCCAAAAAATCTTTAAGTATACAAATAGAAAAAATGCTGTAAGAATTTTTTGCCGTTAACAATATAGTTTAAAAAATGCATGCATTTAAAGGATGTCAGAATTCGTTGAAAAATACATCCCTACCCTTACCTAAACATAACCCCTTTTTCAAACGTAACTAATAACTGGTACAAAAGTTAATAAAAAATGAACATTCTAACACCCCTTGTCTGAATGATTAGATTTCCCTGTATCCTTGGGAACACTGAATTATGAATTTTTCTGTGCCTTTAAAACTCAGTAAATTAAAAAAAATAAGTTACTCCAAAATTCGCTTGAGGATGAAAGGGAACTAATGATTTTAATTACAAAATTAAATTCGAAGCTTTTAGCTTCCATTTTTGAAACATGGTTATTACTGTGTAGCGAAAAAAACATTTTAAACCAGTTAATTTATAATATTAATGCTCTGTAAATCTACATTGAGCACTATTTTGTAAAAATAAAAATACCAATAAGAACATCAGATTATATATCTTACTGTTCTATCTTTATATATATATATATATATATAATATGTACCCCACCAGTCTTTTATGATGTGGTGGGTGTCTAGACACCCAGCAGGATTTTAAAAACAAAAATAAAGAAAAAACTGTCAAATGGTAGAGGTATCCTTTCATGAGATCAATTCCCATCTTGCAAAAGCATGGGAATATAGAAATCCCTAGATTGGTGTCCAGGCAAGCAGTAAGCCCACTGGATGAGTTGAACCCCTTAGCCTTCATTAAGGAGAAGGAAAACTCTGTAACACTAGTCCCTGACAGCATCCAAAATGCTGACTGGTTCTTTTTGGCTACATGCTGTTCTTGCTTAGAGTGTGTGTGTAATCCAGTGCAACATCTTTCTCAACTTTAAAATATCAAACAAGCATTGCTTGATATCACAAGTGAGTCTTGCAATTTTATCTTACAATGGTCATACTCAACAATGAGGTGGTAGCTAGCTATATATATATATATATATATATATATATATATATTATATATAAAGAAAAACAAATCACTTTAAGGTTCCATTATAATAATTTATTTCATCAGATAGCACTTCCAAAAGATAAAATGAAATGAAAATTGATGGGTAGTGTAAGTTTTTTGTAATTTAACAGAGGGTAATAAGGAGTGGTTAGAGAGACATGGTAGAGTTTAGGAAGGGTTTAATTTAATATCTCTCTCAATCATACTTAGTATTGTATTAGTATATAAATGTGTGTGTATTAGTATTATATATATATATATATGTGTGTGTGTGTATTTGGGAAGCAATCCCTCTTTTATACAAGTTTTGTTAGACAACTGAAAAGCACTAATAAATAAATAAATAAAAAAATCAATATTTTATGATTTTGAAAAATTATTGTAGCTTAGGGAAGTCTAATGAATGCTAATCTACAAATATTTTCCCTATATTTCATGAATGGATCAGTATATTTAAGTAGTGCTTATATATGTTATATTAAGTGTCTGGTAGCAAGAGAAAGAAATAATGAAGATTAGATTTGAACATTTATTGAGCTATTGGAAGAGAATGAGAAGACTTTAGAAGTAACCCGAAACCCAATCTTAAACAGGAAACAAGGGATAAATCTCTACTCCTTTTGAAAAGACTAAGGAGGAGTATGAACCAGATGATAGGAACCTATATACTACTATTGAGGGAGGGAAAAACTAAATAGTAAATAACATTTTGAACTATAGAGTTGATGTAGAATTTAGAAGAAACTCAGAAACCCAATTCAAAAAAGGAAACCAGTGACAAATCTCTACTTCTGTTCAAAATACTGAGTAGAGTTGTGAACCTATCTACTCCTACTGGAATTACTTATGACTCAACCTAATCCTCATTTAAGTTCAAAATTTTTTGAAAGAACTGTTTAACTATGGATAGTTCATATTTAGCAATAAAATAAATTATGTTTGTAACCTATCCCAAGATATAAGTATCCTAGAAATTTATAATTAGCTCTTTGTTGGTCATGTCTATTATTACAAATACCTGCTTAAGGAAAAGTTTTGTTAGCAACTATGAAAAATACTTCCTCTAACAAACAGTAAAATATGAAATAACCACAAAAAAAAGTTTAACAATAAAGCTACAAGAGAAGTGAGTAATTATCAAGCTGTGAAAAGCTTTTTGATTCAGTTTATGAGAAACAAGTAATTTTATTAAAAGTATATTAGATTTTGCACTGAATTAAAGGACTTAAAAGGGAAAAATCCTGTCAAAGAGAATAAAAATCTGAATACAATGTTTTACTGACCCTTCCCCACTATTTTAAGAGGAGATTTCATTCCTTAACAATTTATATTCATTGTCTGGATTTACTGCTATAAAGCCATCAAAATAGAATAAAGTAAAAAGGGGGGGTCCTTTTTGCAAAGCATTCTCTAATCAGATTATATTCTGTATTGTATAGAAATATAAACCAATTTTGTTATTGATTAGACATATCTCAACTTATAATTCCATTTTTTTTTTATCCTTCACATATGCATTGTATTATTTTTTAATAATGCTTTTTGCTTTTAAATATTTTTCTTTTGTGTTTCATTGGTGTGAATAGCAAGGTTACTTCCTTTGGGATTATCGGTAACCTTTTTGTTAGCATCAAACTAAGATTTAGACACAGATAGTATTGTGCAGTTTATACATACTAGACTGACTGTTAGAGAAAAGGGCCCCTTGACCTTTATTATTAATTTCTGACAGTATGTCATTCATTTTAATTTCACTTGCATTTTATCATAACTCCCTGATTATCATTCCACAAAAATAAGATTAAATAAATATTAGTCAAAAACATATAATAAATGACAATCTAAGGGATTGGAATAAATATTGCCTTTTGACCTTATTTGAACATTTTGTTATATATTTTTAAGATTTATTTTTACTAAAATAACTAGTGATATCTAAATGACTACCTAATTAGCATAGCTAAGGCACAAAGACTATATAAGTGCCCAAGCAGTAAGGAGAGGGGCAGGATATAATATGCAAAATTAACAATTACCACTGAACTGAGAAAATAATAAAATTCAGAATGTTGTTCATTTAAGCAAATTTATTTTTCACATCTACTTTTATTACAACTGATAAACACAAACAATATTGTGGTGGATATACATCCATTTAAATTTTGAATTTACAGACGTTCTTAAAAAGTTATGTTTTTGTTTGTTCTTTTACTGTTTTTTTGCCTTATAATCCAAAGACCTAATTGGTATTATGTATAAGAATTAGTAAACTGGACTGAAGTAGTAAAAATTTTTTTTTTTTTTACTTTGAGGGTCAATAAGGCAAACATTAAGTTGCGCAGAAAAGTGGCACATTCAAATCTCTGAATATAGATTAGCATCTCTTAACCAGATTACAAATGGTGCTCAACTTGCTTGGAAAAAATTTATTTAGCCAAAAATCAATTTTGACCAATAAAATTTTCTACTGAATAGAAATTGGTGCTGTGGTCTATTTTTTCCTCTTTCTTTTTGTCTATAAAATTGAAACTTTTTTCTTTTGTAGCAGTTAAAGAATGTCAATGACTATGAATTGATCAGTGATTGATGTTCTAATCATTGTGCTGTAAACAAGGGCATCTTAGTTTATATTTAAGTTTAGTTCAGTATGATAGTAAAGATTATGTTCTGCAGACTAGCAAACAAAGAGACTGATTTGTTGACAATCACTCCATTGGAGGTGCTCCATTCAAGGATGGCCAAAGATAATCTGTAAAGTTTCAGACTTTATATAAATTTGCTTAATTCTTTCAAACTAGCAGTACCCATGAAAATGTCATGGTTTGGCTATTTGAATTTTCTAATGAATCATAATTCTTTAATGATTGAGTAAGCTCTTTGCAAGTTACACAACAAGATGGAATTTCCCCTATTGCATCATTAAATATTTGAGCTTAACACCTTTAACAAAATATTGCAATAACAATCATAAATATGGAGGCTGGTTATTAAGGAAGTAAGAGGGTACAAATGAAAAGATTCAAAATTGACAAGGTTTTCCATTTTACTGAAGCAGACATTGATTAATTGATTGTTTTTTATGACTTATCAACCCTTTGTGGGCCATTTAAAGCTAATGCAAGAATACCCTTTTTTTTCCAAGTGAATATTGCAATAACAATTTTTTTTTTTTGTCTATAGACTAACAACAATTTTTCCAGATACAAGTCCTACTTTTTAACCCATAGCTGGGTTAGGTTTTAAGGGTATTGTACATAAATGAATGTAACAAACCTGATTGGAATTCAGTTTGCATAGCAGACATTAAACATGAAAGCATTATTAGTGAGGAAATAATATATACCTTGCTATTTTTCATGGCTCTATCCTTAATTACAGAATTGCAATCAATGAGGAGAATAAAAGTACAGATAATGAAATCATATGTTGTCTTATAGTCTGGAGAAACAACACAAAAACCCCATTCTAGCTTCTTTTTTTTCCTTTCTTATTATGTATGCTTTCTTTTTCTCACTAAAACCAAACAATGTCTCTGATTTATCTTTTTCTTTCGTCTTTTTCCACAATCAAAACGGAATGGTTCATTATTTGTCTAAGGTAATGGCAGATCATGAAACATATGTGAACTTGGTAACTAACAGAGAATCAGAATTATAATAGTATTAATTCCATGTTTAACCTTCCTATACTTCGAAATGTTAGAGCCAAGGGTGAAGAGGGTTGGAGAGAAACGTAATTTTAAAATATGTGATTGGGATAAGAATAAAGCTTATCTGCTTATTTTTCTTCTTTATTCTCAAAATTGTACACAATAAATGCTTGAAACATTACAATTTAATAAATAAATATTCTAGTATACAAATACTATTAGTGACAAAATGGTATATACCTTGTTATTTTTCATGGCTCTATCCTTAATTACAACTGTCACTGGGCCTTAGCATTGCAGTCAATGTTGAGAATAAGGATACAGACAATGAAATCATATTGTTTTTGAGAAACGGTGCAAAACCCCAAGTAGTAGGATTGATTCACTTTTACCCAACTAATTAGAATACATTTTTATTATCTTGCCAAACTCCTTGAGAGACTTACTTGTAAATCTTTTCCAAAAATTATGTTCTTGCCACACAAAAATGTATATGTATCAACTCTTTTGAATATATTTTGCTGCTGATGAGAAACTAGAAAATAATTTATGAACATTATACAAACTACTTTATTTGTTTTCATATCTCTTCTCCAATAGCAATAATAAGTAGCAATTATTTTGTTGTTTATAGCACTTAGAAAATAGAGAGCTTCATTCTGCAGTTGGAGTTAAAGATGTTTTTAAACAGGAATTTGAGCTAAAAAATTTGCTATCTGATGCAAGTCTATACAATTGACTTGTCAGGATGTAAAAGAGGTGACATAGTAAACACCCAATGCAACAAATTATCATTAATTTTTAACATGTACTGGCAACTCTGACTTTAAAACTAGAAATGGAATCCATTTCTTGTAGCCATCAGAAGTAAAAAAAAAAAAAATAGTAAAAAAAATTTAGATAAAACTTGCAGTCCCAATGCGTAAAATGATCTTAAAAAAACTGTTCTTTTTTTTCCCTGTTGCAAGCTAAATTTGTTCAATATGATTTAATTTGGTTATTTTATTTATTTAATTAATTTATTTTGGGAGTAAATGATGTTTAAACTTTTACATATCAGAACAAGGTTAGATAAATGACAAAGTGGAAAAATTCTGTGTAACACATTTTGTCATATAGATAGAATGTTTTCATTAGACTAAAGTAATGTTGTTATTGATGGAATTATATGTTTAGGAGGGAAAGATAATTTTGTTTATCATAATTATAAAAAAAATGCTATTTTAATTTAAAGAGAAAGCAATTTTCTAAAGCAAAAGTATCTAGAACGTTAGCTGATTGCTAAATCATCCACAGTAAATTTGTGTTCGGGTTCTTACATTTCACATTTCTTGGCAGATCTTCTTTTAACACAATCAGGGATACTTAAAGACAAAAGATTCAGGAAACAATATGAGATTGGTTAGACTGTACAGACATGTCTAAAATAAAAATTAACTCAAAAATTTAAAATTCAGTATTTCCCCTCAGAATATAATTATAGTCAACATTTGTGCTTATATCTCCCCCTTCTACACATAAAATCCCAAAAGTAAAACATTACTTTTAGTCCAATGAAGTTTTTCTAGTGTTTCTCAAGCAATTTTACTTCAGGACACACTTGTAGAATATCTAAAACTCTGGGGAACATTTTAAATTTTAATAAGGAAAAATTAGTCATTAAATTTGAAAATAGAAAAATAATAAAGAAGTCTCCTGAAATAAAGATTATTTTTAAGATATTGTATACTTAAGTATGCTTGTGTGAAAACTGTACTTTGGCAATTGTTGAAGGTCTTATATGTGATAAACATATTCTTATTTCCTCACCAACACATTCAATATTTGATTTATTTTTGCATTTAATGTTAGTAAATGCAGAAAATTGTAATTCACTGAGGTATGACGTGGAAAATTGCAATAGTGCCTTACTAGCTGTTGAAGGATATTCTTATTCAATGGAAATCCAAAATTGATCAATGGATATCTCCTTATACTTGATATGTAAGCCATGATCAGCAGATATAGTGATCAACTCCTTTTCCATTAATAAACCATCATCAATTGAAACATCAATTTACTTAGACATGGAAGCTGTGTGTTTGGTGTCTCTAACTTTTTAAAAATAAAGATTTTTTTCAATATAAAAATAATTTATAAATGACTCTTTTGTTAACTTGGGGTGCACATGGACACCTTTCAGAGCACATTGGTGTGCTTGGGCCCACCAGTTAAGAAACACTGTTCTAGAGGATGAAACATGGAATTTTTCCACTTTTTCATTCATTTGCATAATTTATTTATTTTTATTTTAATTATTCATTATTTTAAATTTGATTTATTTTATTAGACCAAAAAGTGACACTGAGTAATTTAGGCATTAATTTTTTCAAGTGGAAAAAATGTAGCCCTCATTTTGATATTGAATTTTCTGTGATCTTTTTATAAATCTGAAATCAAATCATTGTCTTATTATTGCTAATGTAAGATCAATTTTTCACAATATTCTTTTAATGTTGCTTGTGTCAAACTTTTATGAATCAAATTCAGTCAAGTTCAAATATTAAAAATTCATTATTGTGATTTTATTCCATTTTTATCAAGTTATTTTATAAAATTCTTATCTATTTATAACTTGTTTCATAATGCAACTGCTATGGCAAAACTTTTTATTTTGCTGAGTACTGAATTATTTTGTATTCAGTATTTTTCCTTAGTTTATTTTCAGCTGAATTTGTGGCAGATTTTTCTTCAATGATATATATTTATTACTGTGTTCATGTTGGCAAAAACTTAAGATATGTTTTCCTTTGTATTGAAAAATAAATGGTAATTATTTTATATCTTTGAATGATGTATATTTCTTTGCTTTTATGAAAATATATATACCTGTTTTTAAGACCAAGTGTTTCTTTTTTTGACAGAACAGATCATGAATAAAATTCAAAATAAAGAAATCCATGATAAGGACAAAGACCAGCATTTACTTTCAAATGGAAAAAAAAAAGTTGTGGAGGTGGATAACTGTATTATAATATTGAAACTGACTTAAATAAAAACTTGAATAGAAATATATAATAAATTTCTTTTCTGAAACTTACATTTCAATACAAAGTAACAATTAGCTCCTGTATGGCAATCTCCTCAAAGATGAAGAAATGACTTGAAGCAACAGAAATGTGGTTCTACATAAAAATGCTGAGGATACCATGGACTGAACATGTTGAGCAATGACTAAGTTTTAGAGAAAATGGAAACAAAAAAGAAACTTACACTTATCAGGAAGAGGTAGTTGAAATTTCTGGGGCATGTATTGAAGGAGGACTTGGAAAATCTGATACTCACAGGATGGATTGAGGGACAGGGGAAAGCAGCATATAACATACTTGATGAGCCTGAGTAAATGGATGGTATAATGGAGTTTAGGAGAAATAACAAAGACAAAACTTATGAGCTACAAGGGACAGAAAGATGTGGAGGGTCATGATCACCTACATCCTGAAGGAACATGGCAAATGAAAAAAGATATTTTGCTTTTGGTTCTCTGTGCTTCAGGAAAACACACTTTTTATCAGATCTGGACTTTTAGTGAGCTTCCTGGAATGTTTTTAAGCCATAAAAATATCACACAATCTGTTAATTTATTGTTCTATTCATCTCAAGAATAGGGACTAACTTGTACATGAGGCACATATCTTGAAGATTTCTTTAAATCAAATTCATCTATACACAAGATTAGCTTAGCTGTATACAGAAAAGCAGTTCCTATTATTTTAAACAGTATAGACATTTAATAAAATATAGAATTATTAATAATTACTCAATTTGCTGTTAAAATGCAAAATAAATAAATGCACAATGCCTTATAACCCACTGAAATGATCAATTTTCAAAGACAAATTGCTGGTTAGTCCAGAGGTGAAGTGAATCTGTGTCAAATAGCATCACAATTGGGAATTCCATCTTTAACTGCATACCATGTGATCATACAATTCATAAAGGAAAGCTACCATGTCTTGTTCAGGTTGAACTAAGCCTTATAACGTCAATATGTTGCAATGAAATGGGAAATTAAAAGAAATCGTTATTGCAAAATAGCAGACATAGCAAAGTGGGCTCAAATTGGCACAAGGAAAGCAATATGATATTGATATCACATGGATTGAGATAGCAGATCAGACATTTCTTAAACTAGTCAACATTCAATAAAGAAAGAAATGAGCAACTGAAACTAACAGATGCTTGAAGTTTTGGCACAGTCATCTTTTGAAAGGATTTCATTTGCTAAATTTTCAAGATATGAACAAGGACACAACAGGAGATTGCCAAACGAATTTTTTTTTTTTTTTTTAATCATCTGTAACTCATTATCAAACATGTACAATCTTTTATTACAATGAGCAAGTCAATTTGGGAATATTTTGATTGTTTTTTTTTGTTTTTTTTTGTTTATTTTTTTGTTTATTTGTTTGTTTATTGTTTTTACGGCTTATCAACATTTGTGGGTTATTTAAAAGCCAAAACATATTTCAGATTGTAGGTTTCTTATATTAGCCAGGTGTTCCCAAGTGGTTCCCTGTCTAAGTATTGATCAGGCTTAATACTGCTTAACTTTGATGATCAAATGAGAACCAGTGCTTTCAGCATGATTTGACCATAAGCCAATTTGGTAGTATTGGTTGCTCAAAGTTTTTTGAAGTAGGTGTGAGAATTCAGGTTATGAATGGTCATGGCTCTCCACAATTTCCTATTCCTTGTAGCTCTTAATAACATTTTGCGTTTTGCAATCCCTACAACTGCTCCCATTTCCACAAGCTGGTTAAGATAGGTTAATTTCTGCTTCCCCTTGTTCCTTTTGCTTTTGCTATGTCCTGTGAATGTCAAATTCTTCAAGCCCTCTTTGTCTCCAAGAGATTTCAGCTGTCTCGATCTGATTTTAAGTGTCTTTTTTTTTGTTTCCATTTTCCTTAAGACTTCTTTGTTGCTTATGTGCCACTCCATCCATAGTATTCTCAACATCCTTCTGTACAAGATTGGGGCAAGTGCCCCTTCCCCACTGAATCTATGATACAGAGCCCCCCCCCCCTTCTACTACATATCAATTTTCATAAGGCAGTATTGATAGTAAAAATTTTATTGTAGCATAGTTATTTACAATAATGGATTATATGTAATATAGGTGATCAATTCATCTAGAAAAATTGAAAAAAAAGTACATTGAATCTAAATACAAATTAGACATGTCATAATAGATCATTCCATATTAAATAAATCAATGTTTATGGTAATTTTTAACATCAATTTGAGATTTTTCTTGTTAAAAAGTTGAATAATTTTAAAACCTTCAACATTATGGATAAAAAATAGTAAATTCTATATGGTGTTTTTTCAAGACTTAGCATGAGCAAAAAAATTGACAGATTTGGGTGAAAAAAAAGAAACAGAAAAAACAAAGAATCCAGAATGACTTCAAAATCTGCAAAACTTTTTCATCCTTTAATAGACAGTTGTGTTTAATTTATAACATATGTAAATGTAGTTTTAAAAAAAAAAGCAAATGTTAATAAGATAGCAAGGGTCATGAGGCACTATTCAGTGTCTCTGGTTGTGGGGTCCAGAAATAGAATGTGCCAGCCCTGATTCTGTAGAATCACATTTGTTGCCCCCAGTTTTCATCTGTGAGGAAATTGTCCAGCCTTCACTCTCATACAAGAGAATTAATATTACATAAAAACAAAGAGTTCTGAACTGTTTTACAATGTCAATTCTCTTGTAAGAAATTTACTTAGAAACAAAGATGAGTGCTGAACTTTTCCTGTTTCTATTTACACTATTTACATTGTTCAGATCATTGTCCTCATCTCTGTTACCACATTCGATATAAATAGTATAAATGATTACAATATCTCAACTTGGAAATATAGACATATTTTCCTGTTTCTTAATATTTGGCTTAGCTTTTGGAATACATCTTTCATGATTACAATGCACATTTGGTATCATGTTTTCCACTCTTAGTTAAAACACTTCCCAGATTCAATTTGAAGTAAGAAAAAGAGTACTAGTATAATTATACAACACCCTCCTCAGTCTTCCAAGACTTCCAGCACAGCAGAGGATCAATGAAGATCACTTTGATCTCAGACCTGCCCTATCCCATGTTGACATGTGGTTCATTTGCATGTCTCATTCTGCATCTTTAATTTGCTACTCAAGAGCTTTTTTATGTTCTTTAAATGCTTGATTGTTTCTGTATGTAGATTAAGCATGAGTTCCAATTATACAGTAGACATATTCTCAACTGCTTGAAAGAAACTTTTTTTTTTAATGTATTCATGCAAAAAGTAATGATGATTCATAAGATGGAAAGCTAGTCCCTGCACTCTGAAATTTAAAAAGAAAAAAAAAAGCAAACTTTCTATTCATATAAGTTAGACTTTCTTAGATTTTCAGGAATTTTCTTAGAAGTGTAACCATTGCTAGATTTTCATATGGGCTCTGAGGGTGGCCATGGCATCAATCTAGAATTTCACCCCCTGAAAACGTATGTGTGCAATGACTAAAAAAAAGAAAGAAAAGAATACTATCAGAAAATAAGCACTGTGAATCATATACATATTGCACGAAAACTGCTTATAGAGAGACGGTTGCTTAGACTTAATATACAGAGTCCAAATAATCTGAAGGTCCTTGGCTGTCAACTGTAAAAAGAAATTTATTAAAAGATGAAGCGCAAATTGGATTATTGATTAGATGTTCTGCAATTACAAAACCTGAACTATTATTTTACTTAAAATTAACTCTTTAGTTAACATAAGATATAACATTAAATAGACTCAGTTTTTTTCATGCATTAAATTGGTTGTTATCCTCTTTTGACAGTATTTTCTTTGTATTTATCAGAAAATCATGATCTCGACCTCCATTTCTGTTTTGGGGCTGCTGAATCCATTTTTGGCACTGACCACCCACAAGAAGTCTAAAGGAGTTAAATGCAACATTTAATCACTTTAGGAGAATTTTTGCTCTTCCCTCCAAACCAAGGTTTGTTGACCCAAGACCTTTATTTATTTAATTAGAAATGTGAAAGCTTTGTTTTAATCTTTCTCTTAATTATAAATAACATTAATACACTTCCACAATTGAGCTGAAAATCATTTAGAGGGTTCAAAAACTAAAAATATCTGTTTGGCTCCATTCTGCAAGCCCACTGTACAACAATGATATTTGTTAAGGTCAATTTTCCAAATTACATTTTTATAAAAGTTAATTTTAATCCTTTATAATTTAATATATGGCTTTGTTTATCCACATATATGCATGTCATGAATGGGTGCCATTTTCCAAACTTCAAACGAAATACCAGATATATACATGTTTTTTTTTTTATTTTGGGGGAAAAGCTTCTTTATCACGCTAAGAACTTTTTACCATCTTCACATGTTTTGTATATACACTTTTCTACATTACTACTTTACAGAAATAGATGAATTATCTATGTCTATGGTGGAAATTCTTCTCGTGACTTAGT
The DNA here is from genome assembly GCA_903632075.3 of Acanthosepion pharaonis. NCBI lineage: Eukaryota > Metazoa > Mollusca > Cephalopoda > Sepiida > Sepiidae > Acanthosepion > Acanthosepion pharaonis. Next base: position 54,717 of record CAHIKZ030000914.1, on the reverse strand, counting down.
AAAAATAGAAATTTGCTATGTTAAACCACATAAGATTCCCTAATTGTGAATAGGATCTTATTTGTCAATTTTAGAAGCTGAGGAGTGAACATTTTTTAGAAATGTTTAACCTACAAAGGTTAAACATTTCCAAAAAAACTGTCAAAAGACAGTTATTCTCTTGACACTAATGAAATAAAAACAATAAACAAAATAATAAAGAATAAAAAATATAAATTCATTTTCTTATAATGCAAAAGGGTTTCTGGTCACATGTGATTTTATTATTCCAATTTCCAGAAAGGACAGAATCTTTCTTTTTCCACTTTCCAATGAGATTGAGATCATTTGGATGTTTTCAGCAGCCCTACTCTGGAAATAGATTTGGCCATCCCAACTCAGCATGAACTCGGCCATCATTAACCATTCTTACCCTTACTTCCTATAAATCATTTCAGAACCAAAAGGAAAATGAACATACTCTAGAGACATTTAACTTTGTTTCAATGCAGTCAACATAAAAGAAATAAATGTCCATAGCATAAACAAGTCTTTTTGTATGCTTCTTTTATTTTGTTTATATATTGAACACTCACCTTCACCAAAAAAATACACACAAAACCGACCAGCTCACAACATCCACAAACTTTTGATTACTTCAGTAATATTTATTGTTTTAAAAAGCAATGATTAGAATTTTTATAAAACCTAAACACATGAAAGTGGATTTATCCATTTTTTTTTTTTTTTTATTCTTGGAAATTGACAACAATAGCTCATAGATATTTTTATAAAATTATGAATAAAAATTTATTTTCATAGTTATTTATAAAATAGTAAAGGAATATTGCATCGTAGTTAGTTTATATATCTTGATAATTTTGTCATTTTTTTTTTATAAATTTTTGAATAAAAAAATTCTTTCCAACAACCATTACTTTGTGGTACAGACTACTGAGAGGATGCTTTCATTACGATCTTAACCTCATAAAGTCTTGGGTTAATCGTTATCTTTCCTATATATCCTTATAAGCTGCACTTCTTCCTTTTATGCTCAAACAACAACTTTATTCAGTATCACTCTACCTTGAGTTGCACTTTAGAATTGCATTGAGGGAAGTTAAAAAAAAAAAAAAAGACAGAATATACCATTTCACTCACTGATCGAAAAGAAAACTGGAATGTAGTTAAAAAGTTTTATTAATCATGAAATAAAGATAAAACTTGAAATGTAAATAATCAATACAATATAATAAATACCTACAAAAATCAATGTAGTAAATACATACAGAAGGCAATATGATGTATACAGATATAGTAATTAACAATGTAATAATGCACACACTGCAAAAGTAAAGAATAAAGACCACTGAAATCATGGTGTTCAATGTCTGTATTAAAATTTTATATTTTTTTATAATTATATTTTTTTTTTTTTTTTTTTTTTTTTTTTGTAAAAAAAAAAAAAAAAAAAAAAATTTTCCCCATCTTGGTGAAATAAACAAATATGCTTTTAAGTTTATTTTACCAGTCTCTGTAAAATAAACCCCCAAGCTATTTTGCTGGTAAATATTTCTATTATTTTGGAAGCAAGTAATGTTAAAATTAACAACACACACATTTAACACAGAAGATTATTTTCATCATCATTTTTGAAGACAGTTTAAAATCTTTTCCACCATCAATTATTAAATTTATTCATCAATTATTAAAAGAAATATAAAAGTGATGTAATGGAATAACCTGTCACCCCCATGAGTGACTACACTATAGTTAGTAACTACCAATATAGCTAGTCCCCATCGTCCATTGACTTACAGATACTTATAGGTAGTAACTACCTATAAGTCAACGGACTATGGGAACTAGATGGGGTCTGTTGAGTATGACTCAAACTTACACAAGAACTACCGACCTTCCAATAGTAGCACTCGCTAGTGGATTGACTTGCGACAACCTTGTGCATAACTGTTACCTTTATTCTTATTGTACTGTTTTTTGGGGTTTTTTTTACAATAAACCTTTACTTATTTTATCCACTTTGTTTTTCAAATATATATTCCTATTAGCACAGAATATAACAAAAAGTCTCTGAATATTTTAAGCACTTCAGACCTAACAGTCTCTGCAAATCCAAAACTTGCCCTTGGGCATGGTTCTCTTGCCAATACACTTCAAGTGCACCCACTGACGACAACAGTCACAGACTACAGAATTCATCTTGTTTAAATTCTGTCTATACAGCTCACACAACCACTGTGCTAACGATCTCAAGTCTCCAACATTTTGCACAGCTTTGCGACTATCTGGATCAAAATATCTGTGTGTCTTCTGCATTGACACATTTTCACCCAGAGAAGATGTAGGTATTTCAGGAAGGTTTTGTTCCACTGTATCTTCAGGGAGAAGTTCTCCACATATAGCGCAAATGGAATCTTTATCACTGACAAAGTATCCAAGTATCTGTAGATCCCAGTCACTTGATGATTACTTAATGAATGGGTTAGATTTATCAAGTCTTGATTTATATCTATATACTTAGTTCTAAAACACATTTACCAGCAAAACAGCCTTGAGCTCTATTTTAGCAGGACCAACAAAATAGCCTATTTGAAAAAAAAAAAAAGACTCTTAGCAATTCACACAGAAAAAGGAGGTTGTTGAGTGCCATCATTGCTTATGTCCTGAAGAGACATGCCATTTAAAAAGGAGAAAAAATTGTTTTGTTTTGTTAGTTACTCATGCTACAATGAGCATGTTAAACATTGCTTAGCTATAGGAATCTGCATGTTCAATCTACTTTGATCAGAAATCAATGCATGCTCAATGCTGGTGATATTTATTTCGTTCATAATCATGCTTATCCAGATGTATTTTTAATATATCACAGTTTTACGAAGTTTATTTTTAGATTAACACAATGTGTGAGAGGAGAGACTGTCAATGATGCAGTGAGGAATGATCTTGTTCTCCTCTGTATATTCTTCTCAATACTTTGTATTCTGTTACGAGAACCTTTTGATTTTTTTTCCCTTGCTCACATTTACCTTTAGTGGCTGTGACCTGCCAGCAGACTGAAATTTGGTTGGTTAATACAAGTAGACTTTACTGTACTGTGCATATTTGAAGTGAATCAGCAAAAAAAATTATATAACCCAATTTTAATACCCAGACACTGGACACCATAATTTCAGTGGTTTCTTTTCTTTGTAGTGGTGTTTATCAACTTATTGTGTGCATTATTACATTGTTTATTAATACATCATATTGCCTTGTTACATTGCCTTGTGGAGACATTTATTACATTACATCTTTTTTTCCAGTCTTCTGTTTGATCAATGATTAAAAAGGTTAATTCTACCTCTCAAAGTTTATGCCTAAGTTAAGGACAATACAGTAAAATGAAATTCAAATGAAAATGTCACAACACTGACTTAACGAAATAAAAAAAAAATTGAGAGAATGATTTTGTGACAAAATTATAACAGCATAACATTCAGTCACTCAATAAGGAACAAGAGAGAACTTTATAAGAAAAAAATAGCTTGTATTTCAGGATTTTTAAAACATTTGAACATTTCACAGGTATGATGACAACCTGCCAAGCCTCCAGGAGGAAGGCTTCTATGCTCAAGTCATGTAGAAAGTGCTGGCTTTCATCTCAACTGAAGTTAAGCAGCATCAGACTTAGCTGAGTGACTGCTACAGTCACTTTCAAGTTTATACAAAACTAAGTGAATCTTTAATAAATAAATCAACCAGTATGGAGATGGAAGAGGTAATGAGGATAACAAAGGTTTGTCTGGATACTCCTAGAACCAAATTGGCTTGGAAGAAGGAAGTTGCCATAGCAACAACAGAGGTCAAAACCCTAGAGACTCCAATTAAAGTAATCAACAAAAGTAATCAAATCTTGTGTAGATATGACACCACTGTACCCAACAATTCTGTAGGAACTACAACTCTCTTCTAGTTCAAAAATAACAAGGGTACATATATTCAGTCTCTTCATTCTAGAAGTGGACATTAACAAATTTACAGTTAGACCATTCTACCCACCTGTCACTTCTTCAGGAAAAGAAATAGTCCTTCCCAGCAGCTACTGACAATGAAAATCATGAACAATCAAAATCTTACCAGAGAATTTTTTAAATACTTCATGAAATTGATTACTTAAATTATGACCAACTGGAAGAGTATCAGAAGCAGCTTTAAATACAAGATCAACAACCTTGACTTAATCTGCTCTGAAATGGAACTTTTGGTTAATTGGTTGGGTAACAAGTCATTGAGGTATGTAAAGTATCACCCTACTCAGGAAGACTTTGACTTTATCACTTTAAAAAATTATTGAGAATACAACATGGTTTCAACTTGGCTGGATAAGTTAACTGAAAAATGTCATTATTTCTTGGAAAACATAGTTGAGTGTTCCCCACACCCATTGATTTTCACCATGGTTTTGAATTCTACCCTGCTATTTAGTTTATACATGAGGGAGAAGTGATTGATTCATGTATTTTCCACTGGCCTATGTGCAAAATCAATGCAGTAGACTAGGTCAAAACTTGAACTTGATTTACTGATTCCACTTTCCATGATGATAACCATTAAACATCCTATTGTACAACTGGGATAATGAAAAATGTTCTTATAAAGTAAATAGAACTTCCCAATAACTCACTCTAGACAGGAAGCTAAAGTTGAAATAATGTTTCATTTCATTCCTGGAGAAATATACTAACCAAAATTATTACTCCATGTTTCTTCTGAAAAAACCCAAATGTTGTCCCATAGTCTTTGATGCCAATGTTTTTATCATGGAATACCTTATTGATCCTCAAAAGTCTATTGTTTTTATATATATTCTTTTCCAACAATTCCATGGTATTTCATAAAGGCAACTTTTGTCGTTTAGCAATCTAAAAAATTGAAACCATATAAGCAGTACTCTTTGATGACAATTAAACATACTCCCATCACGACCAGTTAGTTTCTGAATTACACCCACCCCACTCCACCTCAAAGCTTATTAGGACCACTCTGCTTATTAGAATGAAGACAAGGAAAAAAAAACATGGAAATATTTTTGATTTCATTAATGTCATTTAAGATATATTTTGGGATATTGTTAGATATATTTGCTGGTCATTGATGGACTTTTTTTTATTTTTGTAATCATTTCACTCCAAACAAGGCAACAAAGTCACTTGTAAGTCACAAGGATTTACTGGATGTTAGAGAATATGAGGAAAAATACTATTTAGGAGATAGAACAATAAAAGAACAAGAATTAACAAGACAGTAGATAATGATTGACATTGCATTTAAATTTTTGAACTTGAAAGTTGACTGAGAAGCCAGAATAGAGTTCCACAAGCAAGAAGTGCAAGAGAAGAAACTGTTAGCATAAAACTTAGTTATATCTAACCATTTCAACTGTAAAATGAGATCTTTCTGCCAATCTAGTACTGCACTTAAATTCATAAAGTACCATAGGGCAAAGTTCATATGTTCACAATTACTATGAAAGTATAAAAAAGATACAGCAAAGTTATAGCAGTGGGAAGTGACTGAAGGCAAGATGCTAGGTCAGCACCAATAACATTGCAAATTATTCTTTGGATTTTATCAAGAATCTCTAAATATATAGCAGGAGCACCAGAAAAACTTTATAGAAATATTTTTGATTTTGTTAAAGCATTTTCTTAGACATTGATGGATATTTTAGTTTTATTTCTTCAAGGTCTCATAGTTTTGAAAGACTTGTTTTGTAATAATTTCCCAACCACCCCATTTATTGAACCTCTCCCGTTTATCTTTCTGATATTATTACAACCCCACTTTTATTTGGCATTTGAGAGTACTCTTCTAAGGAACAACTATCCAACCCATATTTTATTTTCAAATGCTATGTCTCTTCAGAACTTTGGCAATCATGGTACTCTACAGATTATCATCTATAAACTACCATGCATTCTTTGGAAATAGTGAAGTGGTTTCTGGTTGCCTTCCCTATGGTTTTGTATTCAGAGTAATCTTTCTCCTAGACTGGCTCCCGCTCAATGCTAGAAAGCCTAGTCATCCCTGCTTTTTAACTCATAGCTGGTTGAAGAAGAAAAAATGGATTCATGCCTTTTCTAAGGACATTAAAAGAAAGTGAATGCAATAGACTAGTCCAGAATCTTAACTTGACCCACCAATTTCACCTTCTGCATTTAGTTAGCTTACCATATATAAGAAAAATGAAATAAATCCAGGGGATTTGTAGATGTTAAAATACCTGAGAAGTTTTTAATAGAACAACTCCTCTTTGCAGCCTTCTTACTGAAGCTAGTTCTTTACCAGAGAAGTAGATTGCATTTATAACATCCTATACTAAACTCTGTGATATCTTGCCAATTTGACAAGAACTTAGAAAACTTTCAAAATTGACCTGTCACAGATGTTCTATTGCTTCCTTGTAACAGCAAGAAAAACTCAGATTCTGTAAGGCTTATTGTTGAAGTGTTGAAATACTGGTTTCTGTACAATCACCAAAGTTAAGCTAGATCAAGCATGGTCAATACCTAGATGAGTGACCACTTAGGAATACCAGATGCTGTAAGCTTGGATGTATGGGTGGTTTAATAGATAATGGCTCAGAATTGTTAATATGGAGAGCCAAGTTCCAATTCCTGTTGGGTTCATTATATTCACTTACATGCAAATAGCCTTGGGAAAGGTATATATCTTCTCCCTCAGCTATGGGTTAATTAGTAAGACAAGTATCATTAAATCATTATCTCCAAAAAATTCTTATAATCTAAAATTTTTTCTTGCTTTAATTAACCTGCAATGGGTTGATAAGCCATAGAAAATTAATCAAAGTTCCCTATGGTTTTAAACGAAATAAAAAATAAAATCCTTACCAAGTATGTCAAATGAAGAGTGGCATCTACAGAAACAGTCCTGTGCTACTAAAAAGTCTACAACAAAGGACTGCATCTCTGAAATTGAAAATCGGGAATCATAATTTCTAGATGAATGAAAGCATAAAGTCATTCTCGACAATTCTGAAACATTTTTACAAATACATTTGAGGTTCCATAAAGTTCTCTCAAACAAAAAAGAAGCCTGAGAAGTTTTCATTCTAAGGTGGGTGGTACCACCTGTTAGTGCCCCAGATATGGGTAAGTAGTGAACCCCCAAACACTATGAAAGTTTTTAAAAATACATTTTTATAGTAAAAATACCAGCAATACATTTTTATATAAAATAAATTACCAACGATACATATTTTTAGAATTACCAACAAAAATTGCCAACAATACATATTTACAGAATTACCAACAATAAATTTTATAGCAAAATGACCAACAATATTATATTTTATCTATAGTTAAAACTATTAAACTGTTTAAAATATTAAAAAATTTCCAGACAAAACCTTTTACATATTGTAATAAAACATACAACTCCCAGTCATCATCTTGATTAGACACATTCTCAAAGAATAATGACTGGAATTATCCACTATCATAAAAGTGAAAGGACCTGTGGATTTTTAATGGTCTTTTCTTAATGACTTTGCCAATCTTGACATACAATGATCCTACACACAAATTTCACCATAGGTAGAGCCATACACTAGGCTTGTCTCTCACTTTCTCATGGGTCAGCAAAAATTATTATTATTATTTATACATAATCTTTGTGAAAGAAAAACAAAGCTGAACTACTTGCTTTGATATACAATCACAGGATTGTGCACAAACTGTGGTCATAAGATCTGATAGAATTCATTCTTTTAGAAACCACCATAAGACCAGAGTTCCCCACCTTTTATAAAAACAGAGTAGTGTTAGGGTACAGGTATAATATAGGTTAAAGGATTTAGTAACAAATCAAAAAATTAGGGTCTTACCTTCCAGCCATTGGCAATATATGCTCATTAACCACAATCATACCAGCTATGCTGCAAACTTTGTCCCAGCCAATTATCTTGTAAACTTATGAAATTTATAAGGTTGTATGTGTTTATTTTAGGTGTGTGCATCTTCACATATGATAAACAATTAAGAAGTATACAAAAACTTGTTCTTCTACGGACTGTTTATTCTTTTTTATGGTGACTGTAGTGAAACAAAGTTTTCAGTGTCTTTTGGGTATTTTCTTTTTTGGTTCAGAAGTAAGTTTGGATAAGTAAGAATAAGAATGCTTAAAATGGTCAAGCTCAAGTCAGCTTTATGCAGAGTTGGAACAACCAAATTACTTTGAGTAGAACTGTAAAGCAAATCTAAATGTCATTAGAAAATGGAAAGAGCAAGCTACTGTCCTTTCTTGAAGTGGGCTTATAAAATTTCATAGATGACCAAAAACCCTTTTCAGTTCCTTTATTACTTGCATCATGGGAAAATAAATGTATTTCTTCTTTTTTCTTCTTTATTATGAAGGTATTCAAGGATGAAACTTACTAATGTCTATCTATAGGTTTCCACAATAAAGGTCATTGCTTAAACTGATTACTGACACCAACAATTACTCTCCATGTTGTTCGATGTTTGGAAAGCGCTGCCTAATTCTATGCTCATGAGGTACGGTTTTGGAGTCCACCATATTGGCCAGTCGTCCAGTTTCTCGCCTGCTGCTGGACTTAAATCTGTGAGATCAGGGGTTGTGAAGGTCAAGGTCGTTTTTCTAAGGAGCAGCTAATGGTGGCTGTGACAAAACTATCTCAGCCATGAAGTGTGTCGGTGATCAAGCAAAGTTGAATTGTGCTTCATAAAGAGAAACAGAAAGTGCATATTTTTCTTTAAGAAGATTTCTCAAATATTCAGGCTATAGGCAAAAAGAAATATACTGTTTAATAAATAGATATAGCATCTATTCAAATATGGATATCACTAGAAACAACATTTAATAAAACATTTCTAATTCTACCAATCAATGTAATGAATACTGTTGCCACATCTGGTCTGGTGCTTCTGCTATGTATCTACAGATTTTAGACAACATTGCAGATTCTAAGGATTTTATCAGTCCAGACCTGGCATCTCTGTTTCAGTCACTTCCCCACCACCATAATGTAGCTTATCTGTTTCTTTTCTATAAATATTTTCATAGTAATTGTTCTGATGAGCTTTTCTCTTTGGTATCACAATTTTATGAATGTAAGCATAGTACTAAAATGGCATCTCTGTCTCATCATTTTACATTTGAACTAGCTAGATGTAACAGCAAGTTTTATGCTAAGAGTTTCTTCTCTTGCACTTCTCACTTATGGAACCCTCTTTCTAGTCAACTTTGATCTTCAAAAATTTAAATGCAATGACAACTGTTATCTTCTGTCTTCTTAATCCCTGTTTCTTAATGTTTTTCTTTTTCTCATATTCTTTCACACTCAGTAACCCCCTTTCATCTTAGTGGTTTTATTGGCTTGCTTGGGGTGAAATGATTAAAAAAAACTCTCCTGGTAAGTTGCAGATTTTCAGAAGTGAATCAGAAAAAAATTCTTAATTCACAAATTTTTAAGTCTGTAACTTCATCAGCCTACATACTTTTATAGTAAGCTCTTTTGTTTTCACTTATTACATTGCCTTGTGTATGGTGATTTTCTAAGTGTAGCATACATGTGGCACAAGGCTGAAAATATGGGGCATCCAATGACAATCAAACTCACTATTCAGTTGTAACTGATCTAGCAATACAATCTTGCTAAACATTATACCATGTTGAAGTGCCCTATTGCCTTGTGTATGTGTCTATTAAATTGCCTTTATGTAGTTTGCCTTGTGTACACATTTATCGCAATGTGTATTCTTTACTTCAGTTTTACTTTTATCTATTAATAAATTTATTGCTTTCAGTATGATTAATTTCAGTAAAAAGTATTGTAGCTGTCTAGTTTAATGCACAAGTTGAAGATAGCACACCATAAAAAATATAGAAAAGTCGAAACCCTAATTTAAAAACTAGTTAAATGAAAATAAGAAATTTTAAAAAATCTTTGCTTTATTTCAGAGTTACATTATCAACATGAACAGAAAGTTAACTCTTCATAGCCATAACATTTGCAGCAAACTTTGATATGAATTTTTTATTTCAGCTTTTCAAATTTTTGCATCTGTAGAAATGTAATGAATATAAATAAGGATGTATATATTAATATCTTATATAAAAAAAGGCTTTTTATATAAATTTATTTATCCTTTACTTTCTTCCTCTTTAAAACTTTGTTCTTTAACCCTTTAGTATTCAACATGTTCAGACCTGCCTTGTAAATATCAGATCTCAAAGTTTCACTATTTGTGGTCAAAGTCTAACTGTTTGTGTGGCTTCCTGCATTATTTGTGATGTCGTCATATATTATGGCAGAGTATACATGGAGTGGTTGATGGTGGGTCGAACAGCCGACATTTATGGGGTGATTTGAGCAGGTTGAATGCTAAAGAGTTAAGTAGTAGTCTTAAATTGTTTGTAGCTCTTTGATGAAACATTGTCATTATTCTTTAGTGGTATTCTTTCTTACTATTCTCTTTATAATGACACTCAGGTAATTTTTATATTTATTCTACAGCTATTAAATAAGTAGTATACATTGAAAATAACAAGCTTCTAATTAAATTTGCACCTGATTCCCTTATAATTGAGGGCATATCATGACAGTATCTTACTGACTACATCACAAAAGCTCAAACAAATTAGCCATATTTTATGATCTACTTCTAAAAGATACCCAGCACAGAATTTTACTATCATCCTAAAAAAAATTCTAGAGTTTTAGAAAATGTATTCCTTAGACTGTACCTCTCCATTGAACAAAGAGAAGTAGGACATGGACTACACTAATGTTTGTGGTATGCCAAAAAAATCAAGTCTGAGAGAACTTGACAATTGTTATCCTTCTCCCCTGTGCATATGTGATGTTTCAAGATTTTGAAAAAAACCATGTGACATATTTTACCATAGTGCAAAGGCATATAAATGTCAACCACATCAAGTTTACTTATTACTTTACTAGTTGTACTTAGATTACTAATTTACCATTAGTGTTTAAAAAAAGAAAGAAAAAAAATAGCAATATTAAAATACTTTTGCAAATGCGGTGATACTTTCTGTGTAAGTAATCTAAAATTTTTATCTATTGATATAAGAATGAATTCCACTTTTTAAATCATTAAAAGTAAAAATAAAAGAAAATTACCTGAAGTAAAAATAAAATGCAATATATTAATTAGCATTATCTCCCCTATTTATTAATAAAGTAGTTAAGATTCCCTGCTTTTTTTTAACAGGAGTAGAGGTTTATCCTTTGTTTCCTGTTTAGGATTCTGCCTAAACTCTGAAATTTTATTTACTATTTATTGTATTTATTTTCTTCAATAGGAGTAGATAGTTTCACCTATCATCCAGCTCACACCCCTCCTTCCTCTTTTGAAGAGGAGTAGTTTTTTCATTCTCTTTCATTCCCAGTAGACCCCTTGTTGCATTATCACCTTGTTTTGTGTGAATTAATTTTTTTTAAATAAATGAATAAAATAATGTATATTTGCTTATTGGGTCAAGTAAGATCTCCAGCTTCTATAACAATGAAATATCATATTAGCAGATAGAAGATCAGGCTGTGTAACCAATAAATAAATAGTCATATTGTGTTTTATAGAATAGATTATTTGAATAATCATAAAAGTGGGAAGGAGTTATATGTGTGTGATTTTATATTCCACACGCATTCCTACAGGATTGTCCGAAATTGAAAAACTGAGTAACTTTTATATTTATTTAGTATATGAAATAAGGTTTCTGTATATGACAATATATCATTTTGAAATTTTATCAGTTAAATTATTGTTGTAGCATACCTATGGATGATAATGAGTATGTTCCCACTCACATAAATACAATAGTAAATACTTTGTTGGTCTACAGTTGGAGATTCATTGTGGAATTCACTTGACTCATTTCTAGCAGTTAAATCTTATATGTGTTGTTCTTGTCCTAAGTATTATCGTTCATTACCAACCTTCATGTGATTATTCTGTTCCATAACCTTCCCTAGAGTACAACAATTATGGAAGATAAATGTGCTCCAGTTGCCATTTTGCAAGTATGGATTCTGTTCCAATTGCAGCATGACTTGGGTTGTCTTTGTATATGTGTGTAGTGTGTGTACACACATGCAAATACACACAGAAAAAAATTATAGCAGACTATTGTGAAAGCAGATGATAGATCTGCTATGGTAGAAAAGATCCACAGAAAAACCTTAGATGCTTAGATTTTCAAATCACAAGACCTCCCTATAAGAGGAGGCAAAATGAATATAAAAACAGTAAAACATTTTCAAAGTATATAAGAGAACAGAAGGATTGATATAGATGACTAATGTGAGATGGAGGTTGTGAAAAAGGTATTTGTTTGCAGAGAGAGATCAAAAAGACGTAATTTGTATTTGGAAGAGAAATTAAACATAGTTGCATTCTCTGATCAGGGCAAAATATTGAAAAAAAAAAAGCCTCAGAAGTTGTTACTAAATGAAAGCATGAAAATAAATTTGTTGAGCAATCTACCCTTGACTGATGAATAGTAGATGCATATAGGTGTTTATAATGAACAATGAACTTAGCTTATTATTTCAGTGGCCTAATAAATGCTTCAGTGTGAAACTTTGATCTGTAAATTGAAGCTATTTGTGGTTTTTATCTGGTTTTAATATTTCTCTATCAACTTATTAATAAAGAGTGCTCTTTTTGTAAAGAACGCATTAATAATATTTATGGAATTTATTTTATATTGATACAGAATTTTTAAATATTTTATTTTTTATACTAAAGTTCACCCAATAAAAGGCTTGAGAGTCACTCAAGGTTGAGGTTTACTGTTAAAATGGTCATGATGAATGAGGTGAGATATGAGTGAAAAATGTGGTGGTGAGAAGTGAAGATTATGAGAATAAGGAAGATAAATAATAATTGACCCTTGGCTTAAAATGGTTAAGATTGTAGTGTTTGGGAAGCATCCATGTATATTTCACAAAGAATTTCTTTTTTTTTGGTGGGGAGTTTTCTGAGTGGAACTTTCCCATTTCCCCTGTATTCCATTTGAAGAAGAATGATTCAGCTTCATGGGGGTAGCATAGAATGTGTTAGTAGTAAAGGAAAGAATTACAAGCTACTAGCTTTAAAATTATAAATGAAAGTAAACATTGCAGGTAAAATTATCATTGCTTTCATGAATACATAAATAAAATAGTATGCTCCAAAATCACAAACTCATCATTCAGGAAAAATAAGTCACAATCAACATTTATAACTGTAAATGAAAGGGGACTTTTGACCATAAGCTGTCTGTAAGAAAACTATTGATTTATTTACACATGATGTGACAAATTGAAATTTTTATTATCATATATAATTCTGTTAGTTCATCCCTTAGTTACTTAGCTAGCATACCCTGCCAACATCTCATAAATAATGGAATATTCCATTTTGATTGCATGGAAAGATGGAAAAAATATATCAGAAGCTACTTGGTTTCAGTGAGAAAACAAAAAAAAGAAAGGGAAGATGTGTTTATCATCTGTTTCAGTGAAATGGAAAAAGTTGTCAATTTCAAATCTTTTCATTTGTACCCACTTACTTTCTAAAATAAAGACCAGCATTCATATTTATGATTGCTATTGTAATATTTTGTTAAAGTTGTTAAGCTCAAATATTTAATAATGCAATAAGGGAATTTCTATGGATATTTTATTGTGACAGAACTCACTATGATCTTATTCAATCATTAAATTAAGATTCATCAGAAAATTCAAATAGGAAAACCGTGAAATTTTCACAGGTATTTCTAGTCTATAATAATACCTTATCCACCCACTTGGTTGATCATTTTTTGTTGTTGAAGGATTATCGCTTGTTATTTGGGATTGTGTATATGATCAAGTTAAATTAAACAGCACAGTTTAAAATGAATTGTAAAGAATAAATACTTTCATTTGTGATATTGTCATATAAATTTGCTTACTTGCTAATATAGGCTTAAGCCTGTAAATATAGGTTTATCCCCATCATAATTAAACTCATTTGTATTTTCAATAATTTCTGTCTGAATTTCTGGGATGAGGAGTTATCATTATTTACACTATTTATATTCGAACTATTGTCCTCATCCTTGTTGCTGTTATCCCATTTCAGCCATTATGCCTGCTGATAAGAAAGAAAGAAAAATGATAGCAAGTCAGATGTAACAAAAGAAAAAACTTCAGTAAGTGCAGTCAAGAATGAAAAGCAGCAGCAACACTCAGCAGTAGGCAGGTTAGTTTTAAGGCCTCACATTCTCCACAGAAAAATGTTCTATGGGTCAATAATCTAGTGTATTAAAGCATTGCTTCCTGTGATATTAATTGAGAGGGCATTCCTTGATTTAAGCAGTGTACTTGCACTCAGGGCAAGCAATAACTGTGTAACATGATTTTTTCCTTGGTTTAGCAACTGTTATTTCCTATTTGCTTATGCCTAGTAAATATGAAAAATGGCCAATATTTCCTTCAAACTTTGCTTTTGTGACCAGGATAATTAGAAATATTTAAATGATCACCAGTTGAATTGGTATGAATTATAGATATATTGAAGGATAAAGTTAAAAGAATTAATTGCGAAAGGCAATTTTTCTCACCAGAATCTATCTTACAGATTTATAAGTCTACCATTTGTCCATGTATTAAATATTGATGCTACATATGGTCTGGTGCTTTTGCTATGTATTTAGAGATTCTTGATAAAATACAAAGAAGAATCTACAATATCATTGATCTTGACTTGATATCTTAACTTCAGTCACTTTTCCACTACAGTTTTCCTATGCCTTTTTTTTATAAATATTTTCATGGTAATTGGTCTGATGAGTTTTCCTCTTTGGTATCCATGAATTTAAGTGCAGTACTAGATTGGCAGCTAGGTCTCATCATTAGTTGAAATAGCTAGCAGTAAGTTCTATGCTAACATTTTCTTCTCTTGCACTTCTTGCTTGTAGAACTCTCTTCCAGCTTCTTGCTTTTCAGTCGACTTTGATCTTTAAAAATTTAAATGCAATATCAATTGTTGTCATTTGTCTTAATTCATGTTCTTTTATTGTTCTTGCCCCATAATTTTTTTTCTTGTATTCTCTCATACTCAGTAACCCCTTGTATCTTAGTAGCTTTATTGCCTTGCTTGAGGTGAAATTATTAAAAACAATTAAATAATAATTATCAAACGTGAAATAAAATTGGTTATCAAATCTTGTTTATCAGTAGGAAGAGGTTAGTCTTTTTTTTTTATTTTACTGGATATATCTTTAGGAGATTTAAGCATTTTTTAACTGGTATGTCAATGTATAGGGATTTAATATCTAGACTCACCAAG
This sequence comes from Acanthosepion pharaonis, assembly GCA_903632075.3. Taxonomy (NCBI): domain Eukaryota; kingdom Metazoa; phylum Mollusca; class Cephalopoda; order Sepiida; family Sepiidae; genus Acanthosepion; species Acanthosepion pharaonis. The sequence goes on along the minus strand of CAHIKZ030000914.1, from coordinate 39,355 downwards.
AGTTTATCTTTCATGTTTATAACTTTTAGTCTTTTGACAATGTCACTGTAATTCTCAATATATGAGAGGCTAATTTTTCCAAAAAGAAAAAGATACTATCTTTGCCTAGCGCATACTGCACAACTTCTGTGACTTAAGAATTTTAGCCATTGTGCAGGCAATTCCAGTTGAATTCATTGCATTCACTTGCACACAAATACCTTTGGGAAAGGTGTGAAGCCATCTCTTCTCCCCCAGCTATGGGTTCAATAGTAGGATAAGTGCCTGAAAAATTCATTATTATCTCCAAAAACTTTTTAATACAACATTCTTTAGGAAAAAATATTGTTCTTACAATCCAAAATATGTCTCAGCATTAAATAATGCCCAAAGGGTTAATGCTGCAAAAAAAAAACCCCAAAAAAAACCCACAAATCAATCACTTAATCATTTTCAGGCTGATATATCCCTATGAGTGATCCCGGATGCTGAGTCACCACCTCTAGATAGATTTCCAACCAAGGCTGAAGAGCTTCTATTTGTCCATTAGCATACCAACATGTTTTGAATTCAAAGTTGTTACCACCCAAAGTTAGAGAGCCAAATCTACTCTGCTATTTAACCCATAGCTGAGTAAGAGAAGATGGATTCACACCTTTTGCAACAGTATTTGTATGAAGATGAACTGATCTGGAATTCAAACTTGGCTCCCCAATTTCTTTTTCTGAGCCATTACTCTCCCCATCCCTCCTATTACTATTGTTTTACTAGACCCAGAGGAAGCACTTCTAATATCAAAGATATGAACTTTCCTCCTTGGTGCTTCAACTGCATGAATTTAAGTGTACTACTAGATTGGCTCATAATTTTATTGTTGAAATAGCTAGATGTATCTGTAAATTCTCGGCTAATAATTTCTTTTCTCACGCTTCTTCCCTGTGGAACTCCCTTCCAGTTTCTTGCTTCCCTGTCACCTACAATCTTTAAAAATTTAAATGCAATGCCTATTGCCATATTTTGTCTTCCTGAAACCTGTTCTTTTATTGTCCTTTCTCTTCACTAAAGACTTCTCATTCTCTTTCACTTCTAGTAATCCATTGCATCTTAGTGGCATTATTGCCTTGCTTGGGGTGAAATAATAGATTGCATAGGAATGCCTCCTTTGTGTATCTATCCCAGCAAAACAATATTACCTTGACAATGAAGTAAACTATATTGAACATACAATTGAATTTGCTTATGAAACAGAAATAAGCAATACATTGCAATGTAACATCCTTATCGGAAATATTGCTGACACCTTAAGGCTAAGGAAAATACTGCTTTTGACAGTTTCAGTATTCAATTCAATTCATTCTTGACAAGCAGACATCAATCAAATAAGTAGCAGAAATGGCATTGTAATGGTAAGGTAGACTCCTAAGAGTGAATTCAAATCTTGACAAAGGTTTATTCTTTCTTTCTAGTCCATCCTGCTTGGCTAATTGTTGGAGAAAAACAATCTTATAGTTGCCATAAACAACAGAAACAAGACAAATTTAGTTAATAATGAATTAATAACTAACAAATTCAAAGACAATTGAATAGCCACATATTTCAGTACCCACTGTGCTTGTATTATGGATAGGAGATCTAACACCAAAGCTCAAGCCATCCAGCTAGAATATTGTAGTGAATTGCAGTCCAAAGTAGCTCTGTTGGCAGGAAAACATTTTTATTGTCTTAATTCTAGATAAAATTTTCTTTCTTTTAAGATTTTCAGATGAGAAATGGCAGCGTGACTGCAAGTTGTGTGCCACTAATTCTTTAAGATTTCCTGCTCTGGTGATCAAAAAGTATATCAGTCCAGTATGTTGGGATAAAAAGCAACAACATT